>JAOSBN010000005.1:10006103-10022754 GCA_027563595.1 Erythroxylum suave | reverse complement strand
TTATATACTCGAAAGTTCCAAATCATTAAATACACTCTCTAGAGCACCTCCACTTATAAAGATCATAACTTTCAACTTCGATATCCAAAAATTTCATACTATACACCGTTGGAAAGCTAAAAGAAAGATCTACAACTTTCTAGAGGCACATTTGCCTAAATCATCCTAGATTAATTCATATTTTCCCTCGAATACAGAACATAAATTTTTACGTTCATCCAATGTACTGCACCCAGTTCTCAACTTCATGGCAAACTTTGTGATTCTTAAAGACAAAATTTTAATTTGATGTCTTCATAAGAAATGCAGAAATATATTTCTAGTTTAATCCAAATCAAAAATCATCTCGTTTGGATAACTAGACAAAAAGTTGTGGCTAAAGGACTGAAGCATATTCCTTGAAAATTTTCCAGATCAACCCCCCATTTTGTTTCACAATCTTTCTTTAACACAACTCATACCAAGATTACCTTTTCTACTTCATTCATTCCTCATTCTCATCTCCTTTTCAGATCAACATCATCCACAAGGGAATTTGACCCATGATTAATCATGAACACCAATAATAGATCATACACATATTTACATATTCTTCGTCAACTTACTACACAATTTCAATTCCATTTTTGTTTGCATTCTTCCCATTTCAAAATCTCTTAGCCACTGAAAGCACCAAAGAATATATATGAACCTCTCCACTTTTCTCATTTATTAATTCTAATCTTCTAAGAAAAGTTCAGGGTCCAACATGTTTCATGTCAAAAGCCTAATTTTGAGTTCCACCATAAGTCTTTCAACTTAAGATATAATTATTTAATTTTTGTAATCATTAAAAAAATATCAAGATCAAAAGCAGAATGACATCTGGTGCATAGTAATGCATCATCATCATAAAATTAGCACCCTTCATTTGTATGTTTGCCATATTCATGAGAAACATCCAAAAATATGCCACATCTGTAATTAGAGGTCAGAGATAGTAGTGAATATATGTACAACGTTATAAATTTCTTTACTTCTCTTCCATTTTTGGAGTAAATAACCAGAGGGTGACAAAAGGTTAGTTTGGGTCTAGGCATATAATTTCCTTTTAGCGTGAAATTTGGTCCGATCAGATTTTGACAATTTAGAATTATAACGATGTTAGGTTATTAAAATTTAATAAAAAATAAACATTTTCTTGATCAATTAATTTCTTTAATTGTTAAATAAGATAACATTGTTTATAACTAGACCATAAAATAACATTGTCTAAATGGACGTGAAATGAAGTTATACAAAGGGCTATGAATGTAAACTAAATATTGAAGATTATAATGTAAAATAAATAGTAAAAAAAAGTTTAAAAAACAGACTGGAAATTAAAGACAAAAGGTTTTAAGGTTCAAAACGGTCAATAGATATTAAACCGTCATAAAATTGGCTAAAGATTGAATAAAATTAAAGAATCTAAGATATGATTGAAAGATATTGTCATTATTTATTTGAATAATTTGAAGTTTAATTAAAAAAGATTATTAAATAAAAATTAATTGACTTATTTTGGTTTATAAAAACTTCTTAATTTACAAAAATTAATCAATCAATTTAATAAAATGATCGGTTCTTAAAGTTATTAAAATAAATATAACCAAAATTTAAAAAATAAATAAAAATTGAATAATTGATGTGGAACCGCTCAAATCAATTTTTATTGAAAAGGCACATTTAAATATTGACCTTGACAAAAAAAAAATTGAAATGATTTTACTTCAGTTTAAGATTAAATATGTAAAGATAACAAAATATTGAAATTATATTTAAACAATAAAATATGACAAATTTTAACATTTAAAAGGATTTTTAACCTAAATTCAGATAAAACATAATTTAATTCTTAATTTAAATATATTATACATCTATTAATTTAATTGCAATATTCACTAAAATAATGAGGAACAAATATCATCTATCAGGACAATATCTCATTATGTTCTTATATGATTATGGTTGTACTTTTTATTTCTAAAATAGCGAATAAATATTTTGTATGTGAATTAAACATGAATGGCAAAAAATTATATACGCTTCTCAATTTTAACAAAAAATATAATCATTTTTATTAATGAATGTGAAATTATTTTTTTAATTAATCATTGTTTCTGTTTTAACACGTTCATATATATATGCCTATTAACATAATAGCATGCATTTTACCCTCTTTTAAGTGATTGCTACTGGTAGAATTGATAACTTATTATTTTACCATCAAACTCTTTCCCATTTTGGAGTTTGATACATTTTACAAATGTTTGAATTCATTATAGATTTTTATTATCAAATCTGAACAATATACTAATTAAAAAATCAAAAACAGAAACAAGTCTACAAGAGTCCTGGTCGAATTAGGAATCTGCGGCTTGTGTAACCATTACAGAGAACCAAAGCAAGAGGACTAGTTTAACTTTCACGCAAATGTTACAGTTACACAAAAAGTTTGAATTATAGGGTGAAAACTACACCAAGCCCTTTTCAACAAAAGGAAATCCAAGTTGGTCAATTCAGTTCTAACATCAGGATGAAAGATTTCATAGTCAACGTCTTTGTAATTGTAACCTAAAAGGTCAGAAAAATTTATCGCTGACTATTCAAAACATTGAATGAGTTCATTAGAATTTTGAGACACGAGAACTTCGACTTAGAACATCAGCTTCTATGGATCAAGACGTAATAGAGGAAAATCTGCAAATGGCGCTGCTTCAAAAATTAGCACCTGTATAAGAATACAAATGATCCATTTACAAAGGTGGAAAGTTACTTTAGAGATCGACGATCATCATGAATCTAAAAACTCAGTAGACTGTATTGTCCGTATAAGTTCTTTCAAATTGGCCAGTATTTGGCGTGGTCCCAAACTTTTGGCACCAATGTAATTCAAAAGCTGCTCCAAATCCTATACCCATTGGAGAAAATTAAGGTTAATTGAGAAGCTGTATGGAATGCAAGAAAAGGCAAGATAACGTTTTATCTAATACAGAAATTTGGAAAATTTTTATGGAAGAAAACAAAAGATACACACATAATCCCAGGAGTTTGTTGGGTGATTATTTCCCTTCTAATATACATCCTAATTAAAAAAAGAATCTAATAAGATAAAGTAAAATCAGTAAGCAATCTCAAAGATACCCAAAAGAAGAAACTGGATATCCCTACATGTACTTGGAGGGCTTTGAAATGGCAATAACATCAATGCATAAAGGATTTAAGCCGTACATACACATTACACAACCAAAATGGTGGCTGAAGCTAACTATTTCTTTGTATGAACTTTCCTAAGAGTAAATAGAATTTTGGAAATTATAATGATTAAAGGTTTTGGTAAGAATGCAACCTACAAAATATTGAAGGGGCAAAGCAACACCAGAGTAAAAGTTTTATCACAGGCAATATGGAAGTGCATCAGTCAGGATAAAACCTATAAGAAAATGGGGCCAGGCAGAGACAACTCACTACCTTGTTCAACAGGAATACAGCATAAGCTGCTCGTGTTGTATCTTGACCTTCTAAACAGAGGGGAAATTCAACAAATTTAGTATTCACCATAGATGATGTACTTGACGACAAATCAGATGACGTGGCTTCTATTGAAGGAGCAAAATCACGAACAAAAGAATGAGAACCTCCAAGGCGCAGAGGGTAGCGCAAAGGAACTTGTAAGTAGGAAGCTATGAGTGAAACAGACTGCAAAAGGCATCAACAAATGAAGCAAGTTTAAATTATCAAAAGTAGATAGAATTATAGCTTTGAATGTCACATCCTAGAATTATAGCTTTGAATGTCGCATCCAACAAAACAACATGGATATTTCTTTCTGCATGAAATGTAACAAATTTTTTCAATAAAATAATTTGTCAAGAAAGAAAAATTTGAATATAAACCAAAGCATATTATTCACTATCCTACCAAAGAAAAGATGAAGGAAAACAATTTAACGGTGAGGAAAGTGTAATCATCATATAACAAAAAATGACAGAATTAACAATCAACAAATCATCTTGACCTAGACATGGAATTTTTGAGAATAAAATCCTGATTTCATAAATCTAGATGTATGTCATCCCTTGTGAAAGTAAAAAATCCAATTCATGAAGGGAATAGCTGATAAAATATAATAAGTAAAGGAGAAAGAGCACACATGTGCAACGTATCCCAGTGCACTTGCAGACATCTGGACCTCCTTCTTATTGGTGAAAAAGCTCTTCTTTGTAAAAGGAGTCATGCTCAAATGCAGACCTAAAATTGTTAAGGAGCCTTGATTAACAGGTTTAGATTCAGTGTAATTCCCTTCAAAAGAAAGGAAACTTGGTAAGTATGACAAAAATCCCAGCAATTTGCATAATACAACACGGCAACAGATGATATATACTGGGCTCTAGCACCAATTGTGATGCTTCAATTAGAACAATGAATCAATAAAAGGAGACTATTACAAACATAATATGGCCACAGAGCATTTGCTTTTCAAACACCCCAGGCAAGCACAAGTGTACGCACACAGGGAAGTCAATACAACTAAAGTTCAGCTAATTAAAAGTTGATTAGGAAGCGCTCAAACAAAGGGAGTTGCAGATACTTCTGCTGATAAAAAAAAAATTAATAAGCACAACAAGCCAACCCAAAACCAAAGATATGAGAAGTTTGCCTGAAATAGAAACCTTCCTAAATGAAGCGTTTATAATGATAGTAATTGAAAGAAGGGGCAACAAGTACGTTGCTACAGTGAGCATATAACCAAGTTGAAAATATCTATGTAATAGTGGAGGAAATCATGATCGAAATAGGCATTTCCCTGTTTCAGGGTTACCCGAACGAGGGAAAAGAATTTTAAGCTGTTGCTTCATCTTAAGTTACCAAAGCAACATTTTTTAAACTCACAAACACATTACCTGATGTACCGCTGTTTGGGAATGATTCAAGTTCTTGCTCTTCAGAAGGACCAGCTGTTATCTTTACGGGATAAAGCAATGACACTTGGGATATCATATACTGCTGCCTTTTCCTCAGCATCTTCTCAAGATTCTTAAGAAGAGTATAGCCCCTTTCTCCAGCATGCAGTTTTCTAGATTCCTATGGCATGAGAAAGTATTCAATAGGAATACTATCAGTTTAATATCAGAATGAAATGAGAAGTTGCTGAGCATCAATTCTACTGTAACATAATTCAAATAAATAAGCACAAAATTCAACAAAACGGAGCTAACTTCTAATTAAGCTAGGATTTCTTCCAGTCATGAGATAATGAAGAGTACATTGGAAGCCATTTCCAACCACTGCACCCTTATGTAGGAACCATTCTAATTTCATGAACTTCTGGAAGGGATTGATCTAGTTATTTCTAATAGTAGGAAAATAAAAAGGAATGCAAACAAGACATGATCCAGGGCATATAATATGTAGGTAGTTCTATGCTTTCTACCACCAAATTTGAAAAGCTTCACTTGCAGCAATACCAACACCAATATATATTAGTTAGTATACTATTTGTTCACTGTCCCATTATTCAGCCAGCATCAGTAAGTAAAAGCAATGAACTAAAATTCTTTTAGTTGTCTAAGTTTACAGAAAACACAATCATTGGAAATGCCTTGGATGTACTGTAACAATGAAATACATAAGTAAATACTTCTAAAAGTCACAAAGAAAAAGCAAAAAAAACGAACTTGAGTGTTAAATGCTGTACTATATTCTTTTACCTGAAGTTGCTTGCTGGCAATAGAAAGTGCAGTTCCAGCAACCAAAAGTGATCTGACTTCAGACCTAAGCTGTTCCTCTTCCCTTTTAGCATCCTCAACCAAGACCTTAGTATGCGTTGACATGTTTTCTATAGTCAATGTTCTAGCTTCTATCTTCTGCCGCATCTCCTCGAGCTCATTTAATCGACTTAATGACTCAGTTTGAACCTGCTCAGCATGTTTCCGCCCGCTAATCCGCGGGCTAATCAATTAAGGGCCAAGAATCCAAGAGGGAAGATATGAGGACAATAAATCCATAAGCATGACAATTCTTTTTTAGAAACCATAGTAATTATTTTTATAACTACGTTAAGGTCGACTGATAAAACGAATTAATGCTATTACTCAGAGTTTAAACAATCAACATAAAAGGCAAAAGCAAACAGAGTCCATTGATCAAATTTTCCTACCTTTTGACACTGAAAATTGCGGAACTAAAGCCTTGGAAAGCACATATTACTAGCTCCTTTAACATACTTTGCACAGCACAAAGAAATCCCATTCAACTTAACAAACCATCCTAGTAAATAACTATATCAATAGTAATAAATCATAACAGAGAAAATGCCATGCGAATACTGGTGGCTTATAATAATCTTATATTCAAGAGAAACCTAGATGAACAAATTACAAAGATGCTTCTCTTCTAAAATATAATTAGAAGCTTTATGACAAGATAATAAAAGTTCTGATATGCAGCAAAAAGTTCATCAATTGTGGAATTCCCGGCTCAATTGAACATGATTCCCAACAAATTCGTGCATAAACAAAACCCTACCTGAATGAGAGGCTGGAGATTCTGTTCAAGAGTTAGCTTCCTATCTTTAGCCTCTTTGAGCGCAGATGAGAGGCTCCACAGCCTGGCAACCTCATGCTCGTAGTCTTCCCATTCGATGAGTTTAACTGGCTCCGATGATTCCCCTAGGTCCGACGACGGTGAGCGGTCTTGTTCCATCAACACTCCAACTTGAAAACTCAATAGCTGAACTTAAGAAGCGGTCATGGGCTGACCTCATCGTCCTGAGGCCCCAGAACAGCCTAGGGAATGGAGAGCATCGAAGGACGATGACAGTGACTTGGTGGGGGAGAATTTGCGTGTTTTGTTGGGGAACCAGACGAAAGGAAACGAGAGGTATTTTTGTTGTTTTCCGTTGAAGAAGACTGACAGATGGAGGGAGACAGGTGTAGATGGAGTGAGCCGAACGGGAGTGTTAATACTAATACTAATAGCCCACATTCAGACATTGTTATGGGTTAGGGTCCGACTTTATCATGGGCCAGGATCTGCTCTTACAACCACCACCATAGAGAATGGCGATGGATTGAACGTGTCTTTAAAATTATATATTTACTTAAACCAGCTTTGGACTAATTTTAAAAAAATCTTAAATTATATTCGAAACTTTTTTAATTAAATATTTAATTTTTATTTTTTAATATTAATCCGACGTTAGTATCTTCGTTAACAATGCTACCGCCAATTACCAAATAAAACAGACACCCTTAATATTTATATACGTCAAAATCAATTAAACTAACTAATTAAATTCATTAAATTGTTTAACCAAACTATGTTGTTTTGGAATTGAAAAACTTTAAATCAAACTCATGTTGGTACGAGACAACATCACTCTCTTATGATAGTCCAAGACAACAACAACATAATTTCTAACGATCTAAATAAAATCTTAATTTATCATCATAGGCTTTCTTTCTGATGTCGGAGTGAACTGATTTAGAATTTTTAATTTTAGCAATTTAAGCAATGAGCTTTACTAGGAATTTTTAATTCTAAAACGACGTAATTTAATAAAACTTAATTAGTTAATTGAACTAAATCTTACGTGCATAAATGTTAAAAGTATCTGTCTTATATGACAAGTCACATTAAGAGAATTACTAATATTAAGCAAGAATTAAAAAAATTAAAAATTTACAAAATTAAGTAAAATTTAAGATTTTATTAATAATTAACCTATAATTCATTAAGAAAAAAGTGAGGGATTGCACGTGGCATACCCTCGCACCGCCTTCACTCCATATGATACAACCATCCTCTCTCTACTACTGCGAAGCAGAAGAGGAAAACAATACTCACCACCTTCACTCCATATGATACATCAGATAGATGGCTTGGATGTTCTAGCTCAGAATTGGGTCAGAGTAAGGGAACCAGAGGATTTGACTACGGATGATAATTGGGTCTATCTAAATTGAGATCAATGGTCAGGTTTGAGGGGATGGTTTGGATGGGATGGCTTGGATGTTCTGGCCCAGAGTTGGGCCAGAGTAAGAGGCCAAGAGGATCAAGTCTCATTATCATCCCTAGTAAGAATACACCAACTACGTGGTAAATATATTAGTCACATTAATAGATTAATGGGAAATGCAGCTGAAAAATTATCTTTACAAACAAAAAATAAAAATAAAAATTGAAACATTTTATTATTAATATTTTTGTAAAATTAACCCTTTTGTTTATTAATTTAGGTCAATTTTCCTAAATCTTTCCAAACTTTTTAATAAAATCTTATAATTTTGTTCAGTAACAGTAATCTTTTAGCTGCTAGGAAACATCGACAAAAGAAAGAAATTGCAGAAAGCAGAAACTTATTTAGGCTAAGAAGAAACAGTGAATGAATGATAGAAGAATTGTATTATCTACGATAACAAACCCATAGGCCTGGAAGGAATATAAATCATTTTCATTTGTGTGATTCGCCTGAAGGTTCTTTATTTCTTCTAACCTTCCAATCAACTTGGAAGAAACAGTTTCAACTAACAACTTAAACCGATTCGAACCAGGGCCAATTTCAGAATCAGTTCACAAACTTTCAAGTAGAAGCAGATCCTATCCCATACTTGTTGCAAGATACAAGAAATCTTCAATTGGCCTTGAACAGAAGTGTCCGTTGGAACAATGTAAGATGTAGTTAGCAAGCTCACACTAAGATAGCCCGACAGTAATTGACATTAACATATAAAACTTTCGTTTGTGCCAAAGAAGAGGGAAGAAAAAACAACTACAACAAGCAGATATCCAAATACAGAACTATGTATGTTAGGTAACTAACTTCTGAATTTAGGAAGAGACAGAAGAGGGAAGAAGTGAAAGTTTTACCCCTACCAAGATGACAATAACCAAAAATAAGAGGAGAAATAGACACACGACATTTACCCAACCTCTACATCCAGCAATGTACAAATATGAGCTACTCAGTACAAAAATAAAGCAGAAAAGAAAAGGTGTTAAAACGTACAATTAGGGCACAAGAAATCAGTCTGATGGTTGAGATCGCAATTTGTTTGCAACATAAAGCAAATGGCTGATATTTGTTGGAGGGTAGTTCTGCAGTAGTTTGAGAATTGAAGTAAAATCCCCAGCTAATATGCGCCTCCGTATGAGAATAAGCATTGCACAGCATATCCGAAGTAAGGTCTCCTACAAATGCAGGTAGTTATTAGTTTTCCCAACTCTAATTTCCATCACTCTTTAACATCAGGAACATCAATGTCAACACCGTGATGTAAAAGTGCTCCACCATCTAATTGTGAGCAGAAACCAATAAAAAAATGTGAAACTCAGGAAGGAAATGAACTTCTTCTCTTCAGCAATGCCAAACATCAATTATGTATACACTTAGTATATATACACAGGTAGAGAGAGACAGACGGTGTTGCAAAAGGCCTATCTATAGATCACCAGTCCTAATGCAGTAGGACTCTTACAATGACACATTCAGGGCTTACAGTGTAAGAACATATAAACGTTCAAGACTTGTTAAGGGAAGTTTGCTTTTATCTTTTTTCTTGATCCAAAAGTTCTCATTTTGTATTGGAAAGCATGTAAAAACCATAAACCATCTTCCGGATTCAGTACCAGACTACTAAAAATTTGAAACTCACCTGAGGACCTTCAGGATCACTTAGAAGAGTGTCCCATATATGCAGACTATCAGCGAAATTGAATTCCTGCGTCAGGAGGAGGGTAATCCATCTAAAGGCATAAAATTGGGGGTTGACCTGTTATTTTCAAACACAAAGCAGAAAGTCCTTTGAGTATGATGATTTAGCCAAAACAATACATCTGTTATTGATTTGTGGATCCTTACTGAACATAAAAGTTACTTAACATAAAATCTGTCAGATGAAAACACTTCAAAAAGTATACCCCGAGGAATATCTGACAATCAATTAACAGGTACTGCAATCAGAAATAACAGAATTCCTGAAGCTAATTTACGAATTGGACTAGCCATTTTCATGATTCTTGCAACCATGCACAGCCTAATGACTTTTAAGTGAATTTTTGAAGTAAGATGATGAAAGATATTAACATTTGTTCAATGCAATTCCCATCTTATGCCAGAACTAGAAAAATACATATATCTCATAAACAGAAACAGTGAAGAAACTGTTACCAATAAGAGAGATCTCCATAATGTTTAAGGTTAGTAGCCAGAAAAAATTAAAGTCAAGTCAAAATGCACTCTTAAGTGCATTGATGAACCACGAAAACCTAGAGACGCCATACTGCATCAAGTTGATGGCTATTAAGAGAGCATATATGCCGTATTAACAAGTAAAGTCAAAGCTAGTCAAGTCCTCTAGACAACGTAGTCCAACTTGAGAGGTATCAAAGTCTAAGCCTGTCAAATAATCACGAATCTATGTATAGGTATGGAGCCAAAGCCAAATGTAAAATCTGAAGGACAACAACCTAATGTCAAAGTTTGGATGACAATTCTCTTATCACAGGAAAACTAACCATTTTTATCAATGAGGGACAATAGAAGCATATCTTACTTTAGTTGTGATCTCAAGATGCCGCCAGAGCTCTTCATCATTCTCCTTCAGAAGCAGTGACAACTTTGTGATTGTTGAACGAATTCCCACAACACTGTTGTCAAGTTGTTGACAGAAGTGATCGCGAAATCCACTCAATAACTCAACAAAACAAAAGAATGTGTCTGCTTCAGCACAGGCCTGCATAACTTAAATACAGAAAATGATAAAGAAAACGAAACCAAATAATTATGAAACAATTGACAGTCATATCACAACTGGCCACAAACCATTTCTAACAATACTATGAAATATTCTTGTCAACATTACTGATTAGTGAATTTGGCGACCATTCATTTTTGCATCCAGAAATTATCCAAACATTTTATCATAGTCCTTGGATGCTAATGCAACTTCTAGGAATGATTCTATAAGCAAAATAACATAAATTTCAAAACTTACACCGTCAATGAAGAGAATTCACGATACAATAACATTATGATGAAACAGATTACAACACAATTTAAAGGAGAAAAAAGTATAGACACTCACCGCCATTTCCTCATCTGGATCATTTTTGAACACATAGAATAGTGGTGCTAAAATTTCATTCATCCCTTGAACATATCTTATACCCTGGTTTAACTTGGCAAATACAATTAATATGTTTCTCAAAGCATCCTGAAAATGTTAGGGGAAAAAATTAAGTAAGCCACAAGTTATCTTAAACCAAATATCAAACAGAATGTACAACAGCACACCTGATTAGATTTTGCCAAAGGTGAATCCCCAGAGAAAAAGTGCATGTCAGGATGAGTGCGTTTTACATCTCGATCAATCTGTTCTATGATTTCTGAGTCCTACCAAATCCCAAAGTTTTAAGTAGCATAAATTATGCAAATGAAAAAAGTTTGGTTAACAATAATCATCATACAGCATATGAACTGAAGCTTTTAACGTGAAAAGTAATATTATAGACATGGCATAATTATGTTCAAAAGCTATCGAAGCATGATACACATAAGTAAATGTGAGTCCAAACCATTAAGATAATGTTGCAAATATCAATTTTAACAACAGGGGCACTATGCTAACATTTACTATGGTACTATTATGCTGACATGCCAGGAAGGGGAAATAAAGTTTGGGGCACCGGTAGCACCTACACCAATCTAAACCAACAGTAGCACTTATAAAAAATTCATAGCTGTGCAGTCAGCACTAGCTCTAAGTCCAGGGGATTATGATTCACAATTACGTTGCTTACATGAACGAATAATTAAGTAGACAAAGTTATGATTTTGGTATCGTAACATATCAAATGAATGCAAATGCTTCCTCCTAAGAGAATAAAAGGATCAGTAGCAAACAAGAAACCATGGTGTGTTTTAAGCCCAATAGATATGATAATCAGCATTTTGAGAGAATCTGCCTAGGTTTAGAACTCTGCATCTGTAGAACACTTGATTAAATACCTGGAAAAACTGATTCCAGATGCTGGTCTTCCCAAGGCTCAGTGGATGCTCTCCATGAGTTATCTCCGATCTTGAGAGCATCCCAACACTTTCAGATTTTGGCTCATCATTATCGCAACCTGTCGATTTCTCCAACCTCCTTGTGATTTCTGACTAACCAGCCACAAAAACAATTAGAACTTAAAATGTCACAGGGAATTTAGCTTTTAGAATAAACTCAAAGCACATATGTTAATGGAAGAGGATCCAAAATATACATTGACATCTGTATGCAACTGAACAATCACAGATAGTTAGGAAAGCTAAAGATAGCAGTGCAACATAATATTTATGTCACCTTTATGTACTAAGCCAATGTCAAAAAATTGCATAACAAGCTAAAGATCTAGTCCTTCAAAAACACCTGAGTTCCTTATGTCAAAATACTCAATTCTTAGAATCATAATAGGCCTCAAAGTACCAAAAGTACATACAGGATTCATCAAAAGCTCATCCTTGAAATTCTTGTACTGAGATCTCTTCTTAGCCAATTCAGTTGACCAAATTGAACGATCTGGTGGTAAATATCCAAGCAAGAGCTGCCAATCCAGTAAACTAAGTTTCAGATAGGCACAAGACCAGACGGTTCTGATTGCAGAATAAACATATTTCCTCTACTATTTACCAAAATGATCAAATCAGAACACATACACAACTACATTTAAAATGTCGTTGTCTTGGAAACCTTAAAAATCAACAAAGCAAATGAGACTTGAAACCTTTGTCACTCGAAACTATTAAAAGAAACTGAAATTCCACAGAAAAATAGTACCTTCCAGACCGTGGAACGAATGCCAGCACCATCAGGAATCCCCTGCGAAGCAATCCTCCTCAATTCCCTCATGTTTATCACTTTCCTCGACAACTGCAAAATTTCACATTTCCAATTTCCGCTATCAAACATCTCTCTAAAATCTTTTAAGAAATTAAACATAAAAACCAAAAACAACGCAATTTCATCAAACCTCAGTCAACAGCTGAGCCTGCCTCGAAATATCCTCCAGTGAAGGTCCGGCGGAGGAGCCACCATTATCGTCAGTTGTTGCGACGTTACTGTTGCAATTGTTTCCATTATTGTTGTTGTTGCTTCTATTGCCGGTATTGCTAATACTGCTGGCGCGTGATTCTTTATGATCTTTGACTTGGGGTTTGGGAGGCGTGACGGGAATAGGTGCAGCGGTGGGAGTTGAGAGGTCTTCAGAGGATCGGGAGAGAGGGGGATCGTTAGCGGATGGGGCGGTGGTGGACCACAGTGAGCTGTTGAGCCAATCAGGTACTTTCTTCTTGACCATCGCCAAATTGTCCTCGTATACGTATAAGACTACGTATACTAAGCGATAGAAAAGAATCCAAGCGATAAACAGAGAGAGAACAAGAAAAAACCGAGCTATGGTGGTGCTGGTGGATACTTAGAAGAGAAGCCGGTGGCTGTGGTTACTTACAAGAGATGGCGGTGAGTATTGTTTTCCTCTTCCGCTTCTTGCTAGACAGAGAGAGGAATGATTGTATAATGTGAAATGAAGGAGGGGCGAGGGTCTGCCACGTGCAACCCATCTTTTTTTTTCTTACGAATTCTTTTTAAAAGCAGATTTAAGTAAATATATAATTATAAAGACTCGCTGTCTTTAAACCCATAGTTTTGAAGCTTTAAAACCCTCTCTCGTCTCGATCATCCACAACCACGTAAAAATGCCCACCGCCACTCGTTTCGTCGTGCGCTCAGCCGTGCGCTCTTTCTCTTCAACCACTAACAACATCCCTAAAAACAACCATCAAAAGACCCACCAATTCTTGGAACCAAACTCATTCATCGGGAGCTGGGATAGACCGAGAACCCCCAAGGAGGCCGAAGCAAAGCTCGCCGGACTTAGAAGAGATTACGCCAAACAGATCAAGGATTTGAGAAGGGAGTATATGAAGGATACTGAGTTGATCCGCCTTGAAAAGCAGAGAAAGGAGGAGGCTAGACTTGAAGCTACGAGGATTGCGAATGAGGAACGTAAGAAACTCAAGGCTGAGGCTGCCAGAGTTAAAGCTGAGGAGCGCAAGATTGCTCGTGAGGAGTTTCAACAAACCCTGGTTTGTATATCTCTTTCTATATGTTTATACAAGTATGGTTTAGTATTGCGGAAGAGATCATGTGGCATCTTATGAAAGTTTGATGTTTTAGTTTTTGGGGTGTCAGACGAACTGATTAAATTGTTTACCTTTTTTTGTCTCAAGCATTCTGCGACATGAGAGAAATTTTTGGTTTGGGGTGTCAGGCTTTGCGTATTTCGCTGCAAAAAGGAGATACCTTTATCTCTTACCTAATTGGGGTTAGGCCTCTTCCTATACATGCTATGAGACAATGGGGTGTAATGATGATCTAAGGGGATGTTATATTTTAATTCTATGTTTATTCAATGATTGAAATCTTAAGGAGTTGTTCCAGCTTGAGAGAATAAGATACATTTTTGCTTGTTGGACTATGGTAACTGCAGCACGTTAATTGAGTTCGCATCTTGTTGATTTTAACCTAAGGAAACAATTACGTCCCTGTCTGTTTCGCCCTTTTCAAGTTCTCAGAATTCGCTTTTGTGATATGTCATGAAGTGGAAATGACTCTTGATTCTACCACCCTAACTTTGGATAGGCATACTGCTTCTGCTTACTGATCTATTTTCTGAGACTGAAAACCTTAGTTGTTTATACCTATTAATGTGTGAGTTCATTTTGTAATTGGTTTATTTTGGTACATTGAAACATAGCACATCAAGAGTGATTATCTCTACGAAACTATAGATTGTTAAGTTCATTAGGTTTCCTAATCCAGTGAGCAATAGGACTGTAAACAACTATTATGTACAAATATGCTAGCGATTAACCACTGGAAATTGATCTGATTTTCACCCGAATCAAATAAATTAATCAAGTCTTAAGCTCCATCTGCATTTTGGCTGAGGAGGAAAATGTGAATGATAATTTGGTTGGCAAAAAAGGCTGCACACTATTGGGAAATAGTAATAAAATTGGATAATGAGTTTTAATCAAAATAATAGATGAAAACTAAATTAGTAAATTGGTCTATAACTGACTTTTGTTACTTGTTCTACTTTAGGACAAGAGGCTGAGATGTTGTTGTAATTTGTCATTCACATGAATATTTTTTTGTTTGATAAGTTAATCTCAGATTCTACAAGAGTAGGATGGGATGAACTTGTGCAGTGGTATCATTAGGGACTGCTGTTGCCATGCTGGTATAGAAGTTAAATTTTTATTTTCTGATGAAGCTCAATCAGTGTGAATTTTTATTGGAAATTCTCAAAGTTGTATGGTAAAGAAGCTGAACTTGGTCTGATTATGATGGCATGAGGAATTTTAGGAAAGTGAATAAAGTGCTGCTTTGTTTTGCTGTGGATTGTTGTTCTATTCATCGTAGTTGCTGCATGGTATGGATTACATGTGTCTCTCACTCCCCTTTGTGCTTATTTGGAGTTAAGACATGTGTGCTATCATACTTTGGATTAATTTATTTTTCAGGTCACTTGGTTTATATTTGTTTTTCTTGATCTATTCCCATTGACAAGCTGTCTTTAGTCGTCTCTCTGATCGCTTCTTTAACCTTGCAAATGCAGGTGAAAGAGAGAGCTGAGAAGCTTGAACATTGGAGAATGGGAGAAAGAAAGAGGGAAGAAAAGAAGAGAGAGAAAAAAGAACTCTTGCGCCGACAAAGTTCCGTGTGGATTAATGAAAGTGATTTGGAGAAAACGATAGTGGAGAGAATAGTTCAATCTTCTCCGCTATAAGGCCTCTTCGGTTCACAGTTAAAATAACTCATCTTACCTTGCTGATTCCATCTCAAACACTACCAATTCTCTCATAGGTGTTCCATGATAATGGTTCTATGAGTGGTCATGGTTCTACAGTTTGTCTTACAATCGTAGTTCAAATCTGCTTGATAGATAAATTTACAATTTCCATACAAATTTTAAGTGTTTGTTGCCAAATTTATGTGAGAGTTGTCATTGTTGAATTCTGGTTTTGATAACCGTGTGATCTAAAAAAAACATCTTGAGAACATTACTCAGGTGCAGTGAACTGACGATCTTTAGTTTTTACGGTTATGATTACACAACTCAATGTCAATGCTTTCTTTAAGGAGCAAATACGCTACTTGAAGCTAGTTACGAAATTTTTGTTAGAAATGTTTTGTTTATATACAAGAGCTCACGTGTGGACTGAATGTGCTTTTATTAACTTTGCTTTTGGTCATTAATGGAAGAGGCGAAATCAATTATAATGTAGGTTAAAGTCATATGTTGTACAAATTAAGACGGTTATGTATATATTTACGATGAACAAGCAATTCTTGTAGAGTTTTACGTTCTCATAACATTTATGGGAGAAAAACTGAAAATGTCGATCATAAGCCAACAGGGTAAAGCAACTAACATGACAAAGTTATTTGGAACATATCCGACTCTGAGCATTAGTTATAAATATGTCAGAGCAAAACTCTGAGCATTAATTGTAAATTATATGTCGGAGCAAAACTATGGATTATACAAATTAATTTAACCAAAATCCAACTGAATATCT
>JAOSBN010000005.1:9990195-10001904 GCA_027563595.1 Erythroxylum suave | reverse complement strand
GAATATAAACTTTATCAACTTTGGTGTTCCACTATAGTAATTTGTCATATTTAAAATTACATATAAGTTGAGTAGATGACTATATTTTTAGTTTTTATGATGCTTCATGCACTTGTTTTTAAATTCAATTATTAGTTAATCAACTGAATATAATATCTACGTTCCATAATCAACTCAAGCTTTAAACATAATTCCTTCCTTGTAAATTAAATGGTTGTTTGATTTTACTTCTATTTTTTGTTGTGATTTTTAATTTTAATTTTCTATTTTTAAATAAAATTAAATATATGTTTGATTAATATAGTTACACTTTTATTATTGATGATAATTACTTTTAATTTTAAAATTGAATTTTATTTATAAATTAAATTTTATTTTAATGTATTTTATTTATTAAATCAAAATTTTATTCAAATTATATATATTCTAAAGATATTTTAAATTTAATTTAATTAAAAAGTATTAAATTAAATTAAATTATTCATAGTTTTAATTAATTAAATATAATATTAAATGAAAATATTAATAATTCTTATTAATGTATTAAATATTATATATTTAGTTAATAATAAATCAGATTATAAAATAAAAAAAAACCAATTTTTATGATTTTTCATAAATCTTAAAAACTGGAGAAAACAAAAAAAAACAAAAACCAAAAACCAAAAACTCAAACAAACAATTTTTTTTTACTAAATTAAAAAAAAAACTAAAATGTAAGAAAGTAAATGAAAGCAAACAACCCTAATAATATCATATGCCAAATAATATCCTTTCTTATCATCTCATTAAGTAATTTATATTAAAGAGGTCATCATCACCATCTATCATCTCAGTCATATAAGCAAAGTTATAAGAAAGTGCAAAGTTGTAAGCTAATTTCAATACCAAGTAAGTACCATTTAACTAACTCTAAAATGTCACAAATAATAACATAATATCTAACAAGGGATACAAGTAAATACAAAGTTGTAATTGCAAACTATGTCCAATAGTAAGTAACCTCCATCTAACTAAGTCCAAAATGGAATAAACAATAGCAAAATATATAACAAGTTCAAAAATCAAGTTTGAATTGAGTTCAAGGCTAAATATGTAAGTCTTCCTCTTTTTGTGTCTCTTTTATTGCATAACATGGATGAAGTGATGATATTCACACCATTCTATTGCAATTATTTTGGTTGAAAGTAAATTTTAGTATGAGTTTTAGATTATATAGTAATAGATTTTGTGAACTGTCCGACCTTATTATCTGAATATGTTGTCCTTGGTGTTTATATATGACAACTAACAATGGTTATTTATTGTTTATGTAATTTCAAATACTAATAGAAGATAGTTTTATGTATCAATTAAGTTACATGATACTAAATTATGTCATTGACTTATTGAAGTTTATTCCATATCTGCCATCACTTTTCTCTCTCCCCTTTCCTTTTCATTTGCCTCTTATTCTTAGTCTACCTCTTTCTCTTCCTTTGACCACTATTTGTTACTTTCTATCTAATCACTTCACATGCACGTGTAATGTTTGTTAATGCATTATGCTCCAAATTTATAAATTGAATTTCTTGTTTTCTTCTCATAACATTAGTGATGGATGATCTAGGTAACTATAAATATTTCGTAACACAATTGAATCATTATTGAGAAAATTGTAATAGCAAAATCAATTTTATAAATTAATGTGAAATCTCATAGGTTTGTTATGCTTTTGTATAATCTTTGGTTATATGTCATTCTCTTTTATGTCTGATACCTTTTCTGTTTTAAACTGCTCAAATTTTCATTTCTTCTTACACTTTTAGACTAACCAAGCTCAGTCTGACTCAAAGGAAATACTTGTTTGTTTACTATAACATTTATCAATATATACATCTAGATTCTAATGGGTATTCAAGGGCTTGAGTTGCCTTCCAATATATGCTTGTATGTTTACTATAACATTTTTAAACATGGTTTTCAAGTGCCCAAGTTGCCTTCCGGCATAGAAGTCAATGTCAATGCTTAATGTCCTTAGTTTTGGCTATCTTTAGGTAGAGAAGAAAGGGAAAAAATTGACGGATTCTGTCCATGTAGGAAGAAGGGCTTCCCGGTCTGTGGTGATTTTTAGAATTTGACATTTTACAATTTGCCTTCCTAGATTCCTGTCATTATAGAAAGATTGGACTGACTTTACCTAACTACATGGTATGATACTATTGGAAACAACAGTTTCAATATTTCCCACCTAGAGAGCTTTTGGGCATATGTTGTAATACTTCCTGATTTGAAGACAAACCTCTGGGTATTTCTAGTGGCTTCGAGGTCCTAATCCCCTACTTGAGACGATGAAACCTGATGTTGCTATGCTTCCTTACCAACCTCAGAAAGTAAGCCTAAGGTAAATCAGTCCAATTCTTGTATCAGTTCAAATTGTAGGAATTTGTTTTGATGTCTAGAATAATGTAATACTATATGTGTATGTCTTAACATGTTCAAACACATTCTTCAGCCCATAGCTGATCTATGTATTGCCAAGAACAAATGGAACCTCATTCAATAGGTCAAATTTCAGTTGCTTTCACCATCATCACTAAATACTTCATTGATTTCATAATATTTTATTCCACAACCTTAAGGATTATAAATTGACAACATAATCCCCGATGCCTGTAATCTTATGGCACTTTCAAATTCTAACACCCTACTTCCATCTGACATATGCATGTGCATCATTCGAACACAAGTGCACATGCCTGATAGAAATGGTGTGTTAACCATTTCACTTTCACTATATTCCATGGCATCGTAAGTAAAACCATAAATAACACATTGTCTGAAAACCACAATTTTCCTCATTTCATTTCTCAAACTATAATTTACACTATAGCATTAACCATCCATATTTTACAATGTCAACGTAGAGTGTTTACAACTCAATCTACATATTATGCTATATGCATGAGGAAACTAAACAAAATTTTAAAATGAATTATTCCTTCAGTCCCACCTAACTGACCTTTAAGCCATATCTGATCTCCAAAAATTATACAAAATCACTTCTATGCAATCTTAAAAGCTAGGTCGTCACTCTCTCGAACCTGAAATTGTCAACATTGCAATTTTGGTGAGATTTGCAAACTCAGTACAGTAACCATCCTTGATGGTTCACTCTTGTCATACAATACACAATAAATCATGTTATCATGTAATTCCAATCAACTAGATTTTTCTCAAGTAATATCGCATAACACCTGATCACACTTGTCATATTTCAAAACAAAATTAAACATTTCATTATTTCAGTATAATTTTTGCAGAACATAAACATTGACAAATTATCACATATTTCATGCACAACGGTCTCAAAATATTGCAATCATTCACTTCATTTAGATCATATGTGTAGGCAATGTTATGAGACTCGATTTCATTTATTTTATTGTTGTGACTGTGTGCCTTTTTCACTGTCCCATATCCATTATGGATACAGGATTTTTTCATATTGTCCCTTATCCGTTGGGGATACAGGGCTCTTTGTACACATTGAGCCTTAGGCTCTAATCACGAATGTCTGAGCTTTAAGCTCTTTTATATTGGCGACATCACTCACAACTACCTTTATATTTCATGCATTGGAATGAAATGCATTTTTCAATTTCAAACATCACAATTGATAAATTACATTTGCATTCATGTTCTTGTTCACAATAATCATTGAATTAAGTCTGGCATGAACATTCAAGTTGAGAACCATGTAGTCAATCTCATTCACATACAAGTAACACTTCCAATGTTTTAATCATGCATCAAAACTCCTAGGACATTTTATATTTGGAATTCAGTACACATTCATCAACATCAAATTTAATTCAGTAATAAACAAAACAAGTCAAGGTGAGACCATCTTAGGTTACTCACAATTGCTCCCTTTTTGCTAATTGCCTTGAAGTTCCGGCAATATCTGGAAGCGGTCGCTCTACTTGCTCTTCTATATGCAATAAGATACAATTTCATGTTACCATATTGTTCACATAACTGAATATGCATTTTTATAAATGTATCACGTAACATGCATATTCAATGATATGCTAGGGTATACTTCTGTAATAAACCGATGCATAGATTATTTGTACTCCAAATGTGTGAAAATTCATTCACCCATTAACTATTCCAGTTTTCATGTCAACCCAACTTTCGTACCTACTTTACATGATCATTATGACAAGGAAAATGATGTATTTCTGTAACAATTTCTTCTAGATAAATGTTCTCCTGTGCCTTAAGTTTCTAATGACTCCAAGATCATACAATTTGGTTTTTTATTCTATGAGTTATGCTCAAAATACTGTAAACTGAGTACATTTGAAATTTTGGCTAAGGCATGATCATGCACTTAAGCTGCACAGCTCATATCTCTCAAGTCCAATATCCAAAAATTACAAACTTTATACCAATTGAAAGCTAAGAGAATAAGCTACAACTTTTGTGAAGACACCTTTATCTGATTCGGCTAAAATCAATACAATTTATTTGATAATAATAGGATATGATTTCTATCACTGGTAGTGCTACAGCCTAAGCCAATACTCAATTTCATGCCAAATTTTGAAATTCTTAGAGATAGAATTAAAAATCAACTTGTTCAATAAAATACCGAAGCATTTTTAATGAAAATTCTCCAGTTTGCAACATTCCAGACATTTCCTCTTTTTTCATCCTAAATCTATTAATCAAATCTTTTCCCAAACGAATCCAGATGGCTCTAAATTTTCGTGGAGAGGAAGAACAATGTGTTAGTAATCTATTGGTTCAAGTTTCAAGTCATTTGAAGTTTGGATGAAAAAGTTATAGCCAAAAGACTCAAAGTTGGATAAATACACTAGTTTATATGCAAAATGCAAAAACCAAAATCATACTCGCAAACCATCACCTTCTTATTCCTCTCTCTATTGCACAAATCTTCATTTAACTCCTTCGTCACTTTACAACCATTACATCTAATGTATAAACCATCTTTTCTAGTTCAATCTCAATTAAAACCCAACACAAATAAATCAAAAATCTAAGATTTATACATAACTACCAAAAATTGTACTGTTCACGTACGTATATTCCATTTTTCTACATCTTTCATTTTCTGTATCTTTCTCCCATCTTCGGTCCATGTTTTTCTATCATCTTAATCCTTCTTAAAACACAACCACCACACTGCTTTATGTTCTCTTTAACTTTAACCTCATTTAAATCCACCTCTAACAATACCCAAACATTTATGCATATACAGTTGAAAAACTGAGCATATGTTCATCTACTTTTCTGCATTTTTGTGCTTTCCTACACATGTTTCCAGCTATTAAGCATCATTATTCTATAAACTCTAAACTATTAACAACATGATGAATATTTCATTCCTCACATTCATTCACCGAGACTACACTTCTTAAACCTCCCACGCATGTATTCATTTACAATGTTAAAACATCATCAAAAAGCACTTACTTGGTTCAACAAGGTTTCTAGCAGTGAGAGTGAATCAAATGCACAAACACAAGCAACTAGTTGATTTGGTGATGGGTGTACAAAGAAAGAGTTTTTGTATTGGTGTTCACAGTGAAGAACAACAAAAGCTATAGTATTGTTTTACCGCAAACATAACCACGTGCATGTATAAGACCTCTCCAATTGTCACCATTGTATGTAAGCCATTTGGCACTCAATAATCAGTTCATGTGTCGTGCTTCCATTTGTCCATTTTCAACATTTTTCCTAGTCTAAAATTTTTTTCAGAAATTTCTTAAAATATACCAAAAATACAAAAATAACAATGACACTCTCCAAATAAATTTTCAACACATAAAAACCACAATTCTCATTTTAATCGCATTTATAAATCAATTACACCCGAAAAATGTTAATGAATGCATTTACAATTATTTCATGAATATCAACATAATTCACATATTTAAATATGTCATATGATGGATGAATTGCAATTCTAAATTCTCAATATACTCTTATTTACACTATTCTAAGATCTTAGCCTCGAACATAGGATATTGAGACGTTACACAAATATTGAGACGTTACACAAACTCCTTTTTGTTACTATGTCTTTATCTTTTTTGCTATTTATTGATCCTGATTGGATGGTTGTAATCCTAACACACATATAAACTATTTTTCTGTTGTTTTGTTGTCTTTTTTGCTACTTATTGAGTTTAATTGTATTTCTCCTATATTCTGTCTTGTATTATTGAATTCTTGTTTTCGTTCTATTTGCTCAATCAATAATTTCTTTTTAATTCACATATCTATTGGTTGTTTTCTACCTTGGTCAAAAATTTTCTTTTTAAATTTTTATTGAATTATTTTAATTCATATCAAATTTTGCAATTGTTATATTCTTTATTAAAATGTTGTGACTAATTTTGCTTTATCTGTTTGGATTATCAGTTTTTCTTATACTTTTATTAATCCAATTTATATAGTCACCGAATTTATCTTTCCTTTTTATCCCTTACAATATTATGTCTTGCATAATACATTACCAATGTTTCCTCCAAATTTTAACTTTAACAATATTCATTTACACATCTTAACCATTTATAACAAAAATTATATATACTGTTTAATTCCCACAAACAACCAATCATTATATGTTTCTAAATTTTCACTACGCATTTGTGTAGTAATTACCCATTAGTTGTTCTACAAGCTTCAATCCAACCTCTTTAACAAATATTGAAACAATTATAGCATCCTGCGAACACCCTTTTATCATTAATACTTGTTTTGATTACTCTTGTTGTACTTGGGTACTTGTTCTTCACCTTCTCACCATACCCTAATGGTCTAGCAAATTATTCCATATGACACTATTGCATCATCTTAAAGACAATCCATATTTGATCTTTTATAATAGTTGGAACTCATTGTTGAGATGACCTTTATTAGGAAATAGATTTGTTTTGTATTTATAGGATGTATATCTCTGGAATATCTGATGTACATGATTTGTGTAATTCTCCTTTTTTATGTTTTTTTATCTCGTATGGTTTAGGAAAAGATGTACCTTATATTAGAGATCATCCCTTGTAAACAAAGATACGCAAATTTGTGAAATTCTTGAATTCAACACGGTATCAGAACTAGTTAAAAATTGTCTCTAAAATTGTCGAATCTATGACAATGGTAGAAGGCTCTAAATCAACACCGACTTAGGTGGTTGTTCAATCTGGAGGTGTTTTTAATGTAGGTATAATACTTGATGAATCCAATTATGATGTGTGGTTATAACTTATGGAAAGGCACATCGCTGAATGAGAGAAACTCCATTTCATTGGAGGAAAGAAGGATCCACCGTTAAAGGTAGATCTAGGATATCAAGCATGGTGTGCTACAAATTAAAAGGTCAAGAGATAGCTTTTGATGTCTATGAAACTAGAAATCATGAAAAGATATCTCAGCTTACCTACAGCTCAAGGAATCTGGGAGGCGTTGTCTAAAGCTTTCTATGATGGAAGCGACAAACTACAATTATTTTCTTTGAATCAAAGGGCATTTATTGCGAAATAGAGGAGACGATCCCTAACAAAATATATGGTGAACTGAATGAGATTTTTAGGGAATTGGATCATCGTGCCAAGATTGTTATAAAGGATCTTGGAGATGTGGAGTTATGTCGAAAGTCTATTGAAAGGCTGAAAGTACGTATCTTCCTGGTTGGATTGGATAATGATCTTGAGGTGAGATTCGGAAGAGTGCTATGCTTTGATCAGAGGGGAAACTCTGCATCGTGCAACTCTTAAAACGGAGACATCAAATGTTGATGCTACCATCCTGATAGCAAAGAACCACACAAAACAATTTGGGGGCTCCAAATAGAATAATTACACCTATAGTCAGTGTAATGATTATAGCCACACCAAAGAACGTTGTTTTGAGATCATAGGGTATCTTGAATGGTGAGACCACAACAAAGCACCCAAGAGAAAGTCAAAAGCACCCCTTGCGATAGCTGTTACAGTTGCTAATGGAGGACAAACACATGAAAGCAAAGCATTGGTTACAACCATAGCTAGTGATGATCAAAGTGGTGAGGCTTGCACTTTAAAAACTTTAAATAGTACATAGATAATTAATTCTGCTTGCACTGATAATGTAACATTTGATGCTGGATAAGTTAAAAATCTTAAATAATCTCAACACTCACATCTACTCTTAACCCCTTCCTTAGCAATGCCTTTAGTTAGCAACCTTGATGTTTGGTTGTGATTCAATCATGTCTTATAATGGCTTAAAATCTATTTCAATGTGATAAACTTATTTATGTTAATGTTTGTATAGTTGCGTGAAGTTTCAAATCTGTTCACAACAAAATTGTTGTCATTCCTCTCTATAGTTGCAAAAAGTAAGTGAGGGCACTATGGCCCACATCTGACTCTCATCCGAAACTTCTTTCATTCTTTGTTTTAATTTCAAATCTAAACTGTTCATAGTGAGTATTTAATAATTGCCTCCTTAATTCTCTCATTGTGAAGAGTTTAGATTTTGTTATATTTCCTCTCTTTGTATTTTGATTTACTAACCTAGAGTTTATCGCTATTTTTCCAATTTCACATTAAATTAGCCAACAAATTATTGTTACTGACCTTAAGCACAGATTCTTTAGGCAAATTATCAAACTTTTTTTTTTGTATGCAAAGGAAGCTAAGACAAAGGTAGCATTAACAAAATCCGATCAGGCTAGGCCCTTGCGGTACATCATGCCTTGACTGTCTAAGCGAATAAAATCCTACACTCCCCCCCGGGGGGGTGGTGAGCACATGTAAGCCTGGATGGACCCTCCGCGCTAGCGCTGCTAGTCGGTCAGTGCTTTGGTTCCCTTCCTGATAGACATGTTGTAACTTCACCGTCCAATCTTGTTGTATCAGCGCTCGTAGGTCCTGCACCAAGAAAGGATCTATAGTCAGATCGATATCGGAAGAAGATAGAATGTTTATTACCTCAAGCGAATCGAGTTCCAAGAGAATTCACCGACAGCCAAGAGCCCACGCCAATCATAGGCCCTCGTGGGCACCCTGAAGTTTAGCCTCCAATGGGGAACAAACCCCAATATTCATTAAAAATCCCCCACACTAGGTTCCTTGGTAGTCTCGAAGCAATCCCCCCGCTATCCCTCTCAGAGCGTCTTGGGGCCCCGCGCCATCTGTGTTCACTTTGGTCCAACCCTCTGGCGGAGGTGTCCAGCTAGCCGTATGCCCTGTCGGCAGATTCGGATGGTGAAGCACCTGACTGGAAACTATTCACGCTTGGCAGACCCAAGACACATATTCGAGCACTATGTGATGTCTAGCCTCTGGCCATGTGAAGTTTTCTTCAAAAATAGACTTATTCCACCACTGCCAGAGGAACCAGCACGAGACACCAAAAATTGTTGCCTAGTCGGCTTCTGCCAAAGTGCTACGAGTGGTCAGATTGACTCGGAGCCATGTTTCGCCTGGCCATTGCAGGAAGGATGACAGCTGCGTTGTAGGTATCAAGTTACGCAAAAAGGCCTGGACCCTGTAACAGTCCCGAGCCATATGGAAAGTGTCCTCGATCTGGCCATAGTAGTTAAAATTGCTGTCTGTAGTGAGATGTCTATCGACTCTTCGTTGATTCGTCAATAACTTCCTACTAGCTAATAGCCACAGAAAAGCGCGGATCCGCTGAAGCTCGGGCCACTTCCAGATGATAGGCCAAATTTGATTTGGGGCTGCAAGTCCTGAGTCTATGATTAAGTCGTAGGCTGAAGCCATAGTGAACTTCCCATTCGGTCCAGCACCCCACTCAATTCCATCCTCGACCTCATCCGGGAAAGGGGGCCAAACTGCTGCCAAGATCCCGCATCATAGTCCCGTTCCAGATGCCCTCGACCATCACATAGTCGGAAACCATCAGGTTCAGTATGCAAGGCGGCGGAGGAGTCATTGTTGCGTGGAGTAAGGGGCCCCAATTGTCCAGCCATGGGTCTAGCCAAAATTATGTCCGTCTCCCATTGTTGAGCTTCCAATGGAGGCCTTGTCGGACATAGGTCCATGTATCCGCAATACCATGTCAGACTGCCGACACTCCATTTTTAGAAAGCGAAGTTGGGAGGTGCTGTGTGTCCAACCGGTACTTGGAGCGTAGTACTTGAACCCATAAAGCTGTGTGGTTAGTTAACAGGGCCCATTCCAATTTGGTAAGGAGGGCGTCATTGAGGGCATGGATGCGTCTGATCTCCAGTCCACTCGCGGTCTTGGGGCAACACATGGCTTCCCAATTGACTAAATGGTTTGCCTTGTGATCTGGTTGCGTCCCCCAAAGGAACGCCCGCATTGCCTTTTCCAGGGGGTCACAAAGTTGCCGGGATAGACGGACCATTTGTATGGTATAGATGGGGAGGGAGGCTATCACGGATTGCACTAACGTGGCCCGTCCAGTTAAGGATAATTCCCTGGCGCTCCACCCTGCTAATCTTTGGTGCACTCCATCAAGAATATATTGGTACGTAGTTTTGCGTGGGCGTACATGAAGTAAAGGGACTCCTAGATATCTGCCTAGGTTAGTCGTGCACTGGACATTCAATATGCGAGTTATAAGCCTCGCTTGATCCGGCAGTACATTCTGGGAGAAGAAAATGCGAGTTTTATGATGGTTGACTTTCTGGCCGGACTCTATGCAAAAGGTCTCCAGGATTGACGACATCCCCTCCGCCTGAGCGATCGTGACTTCATCAAACGGGAATAAGTCGTCAGCAAAGAATAGATGTGATATGGGAGGCCCTCTGCCACTCCAGTGGAAGGGTTTCTAAAGGCCTTGATCCACCATTGGTGCTATAAGTTTACTCAAGCGTTCCATACATAGGACGAAAAGGTACGGCGACAATGTGTCTCCTTGACGGAGTCCTCTTGAGGGAGTAAAGGGTTGCGTGAGGTGGCCGTTCCAAGCCACCTGCATGGAGACCGTAGTAACACACTTCATAATGACGTGCAACAAGGAAGTTGGGATACCTATCGCTTGTAGTGTGTTTTGTATGAAACGCCAGCTCATACGGTCATAAGCTTTTTCCAGGTCCACCTTTAAAGCAAAGTACCCAATCTTGCCTTTCTTCTTTCGCATAGAGTGAATTATTTCCTGAGTAATGATGATATTGTCAATAATCTGTCGCCCCGGAATAAAACTACACTGAGTGTTCGTCACGATGGTGAAGAGAATCGGTTTCAAACGCTGGACGATAACTTTAGAGATGATCTTGTAAAGCACGGAGCAGAGACTAATGCGGCAAAATTGGGTAATATACTTAGGGGAGGAGATTTTGGGAATAAGGACTACAATGGTTTGATTTATCTATGGGTCCCATACCTTGGCCCGAAAAATTTTCTGGATAAAAGAAGTTACGGCCGGTCCCACGGTACTCCACTGTGTTTGGAAGAACAGCGCAGTATAGCCATCATAACCCGGCGCTTTATTAGGGTTCATCCCCAAGAGCGCTGTATGGATTTCAGTTGCCTGAAATGGTGTAGCTAAGACGTCCCTTTGATCGGCTATTGATAAGTTGTTGTTCTTATTAATTCCTAGATCTATTTTGTCCTGGTTTTTGCATCAATTAATGTGGATTTTTCAAAGTTTTTGTGAAATTGGTACTGCTCCTGTTTGTTTTGTGAATTTTGCAGGTTTATAAGATTACACGGGCTAATC
>JAOSBN010000005.1:9943536-9958057 GCA_027563595.1 Erythroxylum suave | reverse complement strand
TTGTTGAGACCCACCAGCCATTGTATTCTGAGTACCATATCATATGTTAGTAGTGAATTACAATTCCTGAATATTCTAGGTAAAATTCATGCAATACTGATTGCGGTTTAGCTTTAACTCTTCGCAAATTGTGATTTCAAAGGGTTTTTATCTCCTAGACATCACACTTGCTGTTCTTAATCACCGGAACATTCACAAAATTATAGATGCTTCCATTATCTACTATAATGTATATTGTTTCCTTTTGATATACCTAATGATCCTCATTTGTTTAAACTCTCACGCTCAGTCCTACCATGGTCTATATAGAAATATTGGAAATGATATGCTTTGTAACTTTTTCTCCGACTAACTCTTCTTCTTTTATCACAATCACTTCCCCTCCTTCCACCATGTATAAATGAGATAGCTTCTCCTGATACTTATGGCCCAATACATACCTCTCGTCACATTAGTTGTAGAGACCACTAACCATTTTTTCATCAAATTCTTTACTCAAATCTATGATCCAATTTGTTGAATTGATTACTGATATAGGTAGTAATCTCTCCGATTAGTTGGTCTTTGTTCTAATAACTTTTGGAGATGTTCCTTTTACTAGAGAACCATTGCTCGGGCTTCCCACATAATGGAACGATTGGATGCCCCCTCTTGATGTGTTGGGAGCTCGATTTGACTACTAACAAAACTTTTTGGTTCTTAGCAATTATATAAGCTTCTTAAGGGGTGTTTGAATTAACTGTAACTGTGGCTTTAAGCCCTTTCAAGAAGAATCTCATTAGATAATTTTTGGTTCAGTAATGATAAGTGATTCGAGTATCTACCAAAATTTGAACAATATTCTTGTACGACTCTTCTTGTCTTAATGTTGAACCTTAAGATTTCTTCGTCACCACATTGACTAACTGTTGCAGCAAATTCGGATCCAATTTCATTTAGTTTTTCAAATTTAGTAAATTCCATTTACGCTTTATTTTCCACTTACAGTATATCAGGGCTGTTGTTTAGAGCAAAAAACTGCTCACATTTGTATGGCTATACCTTCATATATACTCCATCAAATGCCTAAAAATCAAATTTATTGAACTTAAACGGTGTAAAGTAGTCACATTCACCAGAAATTCTCCTTGCTTCATTCATTATTCTTGCGTTTCCACAGAAGTTCTAACGTGACTATGCGGTTTATTATATTCAGATGAAGGAAATATTGTGCGTTTCTGTCATGTCGATCTTTGTTCTTTCTTTTAAATCGGCTTATCAAGATCAATTCTACGTTTCACTTTGCTCCATACGTACAAATTGCTACTAAATACCCTTACTGAAACTTTATCTGATGAAATCAGCTAGATGACGAGCCTTCAATTTCAACGCTTCATTCATAATCAAAGTCAAATGCCCAAACCTACAGCTTTTATGCAATGATGAAGTCATGAAGATCCACCAAGCGAGAAGAGCCTGCAGTTACCGTTATAGAAGTTATTTCACTAAGAGTGAGTGGTCGAGATCAGCCATCCCATGTGTTGGATTTAGTTTAATAATAAAATTAAGGATAAAATGGTTAGTCCACCACACATGCTCTTCATTCATACTGCTTGACCTTTCTTTGACTGTGATTTCCATAAACTATTATTAGTAGACTTGGACTTTTACGTGTACTACTTCCCCGACTAAGTTTGGAAGGTTATCAATTCTCCATTATAAAGTAACGTATTTTACCTTCACACGAGTGGTTACAATAAAGGAGTCTTTTGCCGGAAGCCAACAGAGGAAAGATATGCTTCTATGTATCTGATGACAAGTTATGGCCTCAAGGGATCAGAATGTGTTCAATAACATGATCTGCAAGAACTGCTTATAATGAAAGTAACTTTATAAGCTTGTAAATTTACCCTCGATTGCTTCTTGCAATGGACGTACTAATTTCATCCAGGAAGGATGTTTACATCAATTGCTTCATGACTTGTAAATATGACATGGATAGTACATGGTGAGGTACCTCCCAACCCCTATAGCCAACCCAGGAGGAGATGAACCTGGGGTGAAGTTGAGAATTTAAACGAACGCCCACCACTAACTAAAGCCTTTGGGGTGAGTGGAAAAGCTTCAAATAAAGCGATATGTTAATATGTTACAGAAATAGCATCGACTGGTGACTTCAATACTCAGAGAAGCCAACATTTACAGGTACGGCACATCTTGCCTCAACAGCCAATGTCTTAACTATGCCATGACATGGGTCACCTCCAAATGCAGCATTTGAAATTGCAACTGTACATTCATTTTGTCCCAGGCAAGCCTGCAACGACACAAAAGACACAGGCTTAAGCCAACACTTCTATAAAGAAGCACTGCGACAATGTAGACTATTGTTCTCGTATCTTTACTAACTCCACTATATTGAGTTAAATAAACTAAATACATACCCCATATTGGCATTGCAACTGCCAACATATTGCCAAGAAACGAAAAATCATTGACAGCAAACTAAGTGGAAATTAACAAATCTCTGCAGGCAAGGGCTGCATTTTCTTCCAATTTTATAAGGCTATATATATATATATTTGTTCTCATGAATTTTTAGCTTCAATTTCATCCCAAGAAGTAGAAAAAATACACAAACGGTAAGATAAAAACCAAATAAGCATGGCCAGGTTGTTGATGGTATCAGCATTACATAAGTTTGTTTACATTTTGGACATGAGTTTTAATTTGGTTATAACATGCAGTAAGCTTAAAGGTTGAGCATGAGTAGACACAAGCACTCACCTTCGACACCACAAGCAATGAATTCGCAGCATGACAATTGCCTCTAGAAAACCTTCTGCAACTTCCTTGGGGAGTTCCATAGCTAGCAAATTCTATAGAAGATACAGTAAACCCATCCTGACACGTCAAGTGCATTTCTGGTGTAAGTTCAGTCATCGAAATATTTCCCTCAATAAAATCTGAATGGGACCATTTCCCAAGAGGTGGATAGTGAGATTCTGAAACTTGTGAGCAGACTACTTGGGTTGAACGTGTTTTTACTGATATATCCAACGGATTACCTCCAGTTTCCTCAAAGATGACAAGTAAGTTATTTGATTCCCATAACCATGCGCGTGGAACATGATACCTGGAAGGAATGGCAAACAGTGACATCAACAATTTCGAGACAGCAAGTACATGCCCATAGATTTAAGATCAAAATCAATCTTAGTAGAGGACTACCAGATTTGAGTAGGTTTCCCACAATTTGTTGTGCATTTATCTGAATGGTACGCTCCACGATAGTCACAATATCTTTGACATCCTTCTTCCGGAGCAACAAGGGTCCAGTATCTTCCAATATGGTGACCATTGACCCAAGCCTGACCCTTTCCCATGCTTTCCAGATCAAGAGCTACTGGATCAGCACCAGCTGGTGCATCAAAATATGTCTGCAAGAATTGAGAATCATGACCACTAAGGAAAGACTAGCATGCATTGATTCATGATAGGTTCTCAGGAATCAGTACTTCTTCAAACTCTCATGCATTGATTCATGATAGTTCTCAGGAATCAGTATTACTTTAAATTCTATCTGGTTTGTCATCCAAGAAGCCAAACTATTTTGCAAACATGTTTGCAAAAACTAATCAGATGAGAGTAAGTATTCAAACTTAAAGACAACTTGATTCAAGGACAGGATTCTACAAGCTCAATTTCCTATAGAAATAAACAAAAGCACTTGGCTGAAGCTTGTTTCATTGCCTACTGAACCAGTTTAAATCAGCAACTTACCATGTTGCAGAAAAGGTAATTTCTAGGAACTTAGTTCTTTGTATGCAAATCACATTATTCATCTAAAAGGCTCCATGGTCATCAACAAAAACCACAAGAATTTTGCTAACTGTAATTGTTCAGAACTTTTTCATTGCCTCATCCCATTTTGTTAACCATGCTTACCCCAAAAACTCACACCATCGTACCAACTTCTAGTCAAAACAATGGGTTTCAGTTTTCATGCACAACTTAAAGAGGTCAAATAAAGTTCCTTGAGTTGATGAGATTTATAATAGCAAATTAAACAAGGCGTGCTATACATGTGTCTGCAATGTCATTACAGTAACCAGAAAAGTGTAACATTATCAATGCAATAGTTATTAAGTTTTAAAATTTGGAATTACCTTGTACCAGGTAAATGTGGATGGAACAGCATCAGGTGCGAAATCAATCCACTCTGCTTGTTTTTCATCATTTATGGCATAAATTTTCAGGAATTCTCCCTTAAGGCCAACCTAGAAACAAGTAGATAAACTCATGCGCCACAACAAAATTTTCTATTTGTGGGAAGAAAAGAGAAGAAAAGCAGCTACATTTCCTGAACAGAATCTGATCACATTAAGGTGTTAGTGTAGAAAAATATAGTGGGATTCAAACATCGAAGCATGTATAGGACCTTTTATTTGGCATGTAGATACATCGGCTGGCATTAAAACAAGCATAATTTGCATAAAATTTTGAATTTGAATAAATTTTATTAATACACGGGCCATGTTGCCATAATGCAAGTAATCCTGCTGAGTAGTTGTCAAATCAACCATATTTATTGACTATTACTTGGCATGAGTTAAAGAAAAAGGAACGATAGGTAACTATTCATTTTACTTGATTTAATAAAATTGAAAGGATGAGATATACTTGGTAGGTCCATAATAAGTTTGAGAGGTCTATATCTCCCTTTCTGAACCCAGTAAGCTTAGCATGGCCTTTGATCCCTCCCCCATCTCTCTCCAGAAAGGCACCATAGTTCTGCATCATCAATTTAGAAGAACAATGGTAAGTGATTCAAATAACATAAAAGAAGAAAAAGAAAACAGAGGTGTCATACCTCATAATTTCTTTTATTAATGTTTAATTACATAGACCAAAAATGCAGGAATCTTGCCACTGCCAGTAAAAGTAAGGCCTAGAACCATGAAACTCTCAAAAAGTAATTTCAAAGCAGAGTTCAAATTTGGTTCAGTATCCACTGGAAGCAAATTGAAGTGCTGACTTTACTCCAGTGGCAAGATGTTTCACAATATGGATACTTATGGTAAAAAATAGGTGAAATGAGATCCAGTCCCTTTTCCATGCAAGAAGCCTGACAAGAGTACACAATTTCTAGTGTAAAGCATATTGTTGATGCTACATGAATGGATGCTAGATTTGTTTCCTAAATTACAAGCCACAAGTATTCAGATTTCAGAGAGAACGGGAAACATAGGGAGAATTTGTACATTTTCTGTATAGTTTGAAGTGTATGATTCACTTGCCTACTTTTTAGTATCTAAATTATTATACTATAAGATTCAAATGCACCAACTCTAAAGTCCAAGCCTATGATACCATGCTGAGAGGACAGTTTTGATCATAAAATTAGCTAGCATCTTCAAGAGCAGCTGAACTTAACGATTAGATGAAGGGTATTATTGCTTATCGACTAAAGGAAAAAACCTATGTACCTGCAAACCAACTGTCTGAGTCAACAACACCAAATTGTTGTATCCACTCTGAAACTGAACTGGCTGCGTCACCTTGACCCAATGACCAACCACACTGCCTAGTTTCCAGAAACACAGCATTGTTAGCCCATGGGAGAGTTTGACATCACAACACTAAAAAGACAAGTATGATAGATAAACATGGTGTTCTGGAAATAATAGTCTTTCCCTCTTCTGCATTTCTGTCAACAAAAGAAAGCAACTATGACACCACAATCCACAAATGTTGCAGCATCATAAAATTGAGAATCACCCATGAGGTAGCATCTCAAATTTTGCAACAAACATACCAAGTGGTATATTTATTAAGAAAAATCACAAATATCTGCAGAAACATAACGTCGATGCTTAAACTTTTGCAATCAAACAGGTGGCATCATTTAAAGATTGATACAGACTACTGTCTTTACTTTGTGGCAAATGAAAAAACTTATGATGCAACTTTGAAGGGTAACAACAAAGTACATATGCAGTATAAATCGGCTTCAACTGTTTTTTCACTGTTGATCAATCCTTCTGCCACATTACATCAAACTGTGAACAGTTCAAAACAGATCAGCAAGGCAGGGTTGTTGAATATTTGCACTTTTCCTGCATTTCAAAATTCAAAGCGCCTAGCAATATTTTTGTGTAAGTAGGATATTGATATTCAACTTCTACCAAAGAAAATATCAATTCGCATTTACATTACCAAAAATTCTTTCCTAGTTAGTATTGCATACCAAAAATTCTTTCCTAGTTAGTATTGCAAACTTGACAAAGATATCATTTCTCAAAAAAAAAAAAACTTGGCAAAGATGTTCACATAACACCCAAAAACATCTACAATAACAACAAAAAATATAGAGAAGGGTAAATGTTTGATAACAAAAAAGATGCAAAGATGAAGGGAAAAAAAAACTAAACCAGTGTGCACAGTGAAATGGAATGTGCATCACCGAAAAAATGTCTTACCCGCTAGCTGATCATTGACAAAAACTCGTATCACATCACGCATACTGTCTATTTGAATTGCAGGACTAACTTTGTTTTTCTCCCAAAATGCAATGTCTTCATCAGAAACATATATTCTACATTTAGAAATGCATTGAAGAGTATGATTAAATACATCAAAGAACACCAAGCTTGCATTTGATCAAAGAGATGAAATGTTGGATGTCACACATAAAAGTTGATAAGCATTTCAAAACCAGACATCTTCAGGGATGGCAATGGGCCAGCCCTACCAATTTTTTTAAAATTAAAAGTATCAAACGTCTTTTTTTAATTGAATCCAGGCCTAGGCAGGGGCGAGGCTCAACTCTTCCAAGCAAAATGATGTCGTTTTGCTTAGAATAGTTAAGTCTTGGGTCGGTCTAAGCCTGGGCCAGACCCATGAGTGGCCCATTGAAAACACCTAAATCTGGCCTATCGGTTAGCCCATTGCCATCCCTAATCATCTTTGACGTCAAACAACATAGTCATGAAGAGAACAGCTGACTGTTGCTATTAGCTCACAGATAAGTTTTTCAACTACAAATAAGCCAAACTTTGAACAAAAACAAACAGAATTAAATTGTACAGCATCCTAACATACTTTTTTTTCCCTATGCATTTATGGCTTGGTTTTCAGGTTGTCATTTCTCCATCTATAACAGCAAACGTCTTTATGAAAGTTCAGAATGTTATGAGTATGAAAGAGGGGTAGAGTTTGCTTGATTGCTGCAGTTCAGTAGTGGTGGTAGCCTAGTAGGCATATGAACGGGATTTATACAGAAGAAAGTCAAACACCTTTCAAGAGTACAAACTTCATGAAATTTACAGCCGGCACTAATTGGCACATTAGAGAATATAGAATGGTAACATAAATTATTCCTGATATTGATCAGTCCAACCATACCTAAAAGGTGGGACAAATATGGTTATAGGCAATATGAACCATTTCATCAGAAATTCATTACTCTCACTGGCAACTGACTCTATGTGGAATAGCTAGGAATATTCAAATACTTTTAGCTGCATCAAAGTTATTCTTCCTTTTCTTAAAGTCTGCATCTTTTACAGCCATCAATTACAAAAATTATGTACCTGGTAAAGTACCAGAGATAGTCAGATTGGTCCTTGGTCACATTCAAATGTTCAAGTATGCCTTTAGCAGTAAAATTATTCTCACTCCAAATGCATACAGGCTCTTTAAGAGTCATCCAGGACATCGAACCATGGGACCCTTCATTCCGAAACTGTTGGGTTAATGTAATATCTAAAGAAGGATGCAAAGCCGATTCTAGGGTTTTAATGGACGTTTGTGCTGCAACCTGTGTTTAAAAGAGAATAAGAAATAAAGACGAAGTAACTAGATTAGACTACATGAACATAATAAGAACGCGAAAATGTAAAGTTTCATCGTAGAAAGGGACTGAAAAAGCAAGATAGTGAAATTATAATTAGATCATAGAAGTCCATTACCAATATTATCAAAATAATTCTAACTAATAAGAGCCACATAGAAAATGGAGACAGCTTAACTTTGTTGGAAGCATATAACTAGGAAATACGGAAGTGGTCAGTACAATTTGTTTGACAAGTATACACTAGCATTTAAGACACTTGAGAAAACAGTCACCTTGAAACAAAGTTATTATGGTGTTGCTCCAAGTTGAAGATGTTAAAAAAATGACAGCAACATTTTCATTCCTTTAAACAATCATCCAGTGAATGAGGTTCAATTTTCAGACAAAAAGTATGAGATTTTCATGGCAATCTCAACTTGTGTAAGGACAAAGATAACACAGTAATAGGAATAAAATGCGCTTACAGGAAATCATACTTTTAAGTTTCAATCATATGATAGTATTGTCGGGTCATAATTTTCAGTTCATGGTAACAATGCCTAGTCATCCTAGGTACAACAAGATAAAAGAAATCCTAATCCTCTAGTTAAAAGAACAGATGATATGCAAATAGTATCTTGAAGAGTTAACAGATGATTAGCCATGCTGGTGAAATGGATTGAGAGCACGACAGATCAAGGAAAGTACAATTTCTTGATCTCATATTCCAAAAACTCTCATTTAATATACAAAACATTTTCCAGACATGTCAAAAGCTCTACAACAATAGATCTTCAAAGTGTCTCCAAACACTAGGGAAATATCAGAACATTTTCATGTTTTATAGACAATCGCATGTCTTTGGAAGAAAAAGTGCCTAATCTTTATGTTCAAATGCTGATGTAAATTGATCAAACCTTTGCAGTGTTGAACACTGTTGTCCTGCAGTCTGGTAGTATGCTGACTGACCAGGGTGGTAACACATAGGATTGACCACGGAATGTCACAGTTATTGTTTTACGCTCATCAATATTTGCAAGAAAAGCTGAGCAGTACCCATTTGATTGGTACACATGCGCCTGAAAGCATTGATTCAAATAATACAGATTCAAGCTGTCAGCAATAAGAAAGAAAATAAAATAGAAAACACACTAAAAAAGTTCCACAAGAACAAAGTATACAAGCATATTCCACAATGAATCACTTAAAAAGGCAAAAGAGTTCATGAATTTGAGACAAATCTTAAGCAACAAACAGATTTTATATATATTTCATATTGGTGCCCTATTATATTAAGTGCTTAAGCTTCAAACAGCTGACGTGCATTTAAATACATTTGTGCATCTATGTGAAACATATTGCAACAGCTTCCTCTAAGAGTAACTGAAACTAAATTTGTTTGTCTTGTCATACGTTTGCAGCTAAGAATTCTAAAATTCACATATCTCTGATTTTTTCATGACAGTTTAGTAGAGTTAGCATTTATCTTCATCTAAAAGGACTAGAAACTTGATGATCATAAACTTGTCATAGGACACGAATATTAAGTTCACTTTCACTTAAAGTGTAAATATCATTCTTTAAAGATAGGATTTCCTCATGGGCCGACAAACTACAAATCCCATGTCAGTTAGAAGCAGGTATGAGTGTTAGGACTGCCAATGCCATTTCTATAACAGTCTTAGGAGACATTTCAGGTGGTATATTTGCTATAACAGTGTTAGAAACATGTCAGGTGCTATCAAGAAATTTCAGTGAGATCTGTCAAATGTAATCTGAAAATTAAAACACAACGGCCTTTACATGGCAACTCCTAGAGCAATCAAATGCCAGTCCCAAAAAATAACTCGGTTAATCAACTTGAAAGTAAAGCAGCCACTACAACCCTAATGCCACCAAGAACATCATAAATTCCAAAGTAGTTTAATTCTTCACAATCATTCATAATGAAATGAACTACTGCTATATACAAAGTTCTGGAACATATCAAGTTAACAACATTTACAAAAACTAAAAAAATATTGCACGAACCTCTTGCTTTGGGCCAAACTTTATGTACTTGGATGAATCTGCAGCAACTAAAGCTGGTTCACAAAGCTTTATGGCAGCATGGAGATCCTTCAAGTGCCCCCATTTAGGCTCGCTCAATAGACCTGGATCATTAACAAAATGATTCAAATGGAGATAGGTAACTTAATTATGCGTCCTGAAAATAAATTTTAGTGGCTATCTTTAAACGTCCTGCAATTTCCTTGTATACATGCAAGTTTCAGGAAGGGTAGTGCTAATAGCCATGTTAGATAAACCACTCAAAAGACACTCAGACCTACCATATTCATCAACTGGAGCATCATAATCATAGCTTGTTATGTAGAAAGGACCTCCAGAAGTCCGCCCAAAGTTTGTTCCACCAAAATACTGCAGCCATTTAGAGGTTGAATTTCAGCAAACTTTACTAGATAAAAGCAATTATTCTAGGAGAATTTTGAAAATGCTTTGGTATTCATATTCTTGTTTTGCAACCATTGTTGAAAAACTGGATCTTACATCATACACAGACTTGTCCAACTAATGTCATCAGGATCAGAGATGATTATGACAAAAGGTTGACCAAGAATACATGTTTTATTACATTCTCTTCAGAGTTTCACTTTCTCAATGCATGTGCAATCATTTCAGTCATTCATTGTACCATGTAATAATTCTGGAAACTCCCGCCACGCTGAAAGAAACGCGCAACTGCAAAGGCCAGATCTTCAGCAGGCCTGTGGGGCAACATTCCACCCCATCTCGTATACCTTCAAAAATCCAGCCTAGATGAGAATAACTTGAAAAAGCATACATCTAGGTTATGGAATAGGAAAGCATGACAAGTTTAAAAGGGAAAAAAAATCTCTGAAACGATAGCAATATGGAACAACAAGCATGCACAATTTAAAACATTTTAGGAGAGGCATTTCTTCCCATGTAAGTTTGATTAACAGTTATTGATATTATTTAACTATTTGAACTAGTTAGGCAATAAGCTAAATTAATTCAAAACAAGAAGCTGTTAACAACTTAGAAGGTATGGTATGACCGTACCATCCATCCCAATCCTCTGTCCAAAGAATTGGTTTTTTAGGAGAATTTGGCCTGAAACCATCACAGTAGTATGCATTGCAGGCATCTAACTGTAAAAAGGAAGAATACTATTTTAGACCATTTTAAAAAATTCGAGGTCTCAAAGTTTTCACACAGGAGTCATACCGGAAAAGTATTGGCTCTTATAAGAAAAAACAGCAAAGCGCAAGTAGGATTTATCACCAACTATATAGAGGCTTGAGAAATTTCTTTTAGCTCGAAAGCATTAATTTGGATCAATCAAATACAATCAGATAAAGCAAAGACCTTACTATGTTTTCTGGAGCATCGGTCTGCCTGCACATTACCCATGGAACCCCAGCATCAAGTCCAAGGGCCATATCAGCAGCCCATTTAACATATTCCTTGCCCCCAAGGCCATACGAGCTTTCTATGTTTCCATATTCATTCTCAATCTGTCAAATATTTTGTTTTTCAGTTACAGCATCTTTAGGGAGATCAAAAAGTTTCTACACGTGCAGAAGCAGTAGAAAAGTGCTGCATTTGGTACACAAATATCACTAGACTGTTCTACTCATTGAAATTTCATGTAAGTTTCTCTTCCTGTAGAAAGGAATGCCTTCAAAAATCTACTCGCTTCCTTGCACTGACTAAAAAAATATCCTCTTACTTATAAATTTCCAGCAGGCATGAAACTGGGAATGCCAGCCATAGTAATGAGAGACGGAAACAGTTCAGGAATATTCCTTCCTCAAATTTGAACAATTACAGAGGAATGTGAACAAATTGATGGGTTTTGATTCTGTCTCCCACACAATGATATTGAAGTCAGACTTAGATCTATCCTGCATTCCCACACAAATCAATTTCATGGTAAAACAACTTAATTCAAATTGTGCATATAACCTGCAACATGATGATTGGACCACCTTGCCAAGAAAATAGCATTTCCTCTCGCATCAGATCCACCATCTTTCTAACAAATCGTTCCATCTCTACCTGCAATAAATGAATTATCACTGTCAAGTTTTGCTTACCCATACAAAGTTACTCAAAAAGTGGCTAGGATAAGATGAATTACAAAAAGAATTCAGGTTTTCTCATAGTAACTTGGTTAACTGACGTTTAATCAGCAAATCCTCCTTTAGAGAACATTAATCAAAAGCAGAGAAAGTAACAGAAACAACAGAAAGAAGCAAATTTCTTTCTGTTCCCCCACCATCAAGAAAAAGGAAAGGAAAAAATATTCCCTCATTGAGAAGATAGATGATAGAAAGAGGGTAATTCACTATGAGAAGAAGCACGTAAATCATCAGAAGAGTTCATTTAAAAGGTAATATAAGGAGTTTGGTGGAGATGGACTCTTGGCTAATGCATAGCCTAGTTTAAACTGCTAGTAGTGATAATAATGCAAACGTTGAGCAGCTATATATGGTTCCATGAACAAAAAAAGAATTAAAACCAGAAAAACATTATGAACTATTTGCTATAGGAATAAACAACTCAAATTTACAAGAAAAGATGGTCAAGGAAAATCCACTGCACCTTAAAAGGAGCATTGTCTGTTCGGAATTCTATGCCAGGAATATCACGCAACCACACCGGAAAGCCTCTGCAACCAATTGTTCAAAGTAAGAAAGCAATTCAAAACAAAGATCAGTTTGTAGTTTTAGTTAAATCATAAGGAGAAAGCATTAAATTTATCTAAACTATTCTAGATGTAAAGATTCACTTTAATAATTTCAAAGAATACTAGAAGTTACTTTAGGAGCTACCACATCCTACACTAACACGAGACTTTATTCCTCCAACTTCAACTTTAAGTTTTAGCATCACATTCACATTAGAAGATCAAAGACATGCAGAAGGAATTCTCACAGCGGGAACTATAACTTGTGAGTAAAGTAAAACACTCAAGTTAAGATGGGACAAGAAAGCAAGACCCGAAATTCCACTCAGCACAAACATAAGGACCTATACGAAGATGAAGATATAGTGCATTAGCTCCAACTAGCTTCGCAAACTTGACAATGTCATATCTTCCTTCAAAGTTATACTGCACACGAAAAAGGTGGGAAGTTATTAACGTGTTGGTGCGAGCATACATATGCGACATATAGTAAGCCTAAAGCAGCAGAAATAGATTGAAAATAAGTTTTCTTACGGCACCTCTCCTCTAATCGGTTCATGTCCATTCCAAAATGCATAGGTCTGAATTACATCGACTCCACCTTCCTTGCTCTTGGCAATCAGATCCGGCCACATCTGATTACATGCAACAATCTGATTAGCCGATAAACAGCCATTACATTTACACTACACAAGATCAATAAAATAAGCGTTCTACAAGAAGTAGAACCCAGAAAAAAAAAATTAACACGGCGCTTAGCTCAGCAAATTATCGCAGTCACTAACTATCAAACACTAGAATGATTTGAAAGCATTAAAAAAAAATTTCCTATATTTATCGTCGAAAACAACGATAGAAATTAAAAATCAGAATTTATCTTTTGGAGTCAAGCACCTGTGGAGTGGCGCGAGGGTAGTGAATTCCGCCAGAGATGAGCATGCGGCGGTGACCGTCGATGATAAGAGCCCTGTGGTCGTAGCTGACGTTGAACGGCTTGAAGAAGTTGGCGTGGCATAGCCTCAAAAAGTTAGTGATGATGAGGAGCAAAATGAGCCTGTTTATGGACGAGAAGTGAAGTAGAAATTGTAGTCTTCTTCTTCTTGTTGCTTCTCTACTGTTAGTCCATGGCTTCTCCATTCTCCGACTGTTGGGTAAAAGAAAAGAACATGGAAGTAAATAAATATTTATTTTTATGGATAGCGTTGGAAAGAGTAAGGGTTGCCACGTCAAATGAATAAGGCAACACCAACAAGTCAGCCAACGACGATCGGATCGGGACTATACACCTACCGGCCGGGTTAGACACTTGGACAGTCTTTCGGGTCGGACAAACTCATTCATTTTGATCCGGTACATATTAAAGTACGTACTAATTTAGGCTTGCAAATTATTTATCATTTGACAAACAATTACAGTGCATTTTAACAAATATCCAATTTAAATTTTAATATTTTAATACATTTAAAAAGAAATACAATATTTTATAAATGTTCAAAGTAGAGATTTTGAAATTTTTGTTGATTTCTAACAACGGCGTCCAACAGTTGAGTTTGAAATCTAAAGATAAGGTAGAGAAATTTCAGATTAAGAGAGAGGAAGAAGCTACAATGTTTGCAAAAGGTCAAAAGGGAAAAGTTGAGGTCACCCATGTCTATGAAACGCTTATTATTTGATTTTGTATTATCTAAGTTAGTGTAACATCTTTTTGCCAGCCTCCATCGTTTTTCATGTCTAATTATATCGTATGTGTTTAAGATAGCAGATATAGTAAAATCCTCAACAAATGACCTATCGTATTATTAGCAATGTTTTAAAAATCGGATCGGACATCGAACCGGTCAAAGGAAAGGTTTAAGGTTTAGAGGTTTAATCGGTAATGAACCACTATAAAAACGATATATGATAAATAAGATATAAAATTTATAAGAATAAATAAAAATGAAATATTTTATTGAAATAAAAAATACACCAATGTCTATTATTATATAATG
>JAOSBN010000005.1:9893192-9941899 GCA_027563595.1 Erythroxylum suave | reverse complement strand
ATTGCAATTAATTAATCAATCAAATTACATTAGATAAAAGATCAAATTGCGATATCCCTCAACTTAGGGTTTATTATTTAGTTCACAAACATCGAAAACAAAAAAAACATCAAAAAAATAATTAAAAAGAAAAGAATCTATAATATATATCCTTTTTCCTTTAATATAATCCCCTTAAACTTTGATGGAAAGTTGTTCTCTATCAGAACTTAGAAGTAATATTCACGTTTTCCATCATCTTAGGTTTAGAATTATGTCTCAAACTCTAACTTTGACTCTAAATTCTCTCACCTTTGTTTTTCATAATTGCCTTTAATAGTACGAAATTAGGGTTTCAGGTATAAACACTTTAGAATTGTGAATTTACATATTCATAGGAGCTTGGAGAAGAATGGAACACAACTATGTATGTGACCTACATAAGCATGTATCTTCACATGGGCAAAACAACATCTTCAAAGCTTTACACATTTATAGTGATTTACACGATCCTTTACATTGCCATTTATATGACTTACATGGATGTGTACTTCTAAATTGGCGCCAATTCTTCTATTTTCTACCCCGACTTCTCTTGAATTTCTCTCATTTTGATCCATTAAAGAAATTAAGACTTAAAAACACACTAAAAACATAATAAGTACCAAAAATCAATATAAAAGTCTCAAATAAAAAAACATAGTCCATTAAACTTTTATTTCCCCTCTTCGACTTAATTTATAAAAAAATCAACCATTGGAAAAACAAGTTTGTTTCCTTTGCAAGAAAGTTACAATTAGTCACTTCAATGGTCCACAATATGCATATTTACTGTAGTTCACACTTAATGCTTCTAAGGAGTCTAATCAAGGCTATAGAGAAAATCGTCAACAACTTTTGATGAGTTCGAGATATTAACAAAGCAACTACAAAAAAAGTAAAGTGGGTTGATGTTTACACTCAAAGGAAGAAAAGGGACTTAAAATTACTTAGATAAAGGATAATAACAAGATGATAGTAGTAAAGAGGATTTAAAGGTTAATATATGATGAGGGCTTCATTTGGGTTAAATGGTTGCTTTCTCATTTCTTAAAGGATATGATTTTTTGGAACCTAAACCTTAGGTAGGATAATTCATAGACTCTAAACTAGATGCTATGGATGAGTTATTGATTTTGTGAAGAAATGAGACATTAATTGTGACTAGTCATGATATTTAGTTTTGGTACTATAATTGAAATGGTTTAGGCCTTTTATATTTAATCCCTGAGTTTTCTTTGCTAATACTCATGCTTCCAAACCAAGAAAGGACTAAAGAAATCATTCTTGGAAAAGATTGACACTACAACATAAGAAGATTTTCCATCATTAGGGATAATCTATCAAATTATAATCCAAAGGTAGCCTACCCTGATACTAACATCTGGTCAAGACATAGTTTAAATTTCTTCACTGATAAAACATGCTTAGATATCTTCATACGGCAAAATTAGATGATCAAATGGTACAACTTGGTCTAGTTTAACCTCAATTCTCCTATAACCTCCTTTATTTTATGGTTAGCAATTATACAAAGACTGAGGACCAAAGATAGGATCAAAGAATGCGTTAACTTATGCTACTAACTTTGTAATCTTGAAGTTGAGTCAGTCGGTCATCTTTTCTTCAAATGTGGATACATTTCAACTTATTATTCTCAAGTTCTAGCTCTCTATAGTATCTTCTATCACGAAATGGAATGACAAAGGCTAATAGAGTGGCCAGGGGAACTTATATCCAAAACTAAAAGGGACTCTCTCACATTTAGGTTAGCATTACATTGCAACATTTATGCATTAAAAAAAGGAGAGGAACTATAGATCTTTCCAATGTAAAATGTTAAATATCTAAAGCTTCATTACTGAATTATTAATTAGATCTTAAAAATTATCTTGGTAAACAACATCCACTTTATGGTCATTAAAGGCATGAGATTGAGATAGAATCATTTTTAGCTTGAACTAAGGTTCTCTAGATTTAAAAAGCTAGAATAAACAAACATCATCATTGGATAAAGGATATAAATAAATCAGCAATTCCCTTGTATCTTCCTAATGCCCCTTTTGCATAGTTTTCTTGTTTACGTCTTGTTTTTTAGTGAATAATTATATAACTACTTGTTATTACCTTTACTAGTCCATTAAATCTATGTAACTACATCCTCTATTATATTCTTATTCAATTTTCTTTAATTTATAGGAAGTTTGAAATGAGTAATTTTAAGTTTTAATTTTGTATTTTCCTAATTTATAAAACATTTTAAAACTTTTATAATTTAAAATCTTAATATAATCATGTAATATATTTAATGTATAAAATTCATATTTATTCAAATACGCTATAAACACAAAAAATTCAATAACTTGAACAAAAAGTTATGTATAAAAATAATTGTTTCAATACTAAATTGGCATGTTTTGTTATAAATTTCTGAAACTGTCTAAATATTTTAATCATTATTTAAAATATTTCTACAACACGTATTTATTTTTATATAAATATTTATTGAAGTTTTGAATGGATTATTATAATTTAAATTTCAGTAAAAAGTGGCACTACTCAATAATCGGCGCCTGACGTGGAGGCTAACCTTTTCTTTTATCTGGTTTACAGTGGGCGGGTCGGTGGCCCGTGAGTCCGCGACTATACGCAAAACTGCAAAAACATTTTCTAAATTCAGAAATACAAGTTACAAAATTAACACGAATCCTTCTGTGTTTCAGAAGTGAAACATCAAGCAGTTTTTTTAGTCCAACTGATTTTTACTTTGATATTTGGAGATAATGGAAACCGAATCATCGTCGGAACCTCTCGATCTTGTCACAATTCGCAGGTACTTTGAAGTCTGTCTCTGTACTTCCCATATCCAAACTTAGTCTATGTATATACTTATATATTCATGGGAAATGTCTATTGCCGTTGGCAGTCGAGTGAGGGAGTTGGAACAAATGCACCGTAACTGCATGGATGAGGATGTGGAAATGTCAACTTCAGATCCCGACCAATCGCTTGTAGATTCTGCTCTTCAACTTGAGGTCTGTTTTCTGCTTCGTATCTGTTTGTTACTATAGGCTTATCTGTCTCTAATTTTTTAAAAATGTGAAAATCTCAGAGTAAAGTGCAGCAGATGATATCTGAGTGCTCTGACTTCAGTTTCTTAGGAATCGAGGATTTGGGTAATTCTCTCTCTCATTCGTTTTCTGTTTATGCGCTTACAGTACCAAAAAGAAAATATTTGATTTACTTGGTTCAAAGTTCAATCATGATGATACCGATTTATATTCTCTCTTTTTTACTTGTATCATGTCGAGTTGGTTATAAAGAAGCTTTTCTTGTGTTTCGGGGAACTTCTATGCTATGGAATTTGATGATTAGAGCTTTTATTTAAGTTCTGGAAGAGTGTTGATGCATGAGGGTTATGTTGTTTATGCCATAGACTTTTGGTGTTCTTTTGATTTTATAATGCAGCTTTTTTTTCTTCTTCTTTTGTTGCAGATGCTTTTGTAGAGCACTTGAAGGAGGAGCTTAACACAGCTGAAGCTGAGAGTGCCAAGATTAGTAATGAAATTGAGGTTCTAACCAGAACTCATATTCAAGGTCATAAATTTTCCTTTTGTTTATTATGTTTCTTGATACATTAATACTCCAATATTACAACTTCTTTTAACTATTCCAGATTCTAGTCGATTGGAGAGTGACCTCGAAGTATTGAAGTCTTCGTTGGATTCTATGTCGTCACAGGTTGGTTGATTCACAAGATGGGTTAAGCTCTTCTTCTAGATTAGATTCAAAGCGATAAATACATTCTAGTAGTTTTGGTCTAACTACAATGACAAGGCCTGTTATGTGGAAAGAACGGAAGCTGGACTTTGTTTTTAGGATGAACTTCTTGAGTAAACTCTTACATAAAGTTTTCTGCCTTGAGTCTTGAATCTATAACCTCTTGACTCCAAGTTCTTTCTCTAGCAAAACATCAGCCACATAACCTATGGGTTTTACTCCAAAATTTAAGGTCAAAACTTTTTGGAATTTTCCCTGGTCTTTACACACAAGCTTCTCCTCTACAGGTCCAGTTGTTACCCTAAGTTGGTGTGGTTGATATGGAAATCATTGTTCCAATGTAAAGAAGTTCAAGTTGCCTGTTGTGTTTTCACTTTAAATGCATCCCAGAAAGCTATGAAGAGCTTCCCAGGATAGCTCTTCTAAGGATTGCTGCTTATAGTTAGTCTCATCATATTCAGTCCAAGTCTGTTTATTTATTACTGCTTGATGTTGGTTGATCCTTCATTTTAACCAACTGATCACCATTTCCTTTTGAAGTTAGAGTGTTTTTGAAGTTTTGAACAGTTGCCTATCAATTGTATATGAATGGTTTCATCATTGCGTGATTCATATTTTGAGTAAATGCTGGACTGGTTATAATATCATCTCTGTCAAGTTCTTGATGAGATGGTATAATAGCGACTACAAGCCTGTAGTCCTTGCCTTTAAATTTAAATTTGAAAGAAGTGTCTGGAAACTAGATTATAGGTGCATAATAGTTTCACGGCATTAGTTCAATGCATTGTTTTTACGGTTCTAAGGTTTATTATGAAGAACTTGGTTTTCCCCCTGGCCTCATGGTCTATATATTGCATTACAGGTTCAGGAAGACAAAGATGGTCAAAATTACCATTCCTATGTGGGAGATGGATCCAACTCAATTAACAGCCATGAAAATCATGAGTTTGAGGTATCATTAGGGTGATCCTTTTTTTTTTTTTACCACTTTCTCAACCTTGCATATTGCTAATTGAAACCTTACAGACATATCTATGGATGCTAACTAGCCTAGGGTGTGTTTATCTCTTTAAATAAATTTAATTTTTCTGAGACATTATTGTGTTTGTGCTATGGAGCCTAGTTATGGACATATTTAATATTACAAGAGTTAATTATTCCCCACCTTATGTTTACGCATGAGCGTATTGAAGATCACCAAGGAGTCATTATTGCCTATATTATGATATTCAATTATTTTCGATTTGTTCTTTCTAGAGTTCTCTTCTTTGGTCTAATATTATTGATGCCGGTTAATGAGAGCATGCAACGTTTCAGATTTTGAAGCTTGATAACCAGATTGAAGAAAGCAAGTCAATTTTGAACTCCCTACAGAATTTTGAATATTTATTTAAAAGGTAACCTATCTTTGTAGGGTTTGCATGTTTGCATACCTTATGGCTTCTGTGCGTGCCTCATAACTTCTAATTTGTGATTTACTGTTAGGTTTGATGCTTTGGAAGAAATCGAAGATGCATTATCAGGTTTACATATCATTGAATTTGATGGAACTTTCATTAGGTTATCGTTGCGGACATATATTCCTAAATTAGAGGGCATGTCACAATATCAAAGCATTGACGATACCTCTAGGCCATCTGAAGTAAATCATGAATTGCTAATAGAAGTTCTTAGTGGAACTACGGAGATTAAGACTGTTGAGGTATGTACCATGTTCTCTTATTAAACTAATGGATTGCTGTTCATTATAACCCATACGCATTTTGCTGTTCATGGATGGTGCTGTAACGAAAGTTTGTAGCAACGAAAGTTTGTAGCCAATTCTATGCGAAGCAAATGGAACATGGCAAGGTGGCAGTTCAACGTCATCGATATGAGTATGAAGAAGCATATTAACATGTATTCCCTGTAAAGAAGTAATTGAAATTTGTATCATTAGGGTTTATCAATTCTTAGGTGCATAAAATTTCAAGTGAAAAGTGTCATCCATGGTTAATTCACAGACAATTACAATGTGGACTACGCATTACCTCTACTGTGAAAAGTACAATAACCTGTTTGGTGAAATAGTTATATCTTCGTTGGGAATATTCATCTGAAGCTTCAAAAGCATCAGTTGGAGGCTTAATTAGGGACCTATTGAAACGACCACAAGTCTTCCATATGGATGATATGCTTTATATGTTGAAAACATTAAATTATGTATTTCATCTGCTTTAAAGTGCTTTGTTCCTCAAGAGTACAAACCCCAGCAGAAAGCAGTCTGGTGGCATTATGCTTGTGTCTTTCTAATATGTGCTGTCTCAAATTCACCTCTTATTTCAGTCTTGCTCAATGGACATTGCAGCCAATGCTTTTTCTGTTTTTGTCCAGATATTTCCCAATGATGTCTATATAGGTGATATTGTTGATGCTGCAAAGACTTCCAGGTTTGTTTTTCCTTTGGTTTTATATTGGTTTAAGGTTTAGGAACATATTTTCTTTAGAATTAAAAAGCAAGAAACTCTAGAATAACTGCTGCCGGGTTCTAAAATTTCCCATCTCTTTTTTCGTGTTCAATGCCTCACCTACATTATTAAGTAGAGTAGATTTTAAGAGTTTGGGCTTGGAATTGGAAGTGGGCCTTTTAGTTCCAACATCAATGAATGCCATATTAATCAAAGAACTATTTATTAGTTTCGACTTCTAATTCCAGAAAGTGAATTACACCAGAATATGAAAAGTACTTGTTGTAGACTAGGAATATCGCACTTTATGTCTACGAGGTTAAGGTTAATCAAGTTGACTTTAGCTGAATATTGTTTTCATTTTTCATAGGATGTGTAACCAATTAACGCCCATGTAATTCTATTATGACATGTTATGTGGGAATTAGAATGTCATTGTTGTTATCTAATTCCTTTATGGTGACTTTTTTCGCCATACTCTTCATTCCTGGAAACATGAGCTATTAATTTGCAATATATTGCAGGGAGTCATTTCCACAGTTGTCTTTACTGGAGACCAGGTCTTCAATGCAGTGGCTTGTAAGAAAGGTGCAGGATAGGATTAGCCAGTGCACCTTGAGGCGATTGCTAGTAAAGACTGCAAGTAATTCTAGGTGAAAATTTTTAGTTTGGTACAAAATTAATCAGTCTTTGAGCTGTGAAATTCTCAAGGATATGTTAATGGTTTCTGAAGTGTTTACGGTGTTGTCTTTCCAACTGTTTTGATATTTCATATATTGTTCATTATAACGCAGGTACTCCTTGGAATACTTGGATAGAGATGAGACAATACTTGCTCATCTGGTTGGTGGAGTTGATGCATATATAAAGGTCTACCATGGTTGGCCCATTGCAAGTTCTCCATTAAAGCTGATTTCCCTGAAGAGTTCGGATCACCAATCTAAGGAAATTTCTTTGAGTTTTTTACGCAAGGTTGAGGTAAGTATTTTCTTCCTCCATTTTCCTTTTGAGATGGGAATTTTAACTTAATTATCTTTTCATAATTTAAGTATACTCTCCTACATAGTTTCCTAATTCTTTGCGTTACATGCATTTTTTCCTAAACTTGTTTCCATGTAAGCATGTCAAACTTATGTTTTTTGGGTGTTTGATTTATCTCCGAATTATCAAAACACTGATTTGAGAAGCACCCTAATATTAGTAAGAGCTTAATTTAAGAAAAAATTAAGGTGGTGTGTGCACGTACTTGTAAAATTAGTGCAAACCCATAATTAACATTTGCATGAGCACATGCATGCACGTTCACACGCATACTGCACACATTGAGGGAAAGGGTGCACTTGTAAAATGATAAACTTTATTTGAACATCTTTACCCAATGATTGAACTTGTTAACACCTTTAAAATGGTTTCATTTGTCAGGGGGTTGTGAATTCTTTAAGTACAAATCTACGAGAAAACTTGTCGAACTTTGTGGATGCTGTTGAAACAATACTTAAAGAGCAAACGCGCTTAGATATCCATTCTGACAGCACATCACAAAAATGATCCCCTCTTCAAGGATGCAGGCTGTCAGGTATTGGCCCTTTGCGTGTACGTGAACTTTAATTTTTGGTGTAATATGAATTTCATGCTGTATATAGCTTTTGAAAGTTTGTTGTCTTGCTCGAACAATTGCGGAGGTTACTTTGGAAACGATATCCTTTACACTCTACATTACTACTTTGAGATTAAGTTACAAATTTTTCAATAGAAATTTTGGAAACTTGCAGTAACCAATTAAATAATTATATGCCCAAGCCCTTATCATTAATTACTTCTACGTGGTAGAGCATATCGAATGTTGCATGCATGTGTAGGAAACGTTTTAGTGTCAGGCATTTTTAAGATGCAAGTGATAGTTTGTAATGTAGGGTCATCATTACGAACGATTCAAACTTCGACATTACTTTGATTCGCCATTTTTTCCCCCTCCAATAGAGACATGGGGATATAAGTAGTTGGATGCTTGTTTCTAATAATCAAATATTGACAAAGAAAATTTGTCACGCTACTCAGTTATCTTATGAAAAAATAAATTAGAGCATATAGTTCTAAGAGGACTGTGTTAGACTTTATGTTCAGTTGGTGGAATTGCGTAAGTGTTGGTAAGTTTTAATTGATTTTTGGTATGCAAGTAGGCATAAAAATGGTATGTCAATGAGGGGCGATGTCCATAAGATTCTGAGAGTAGGCGAGAGTTAATACAGATTGGTGGATGTTAGCGAAAAACCTAGATGATGGGTGAGATTTGATTGTAAGACTAAAAATAATTGACATGACTAAATTTTACTATGGATGCGAGAAGATATTTGAAATATCTTCTACGAGGAAGTCCAAAAGCGAAAATTTGTGAAGGTTCTATACAATTGCTCAAATTGTTGGTCGTCAGTGACGAAATAATGTGATTGCTCTATAAATACAAGTATGCTTAAATGGATCATTTACTAAAATGATTCGAGATGGTTAACGGAAGACTCGTTAAGAAATTTGATCATTTAAGAGGCCATGTTATGATCAATATTTTAAAAACTAAACTGGATATCGAACCAGTTAAAGGAAAAGTTTAAAGGTTCAGTCGGTAATAAAAATTATAAAAGTAAATAAAAATAAAATATTTTATTAGGTAAAAATTATCCCAATGTTTATTATTATATGATGAACTAAGAATAAATAAATTACTAATTAATAATTTTCAATGTCCTTTTTTAAATATATTTTTAAAAGTTTAAACATTACTCCTTAAAGCAAAATTTAAATTCTGCATAATGTTGAATACTAAAACAATTGGATAAGGATTAGGTGGAACAACCTTTTTTCTAATTCAAAAATTCCATTCATGAAACAGAGAGTTACAAATGGCCTAATCGCTATATGTCTACCCTTATTAATGATATAGAATTATAGATCGATAGGGGAACATGAATTAATATGATTATGCTTATCTCATGAATTAATATGATTATGCTTATCTCCTTTTATGTTGTAGTAAAACTTGGGACTTACAAAGAAACCTGCAGCATGAAGAGGAGGACGATGCTGCTGTGCCCACTTGACATCTATAATGTTCCACTAAACCATATAATCATCTCTCTTAATAAGTTCTTTCTTAATTGTCTCATTTGCTCTTGCAAACTTTTTTTCACTGCCAACTATTGCCAGAAGTTGCAAGGGTGGACTAGTTAATTGGATAATCAAGATGCAAGAAGACTAGAATGATCGACTACTAATAATATCTAGCATCATCAATCCTCCCATTTCCTTAGAATATGGGTAGTCCAATAATTTCTGTGAGGTAACTATGGTTTGCAAATTAAGTTTTAATTCGACCATTTTTTTCAATGTAGTAAAGTTAGTAGTTAAATGGGTTGGTCCCTCTAGCTCAATATCATTGCCTAAAGTAAACCTTTTCATAAGATCCAAAACTGCGTTATTATTATAAATATATCTAGTTAAAGATTTAGCCTGTTCAATAACTACATTTATCTTTTCCAGATTTTCAAAATCCTCAAGTATTAAATCAATACAATGAGTTGCACAGGGAGAAACTATCTTTCACCAACATTGTAACGTTTTTCACCATTGGTAATCACTTGCACAATATGTTCAGCTCTAACTTCCTACGCTACTTGTTTAATGGATTCATATAAACCATATGTAGAATACATAATGTGAGGAACATCCACACATTTGAGGAACAAGTTTCCTTTAGAATAGTATATCAAAAAGTTTATCAAACTTCTCCCACTTCTTGAAGTCCATTCTTCAACCATAATAGAATAACCACTTCTACTCTATATTTTCCTGTATTGTTCAATATCGTTTCTTATTTCTTTAACCAAACTCTTTAATATTAAGCCACGAAAATCGTTATGTATTGGTGCTACAACCCTAATGTTCCAAAAGTTATAACATTAGCTAAAGGCTGTAAATTGAAAAATCGCTCCTTTCCAGACTCTAGGAAATCAAATCTTCAAGCCTTCAACTAAGTATTGCCATCGAGAGGTTGGACAATCAAAGACCTCCTTCATTTTTCAAGCTTCAGGCCTTCAACTAAGTATTGCCATCGAGAGGAAGGACAATAAAAGTCCTCCGTCACTTTTTTGACATCGTCCTCAAGCTAGCCAGATAAATTTAAGTATGCGTTTATTGTGTTTACCTAGCTGGGCTGATGCTTACACTTTAATGTCGAGATATTGATGTGCTTTTCCTAAACCATACATCTATGCCCCCCATTCATCCACTAACTCCGAGAATAAGCTCCAACCAAATGACTGTCACCGTGAAGAAGAGTAGGGACGGATGCACATTATTTTAAGTTTTGATCCCATAAAAAAATAAAATTTTACCCTCCATTAATTTAATTGGTGACAAAAAATTAATAATAAAAATTTTAGATATATTAAGATATCAAATAAAAAATAAAATTTGAGCCCATTCATTTTTATTAAGATTACTATTATTTGGGCCCTAACTTTTTTAAACAAAAGCCTACAAATAGAGAGATAAAAACTACATGCTTAATTGACTTTTTTTACTGATATTTTTTTAACCTTTTTGGCTTCTTCAGCACACTACTTTTGGGCTTTTTGGCTTCTTCTTCACCCAACTCCACGAGGACCATACCCAAAGCTTTCATCTTCTCCAAGTTGCAGTCTTTGAGTTATGCCCAAAAGTAACGAGTAATTACCAACATTTGCCATAAATCCTGCATTTAAATAGTAAGTTAATTGATTCCCTTATATTCTTTTCAATATTTAGTTGATTGCTTTTTCTTTATATATATTCAAATATAACTTTTTGTTTGTGTATTTCACAATTTATTGATTGCTTTTTCTTTATATAGATACAAATATAACTTTTTGTTTGTGTATTTCACAATTTGCATCTGTGTAAAGTGTTATTCAAATAGTTTAAATTAGTTAATTTTTTTTGCTTATTTTGTATTAAATTGTCCCCATATGATACTTTTATAATATCTTTTTATGTCGATATGTGAAACTCATTGAGTCATTGTAGCATTTGTAGATTTTCTTTTACAAATTATAAAAATATAAAAAAGAAGAAAAGAAGAAAATTAGTAATTCGAAACACATAGAGAGAAATTCAAGGATTCTCACCAATTTAGAGACAAAAGTAAAAGAGAGCCAATAAAAAATTTTTTGAACTGATGAATGAGCAATGAGACAATGAGTGCTTAAGGAAAATAAATAAAATGGAAACTGTAGAAATATCAAATATGAAATTTATAATTAATTGAAAACAGTGATGAATTAGAAAATGCATCTTTTTTATCTTTTTGATAATAATGCAATTGTTGATTCTTAAACAAACTTTTTTTCTTACAACATTATTCTTTCTTCATGTTCTTATGTACATATTTTATTTGTATATCAAATATCTTCTCTAATTACTTAACTTTGATTTCAGTTATGGATAAATTTCTCAAAAGGCCTCTTAAAAATAAGGATTCTAGCCCCAACCCTTTAAAGTATCCCCATTTAGAAGATAATTTAGATGATCTTCAGTCTGATCCAGGATTGCAGAAAAAAATTTCAGATTATCATCCTAATGATCGTGATAGAATACAAAGAGCTTATTTGCAAAAAGGTCAACGTCAACCTTTTACGCATGATTTTTCACAAAGAAAACTTGGAAATATTTATCGTATATTTGCTCCATCTTAGTTTAAAGAATACGCCAATTGGTTAGAGTATAGTGTTACAAAAGATGCAACATTTTGCTTATGTTGCTATCTTTTAGGCCGGATATTGGGAGTCAAGCAAGTGATGATACTTTTGTTACTGACGGATTTAACAATTGGAAGAAAAAAGACAAATTTTCATATTTATGTAGGAGGTCCTAGTAGCTCTCACAATATAGCTTGGAAGAAATGTCAAGGCTTGATGAATCAAAAGCAACATATTCAAGTTGCTTATGCTAATCAATCCAACCAAGCTCGAAAGGACTATCGTACTTAACTCACTGCGTCAGTGGATTGTGTTCGATTCCTTTTACGTCAAGGATTGGCTTTTTAGGGTCATGATGAATCAGAGACTTCTAGCAATAATGGTAATTTTCTTCAACTTTTACAATTCTTGGCTGACTATAATGAAGCTATCAACAATGTTGTTTTAAACAATGCCTGTAGAAATCTCAAAGCCATTGCTCCTGACATACAAAAGGATATTGTCAAAGCCGTTGTAATTGAAACCTCCAATGCCATTATTAATGATCATCAAGGGGGTTATTTTCTATTCTTATTGATGAGTCTCATGATATCTCAATCAAAGAACAATTGCCTATTGTTTTTTGTTATGTGAATGTAAAAGGATGTTTGATTGAGCGATTTATTGGTATTATTCATGTTAGTGATACCACCTATTTATCACTAAAGTTTGCAATAGATGAATTGTTTTCAAAGCATGGATTAAGTATATCATCTCTACGTGGGCAAGGCTACGATGGAGCTAGCAATATGCAAGGAGCGAATAATGGTTTAAAGACTTTGATTTTAAAAGAAAATAATTCAGCTCATTATGTTAATTGTTTCTCTCACCAATTGTAATTGGCACTTGTAGCGGTGGCCAAGAATCATGTACATGTTGCTTTGTTGTTTAACACAGTCTCAAGCTTATCAAATGTAGTTGGAGGTTCTTGTAAAAGAAAAGATCTCCTTCATGAGAAGCAATTTAGTAAGATTGTTTAAAAGCTGAAAAATGGTGAATTTTCAAATGGTAAAGGTTTACCTCAAGAAACTTCTTTTCAAAGACCAGGTGACACACGTTAGGGCACACATTATGGATCATTATCAAGCTTAATCGTGATGTTTGACTCCATAGTTGATGTTCTAAAGATCATTATGGAAGAGGCCACAACTTCAAAGAAAAAAGGTAAAGCATATGCTTTGCTTGATTCTATCCAATCTTATGAATTTGTGTTTAGCTTGCATTTGATGAAAAAAAATCTTGGGCATCACAAATGAACCATCTCAAACATTGCAAAGGAAGGATCAAGACATTATCAATGCAATTTCTTTGATTAAAGTTTCCAAACAACGACTAAAAATGATAAGGGATGATGGGTGGCAGTTCTTATTTGATGAAACATCTTCATTTTATGAGAACCATGATATTGCCTTTCCAAATATGGAAGAAAATTTTGTATATCAAGGTAGGTCGAGGTGAAATGTACAAAAAATGACGTATTTGCATTATTATCAAGTGGAATTATTTTACACTGTGATTGATATGCAACTTTAAGAGCTCAACAATTACTTCAATGAGGTAAATACCAAGTTGCTTATTTGTGTGGCATGCTTGAATCCAAATGACTCTTTTTATGCTTTTGATAAGCAAAAATTGATTCAACTTGCTGAATTTTATCCCTTTTGATTTCTCTAAAATAGAGCTTATTACTCTTGGTGATCAACCTAAAATTTATATTGTTCATATGCAATCTGATGATCAATTTTCGATATTAAATGGGATTAGTGATCTTGCTAAGAAGCTAGTTGAAACAAAAAATAATGTTGTGTACTCTTTGGAGTTTTTACTTATGAGATTAGCTTTGAATTTGTCTATTGCTACTGCACCGGTGGAAAGAGTATTTTCTGCAATGAAGATAGTGAAAAATCACTTGCGTAATCGGATGGAAGATTCTTGGATGAATGACTGTTTGATCACATATATTGAGAAAGATACCTTCAATAATATTGACAATGAGAAAATTTTACAGCGATATCAAAATATGAGGACTCATAGGGAACGATTGTAATAGGTTATATACTTATATGTAAGAAGCTCAAGACAATGATGTAATTTTTTGTTTATCAAATGTACAAATATTTGTATCTTTTTTCAGTAATATAAGAGTACTTTAAATATTTTGACCCCACTAAAAAAAAAATCTAAATCCGTCCCTGAAGAAGAGGATATAAAGAAAATTTGCAGAACCCAGAGAAGACAGAGACAGGGAGCAAAAGAAACACCAAAGGGAGAAGAGAAATCCATAACAATCACCTTTATTTACCTAAAAATGGAAGCGATGACGATCAGATCTGCAAAGCTAAGCGAAGATGGTGAAGAACAAAGGTGAGGAGAGCTTTTAATTTTTGATTTATGTAGTTTAGGCATATAGACCAACCAATTTCGATCGATTCTCTAAAAAACTGGCATGTTTTTATATATAAAGGTAATTAAATAAAACCGAACTAGATAATAAACAGTTCATATTATTTTTGGTCGAACCAACCGGTACGGTTTAGTTTTTAAAATATTGGTTACAATAACACTTGGCAAGAACATGAAATAGTAGACTTAGAAGGTAAGAGTGCTTTTTTAGAAAGTAGGAGTACTTATTCAAGACATGAAAACAGGGTTGGTGATGAGGCAAAGTAGTGGACTTCATTTAATATCATGTCCTCCATGATCTTAGTGAAGTTATAAGCTTAAAAGTTCAACTCCTCGTAAATTAAGTTGAGTTGGTAGAAAAAGTTCATAACTCCAGTGGTTGGTTTCTATTACTAGGTCCATTAATTTTTTAAAAACTTAAACAAAGGTATCATATGTTGTTCATTTAAATATGTAATTCATTTAGTTATTCGTCTAGAAAGAATTTGAGAGCTTTGAAAAAGTCTCATTGTAGAAAGTTTCGAATAGAAAGTTCTTAAGCGTTTATTGTAAAGAGTTTCACTTAGGTAGTTGCTTGAGTTTCCTTTGTATGATCTTTGTTATATATCTCTCTTCTTTATTATTTGATTTATGATAAACACTTGCATATTGAAAGTGACTGGTGCAGTTAAACATGAGGTTGAGTAAGGTATTTAAAACTTGTATATAAGTTATGTAAAGATCACACATGAAGTTAAGTTTTAACAGACTTAAGATTGATTGCTATACAAGGACTTTGAAAATTTGTTCTCATTTTTTGTATTTAGAAAAGTCCTTGCGACAACTGTTATAAGAGCCTGGTTATGATTAATGACTGGTGAAAGCAATTAAGAGAGCTACAAAATTAAAGGCAATCATTTGTCTGCAGTCCCAACAGACGAGGGAATGTTTTCATTGTTAAGATGCTTTGAAGTGTGGGATTTTCAAGAAATTATGAAAGTACTCAAAGAGCAACTAAAAGCTTGTGAGAAGGTAAGCTATAACTTATTAATATTCAAATGTTCTCTGATTAAAAATTGGAGTTTGAGCTATGAAGACTTTAGTGAAAGTGTTTGAGGCTAAATATTTTATGGCAAATGCAAAAGTTGTTTTATACAGTATGCAACAATACTTTGGGACAATAAACGTGTCTAATTAAGAGGAGTTACTTACGATGATATGTATGATCAATGACTCTAAACTATAGCAGAGGATGAGGACCTCAAATGTTATCAATACCAGTAGAATGTCGTTGACGATTGATGGAAAATGAAGGAGGTAATATACTAACTCATTCCCAGTAAAAATTCTTGGTTTGTGAGAGAAGCATTGAAGCAAAAATAATTACTAAAAAAGTATGTGAAACAATTCAAATCTTTAAAATTAGATAGACACAACTTGTTAAAGGAGTATAAAGTTGTTCAACTTTATAATTGACTTTTAAGGACCTTCTTAGCTCTCAAATTCTTCTTAATGTTAGTTGAAGAAGCAGTCAAAAAGAGACGTTGCTTCATTTACGAAGGGTTATAATTTGTTCGTGAATGCTTGAAACAGAAGTTGAGAGATGAGCACAAGGAGACTTGAGAATGACCATAAGCAATCCCAAGGAAGTGAAAAATTGACACATGGGAGGTATGCCTATAAAGAAGAAAACTTGCCCTTGTATTTAAAATTTGGTTAAGGTGAATGAACAATTGACAAGGGAGTGCCTATAAATTATTTGAGGGCTTCAAATTATTTTAGTTGGGGTGATTTATTAGACCTTTAAGCTCAGCTACTGGAATCATGCAAATGTTGATAGGCTTTGATTGATTTTTGACATACAGTTTGACATGAAGATACACGTCAATGAGAGAACAAAGGTGAAATCATATTAAGTAAGAGAGACGTATGTGAGATAATGAAAAAATCTTGAGGGCACGTGAAAGTTGGTGAACATTGGTAAAATTTTCGATGCTAGGTGAAATTTGGATGTGAAATAATTAAGTCACATTAGGTCTGAGGGTTTGCAAAGGCAACCGACTTTAATGAAAAAGACCAAGGTATGAAAATTTGTAAGATTTTTTATACTTATAGCTTAGATTGTTCGTTAACTTAGGTGTAAGGTGTCGTGATTGCATCATGATTATGCTTGGATAGATAATGCACCAAAATGGGTCAAGATGACTAATTGAAGACTCGTTAAAGTGCTTGAACATTTAAGACATGATGATACACACAACAATAACAAGTAGCAGTAAGTGTAGAAAGTAAAAGTACTTACAAAAAATGAACAATTTTTTCAAGACATGAAAAGTGGGATTTAGTTACGTAACAATGTGTTGAGTTCCATCTAAGATTATGTTATCTATGATCTTATTAAAGTTATAAGCACAAATATGTTATCTAGCTACTAATTAGTAGAAGAAATGTATAACGCTTCACTAACTTAATAAAATTTAATGAATGATTTCTATTACTTGTAAACTTATATAAAGACATCCTATGTTGTTTATTTAGTATGCAATTCATTCAATCATTTACTTAAAAAAAATTTAGAGTTTTGTAAAATCTCTGTCGGAAATTTTAGATGGGAAATTCTCTTAGTGTTTATTAAAAAGAATTTCAAGTTAAAAGTTTATCTTTTTTATATTATTTTTATAAATAATTATAAAATGTTGATTTTATCGTATCACTCTTAATTATTCTCTTTATTTGAGTTATGCTAAATATTTGTACCAATATAACAATTGAAACACTTAAATATAAGTGTGTGAGACATTTAAAAGTACGCAATAAATTATGGTTGAATTAAACTCTTACAACATGAAGATCTTGAAAATTTGTATTCATTATATTATATCCTCATGACAACGTGCAAGACTTGGGGAAAACTACAACAAAGTTATAAGTAAGTAACTCGAGCTAAGGGCGACATTATTGCTTACCTTAGCACATAAAGTATGTCCAATTGTGTGTAGTTTTGTATAGCTGGTTTTCCATCCACTAAGTTACTTAGCAGGTCTTGAATTGATTGTTCCTGAGTTGTAATACAGAAACATAGAGGCTTATAGATGTTCGTGATGGTTTCATGGGGTAGCTAGAGTAATGATGATTTTCTCAATATGGTCATTAAGTTCAATTTATGGGAGAATGAAATTTTTGTTGCAGTCAATGTTGAATTATTGTTAAACATTAGATTAATCTAATGAAGTATCAATCTAAATGAAGAGGCTTTTAATATCTCTAATTTTCCTTTCGGTTTTCCACTTACAACATAACAATGGTGTCTTAAAATATGACTAGGTATGGGATGTTGTTCTAGTTTATCTTCCCAAACCAACAGTATAAGGAAAATGGTAATTAGAACAAAATCAATTGAATCATTACAGAACTAGCTGGCATATCTAATGCTTAGGTTGATCCAAGATCCCAACTTGGTCTAGTAATTATTGGGTGAGATTAGACTCTCACCATATACTTGAGCCTCAAATTCATTTAAACAAGTTCCTAGGTTGAAGTATTTTATGGTTACTTGTTTTGGGTTGTAGAGGCCTAATTGCCATCCATCAAAGTTGACAACCACTTGACCGCTCTTCGTTAGGCACAATGTCATACTAGCATATCTAGGAAACCTGTCATGTGGGACCTTAAACAGCCTACTCGAAGCTGCTTTGTTACCATTACCTTCCATCACAAAAGCCTCAAAATGGCTATATCTTTTCTTGCAAAATAGATACAACCATTTCCCTGAAGATCCCAACTCCAACCAAAATATGTGTGAACCATAGTTCTCAGGAAGTGTCAAGACATTATTAAATGTCTTCCCCTGGAGATCAAAAGAAACCATATTGAACACTCTCTTTTTACCATCCTATATTATTCTTAACCAATGGAGTCTTCCATTCCAAAATGTTCCTGGTCCTTCAAATGATACAGTAACAGAGTTGAGACCCTAAATTCTTCTCCAAGTACTTGTTCGCAAGGTGAAGATATCAAAACTCAGTTTCACGAGAGGCCTGCTTTAATACTATCTGGTAGTCATCAATGGAGGAATTATAGCCAAGTCCATGACCGAACATGTGATTGAGAGAACCTTTTGGCTTTGGCAATTCTCTGTATTCCCTAGTAGTTGGATTTCATATCAGAATGTTGTTGAATTCGTCATACAAACAAACTAGACCATTACAAGATCCTATTATTCCATAGAAATAGCTAAGAGGACGTTCAATTATCATGGGATGATTAAGGTTCCTCATGGCATTAATGTTGTCTGTAAATTCTTCAGAGTTTACAGATTTGGGTGGCCAAGTCGTCAGGAGAACTCTGCAATTTGTTTTCTGCCACGGATTGTCTGAGTTGGAGCTTTGCAAATTGAGGATTAGAGATAAAAGAGTCTCATAACTTGCACACGCTCTTAAATCTTGTTAGAGGCTTAACAGGAAATCCTGAAAGTATGTCCACAATAATGTGATGAGGAAGTTGGGACATGGCTAAACTTCAGCTTTATTTGATTCCCATCTTAAACCTTATAAGGAAATTTAATGTGAGAAAACCATAACTGAGTCTAACATGAAGTTGAGCACCATTTGTCAGTGTTACACAAAAAGTTGACTAGAAGCTTGAAATTTTTTATGCGAAGTTTGGATCATTAAGTAACTGCAATATTAGTTACCATAAATCACTATAGAAGCATTGTCAGAACAGAAAAAAGTTGGTCGACGTAGGTGTCAACTGTTTATGGTGAGATAGGTAAGCTATTCTAGCCCAAAAACACGATTAGTTGAAAAGATCATTGAACCTGAGACAGTACTTGAACTAGTCAAAACAGAACTGCAAGGCAGAAGTTTCCAAAGTATTCAATTTATTGAACAACTAAGAAAACAAAGAATATGTCAAATAGGAAAATCCAATGCCTTTAGACGGAATTAACTTTTCAGCAAGACTTTAAATAAAATACCCCCTCCCTATCATGGCAATGCAACAGGCTTAGACCTGCTTGAACACTAAACTAAGTCTAAGCATAGTATTGTTTCCTGCTCAAGACTAGGTAAGTGATCTGTCAGATGATTTTACATACCAAGAATTGCCTGTTGCTTTAATAGGCAATAGAACGAACAAAATAACATATGAACGTACGGTTAAATATTATGACCAACACCCCATGAGTTGACAACCAACATTTACACCAGGTATCCATTGGGCCTCCAAGATGATGAAACATAAACAGTATGCTAAAAGACTCTAAGTTGGCATCAAAGGCATTTAAGCACAAACTTCATCTGCTCCTCCTTTACACTTTCACAAAGCCAAGCCTCAACCTAGCATATTATCAGTTTGGTTTACTTCAATAATACCTCAGTGAGTACAGTCGTGATCATGTTGCCCCATCTTAGGAACAAAGAAATCTATATGACGTGTTGGACCTTCCCCTTATGTGACAGTATGTGGGTTCACTCTTGTTTGCTGAGAAACAGGTATCTGTTATAACTATTTACCAAGCTAAGCAGGTCACGCTTGGACAGGACAGGATTTCTAATTTAGAAGCCGGATAACTTGCTTCTTCCAAAAGCAATAACTTTCCAGCACAATAGAATAGTGAATACGATGTTTACAAGTGAAAATTCTGACGAGAAATTCTCCCCAAGCATCAAACTTTACTTTTGTCAAGAACCTCTTGAGTTACTTTCTTCTTCAATTCATCGTAAACAAAAAAGGACCAACTTCAAATTATTAAAAGGCATCCCCCTCCCGTATCAGCAACAGCTGCCCCTTAACTTCTATCTGCCCAATTATCTTTACAAATAGCCCCTCATCCTTTCCAAACATTGGTCCTTTTGAATTGCGCTCAACATCCCCTAAATTATGAGAAAAGAAAAACAAATTTCAACTCTTCTATAATTTTCTGCTCTCCCGGTAAACAAGACAAATTATTCTCAACTTTAAAAGAATTTTATGTTTTAGAGAGACTAAATTTCCATGAGGCTATGTTGGCCTGGATAGCTTCAGGAAGTGAAGAAGCATGACGCTTTCCACCTTGATCAATTAGCAGCATAGGAAAGAATGAAAAGCAAGATGGCACTAATGGAGTATTATAGAGGTTTGGAGAAACAGTACAATGTGATGTTCTAAAGATAACCCTATAACATGCTTGAAACATGACAAGAAGATTGGCATAAGGCAAGATGGTATCCCAAAGACAATCTAAGACCATGCTCGGAACATGACAAGAAAATTGGCAGAAGGCAAGCTAGTATCCCAAGGACAATCTAATGCATCTTGCCTAAAGTAAGGTTTATTAAACTAGTTTCCGGCAGATGACTTAAATAGCCCTATAGAGGAAATGATGTTGTAGCATGTTGTAGTGACATCCAAAGAAGTGGCAAGCTGAAAGATGATTTGAATCTTTGATTTGATAAGCATATCTTCGATGCTTGTAAAGCCAAATAAGTCAACACGCCAGAATAAGTAACAGAAAGACATCTTTGAAAATAGTTTGAACCTTAGTCAAAAAAAAATTTCTGGTCTTTCTTTGGCAGGGAAAAGAACATAACCTTAGACAAAGAAACAAATAATAAAGAAGAATAGATTAAATGGTACAAAGATTAATTTACATCAAGTGTAGTTATAATAAAAATCGAGGGAATAATGTTAATATCGTATTGACTGAATACAAATAAATATACAGCTACTAATGTAATCAAGAATCCGTGAGAAATACGGTTAGCAGTTCTCTTACCTTTATACTATCTCTGTCACCACACAAACATGCTTAGCTTGCACAGTCTACACTTTTGCAAGTTCAGTAATTGAATTCGTTGTTACAGGTCATATCCATCAATAATAAATTGGTCATCATGAGTATCTCCATCAAACCTAGGATCTCTATGTACCATATCACCTACATGGTGTAAATTCTGCTTTATTTGTGAAAGATAATGGCTGTTAGCACCTGTGTGATCAGAGAGCCCAGTAGCATGACCAGTCCACTGTGAAAAAATCCCAAGCAACTGGCTAGTGAGGCTCTGTTGCTCATGGAGAATGCAGGTCTGGATCTACCCCATGTCTGATCGATGCTGACTCAACATTTCATCCATCCTTTTCTGCCATTCCATTCTCCTCCTGCACATTCTCTCCTCCTATTCTTTCTCTTCTATCAACTCTTCATGTCTTCTTCTTCTTTGCCTTTCTTCACTCTCCTTTTCCATAGCTTCCAATTCTCCAAGTCTCTGCCTCCTCAACTTTTCTCTAGCCTTTTCCCTCTCTTCCCTCTCTTTTTCCCTCTCTTCTAACTTCCTTTGATATTCGTGCTCCCTTTCAGTTCGAGCATCCTCCCTCCTCTTCCTTTCCTATTTCCTTTCCAACTCCCATTGCTCAAAACACGCCTCCATTTCCCTCAACTGTCCAAACTGATTGGAAAGGAACCCAAACACCCTCTTCTCTAACCCCTTCCACACTTTATTCTTCTTCTGCCAATTGGATCCATTTGGCTCAACCTCTTCATACATGAAACCATTAACACCTTCTCTTATTTGCTCATTCCCATTATAATTCTTCTCTGCCAGCATTCCATTATCAACACCTTCATACATGGATCCATTTTGCATCTTCTTCTTCGTAATCAAATCCCAAACCTAGCATTCCATTATCACCTCCATCAATGCCAGCAAAATCCCCATCAGTTGAATTACCCACTTGCCCAAACTCCACAATGTCCATCCTCTTACCACCACTCAACAATCCCCCGGTATTCTCTCGCTCCTCATTTAAAACTCCCATTAACTCATTACCATTACTACAATTACTCCCATATGCACCAGGCACATCCCCAAAAATCTCCTTATAGCGCAAAAAATTTGACCAATGCGTGAGCCCTTCCACCCAATCAAACTCATCTCTATTGCTACACTCTCCACCTCTAGCATCCTCCATGGCAGCAAGCTCGGGTTTCTTTATTTTTTGCTTGACAAGCAAGTACTGATGTCTCATGTTCTGCACCTTAGTAGACACATCTTTCCACGTCCATTGCCAAGGTTACGCAATAGGATCACACGAATGTTACACAGAATTGACAAACAAAGCAATGGGTTTATATTTCTTCTCACGGGCTTTCATTTTCCCAAGTGACCCATCAGAGATCATCTCTCCATACTTCTCAATAAGGGTTTTCTGCTCTGCCTATGTCCATTTCTTTCTTTTTGTTGGCACTATCAGACACCAACAACCAAATACCCAATCAGTACCAAACCACAATACCCACTATCAACCCCAAAACTCTTTAAGCCACCAAAAATTTCAAGATCATCACTTTACATCTCTTAGTGTCTAAATAAAACTAAGCACCAAACGACAACGATTAAAAGGATTACCTGGAGAATGAAGAGAGCAGAATTTGAAGAGGTAAGGGATATTCTCAGGAATAATGGGAAGGGAAAGGAAAACGATGGAATCTGCACGGATTGAGCAAGTGACATTGGTGGAATTTTAGGTTAAAAAAGGTTTCCTTTTTAATTATTTGATAAAGTATAAACTTCTCATTATACTTTTTTCCGTTCGTGTGCAAAGTAAAACAAATAGTTGAGTGACCCGAAACAAAAAAAAGGGGCAGAAGTAGAACTGGCTTACATATGTTCTATAATAATGTGGGAGAAACTGACAAATGAATACAACCCCATTGCCATTGGTGGTTAATGGACAAGAAGTCGAAGCTGTAGTCTAGTTGTAACTTTGTAGTAATAATAATAATAATAATAATAATAACTTAAAATTCCAGTAATTTGTTGTTAACAATGAGTATCTGATTAAAAATCAACGATTTTTTTCTAAAACGATTCTTTTTATTTATTTTCCTTTTTCTAAAGTTAATTTTAACTTTTTAATAAACTCATCCTTTATACATGTGTTGTAACACCTTTGGATGAGGACAACAAATTACGGATTTTTATTATTCTGTTAATATCATATCATATGCTGTGAGTACTCATCTATTCAATTTTTATAGGTGGTATTTATAAGATGGATAGATACATAATAATGGTTCCTAAGAGGGGATCAAGTTGGTGTGTCCGAGAAACAGTTGCAACAGTCTTTCAAAGTTACCCTTGGAAATAGCAACTTTTTGATCTCCTAATCTCTTCGTCATAAGCCAATCAATTATAAACAAGTGGAAGAAAAACAACGTCAAGAAAAGATAAAACTGTCTGTCAACAGGTCCAAGAATAGACGTCAGCTCCTCTACTATTCACAATCTCGGCTCGCACCAGTATCTGTGGTGGTGAGAACCGGAGATTCTAGTTGTGGACTACTATTACTACAGCTGCTACTGCCCATATCCTTGGTCTTGTGAAGAAGAAAGGTTCCCGAGAGGATGGTGATAAAACCACACACTTCTGATACAATCTGTGATGCATTTTGTGTGTCCCAGTCCTGCATTTGTTATCAGACCATGATTAGTATCCATAACTTGGTGATGGATGATCCGTGTAATAATATCTCATCTCATCTCATCTTGCCTTAAACATGATGACGCTGGCGAGAATAGTCAGAGATGTGAACATCACGTAATAGACTGGAGAGATGACAGCTGTATTGAAGGTGTCCAGTGCCTGCAAAAGATTGGATACATGTAGGTTAAGCATTTTCCTGGCAGCAAAAGATGATTTTTTTTTTCTAGTCAATTTAAATGCTAAAGAACCAAAGTGGAATATTTCGCATACTGACTCATCGTTAACCACCAACACTCCAGTTTCCCTAAATAGGTTAGCGGATCTCTACCATGTTTAGGATTAGGGTACTTAAATCACCGGCAGCGTCCTAAATACCAATTTGAGGTTTCCATTCCCATCATAAAAGGTGAAATGTATCAGTAACATCAGAATTCCAAATGTTTTCAGGAATCAGTTGTGTAATAATGGATGGCTTAACAAACTTGGCCCCCCTGCAACAATGCCATTCACATAAAATCTGATATTCATCCAAGGGGAATCTATAAATTTTACCTTGTTCAAGTAGTTAATTTGCAGAAGGCAACAAAAAATCACAATCACAGTGAAAAACCATGTCTGATAGTAGATGAATTGATTCATTCCAGAAAAAGTCAGCTTTAAAGCAATTGCAACTGCTTTCACACTCATCACCTACAGAAAAATAACAGTACCAAGTTGTTAAAACTGTAAATGTAGAACAAGAAAGCTTTCAGGAAAAATCAAAGATAATAAACAGACCGTGAGGGAGCCCATAAGAGAGCATATTCCAACATAAACTACCATATGAGTTTGCCCATACTGCGGTACATAGCGGAAAATGAGAATAGCAACCGCAACCAGAACTATGCCAGTATAGACAAGGAAACCTGTCATGCAAAAGAATTCCTTGATCAAATCGAAGCACTTTGATGCTAAAAATGCATTTGCAGAGCAATTTCATGACAATCAGATAGAAGCAGCAGATAATTTAACTAGATTTTAAATACATTTGCATAAATCTGTTGATATGTTGCCACTAGATAAGACGGGTAAAATCCAACTCATTCTTAAAAAGCCATTTCAGATTCAGAATCTTTCTTTCCAAACTGCACGACCAATTTAGGCAATCAGCAACTTTATTCATATCTTGCAGTTAAAGAGAAGGCACTGGTATTGAAGAGACGTTGTTTGATTACGGTTCACATCTAAAGGTTAGGTGTTCACGTGCTCCATTCATGCAACTGAGAGACCAGTTATCAATCGTTTTCAGCTAGAGCTAATAAAACAAATATATGATGATTTCCAACACACAAGAAGTAATAATTTCCAGGACCATAGCTTTAATAAGAACTATTTATCCAAGCAACAAGACAGATGATCCACATGATCACTTCTTAAGTTTTCATGTTAAGAATCCCTGGAAAGAACATTCATATAATGTTCAAATGTATCATAATATATAATGAAACCTGAAATTGTGAGTATGACGCATAGGCAGTAAGTGAACAAGTTTTTTCTTTTCCTTTTGCAGATTTATTGACTAGGGCCTCAAACATATCCATTAAGTTTTCAGAGCAAGCAATCAACGCCACTTTCAAAGTACCTGGTTCTGTGGCAAGGTGCCATACTTGCTTAACAGATTCAATTTCTCTTTCATGCGGTGCATGTATGACAATGTTTGTAGAGCCCACCACACAAAGAACACATCCAAGGACACCAAATATATGCAGCTTCTCTTTCAAAATGAAGTGTGCTAGAACTGAACTGTAATGAAAAATAATGCTTTAATCAGATATAAACATGCTACGACTCCCCATACAGACAACAGTCTACCATCGCCACCTTCACCCATACGTGAACTGCTTCATACAAAAAACGCAGACCTGTAAATGTACATACGAATAAGACCGTGAACCGACTGCTAATACAACATCATACCTGAAAATAATGCTCAACGCTCCCAAGGGAGTTACAAGAATCGCAGGAGCAAAAGCATAAGCAGCAAAGTTAGCAACTTCCCCCATAATCACTACAAAAGCATAGAGGTACGATCACTGACGTAAGACAAATATTTCTTATTATACCAGTTAGAGATGGATCATATTAGTAGATCACATAACAAAAGACACAGAGGATAAGAAAATCTGTGTTCTAGAAGCTGATTTTCAATGTTTCCTGCGCCTGTCTGGGAACAAATATGAGTGATTATCTATGCTGAAATTAGGACTTCAGGAATTGCAAATAGGTAAAATGTCCACCTGGGATTCCATCTACCAACCGCTCTCATAACTCTTCAAGCACGTGTTGTCTGAATTGAAATTTCTATTGGTCATCACACAGCGCAAGAACAATATTGTTTTCAAAGCTAAATCATATCTTCATCTGGATATGTAGGTGCTAAATGCAGAACAGAAACAAGCACAGAATAGGATGCTCGTATAGATTACTTTGAAGTTGCATCAAGCACAATTGCATTAACACCATGGGGAGTTCACAGTATGTTTTTTGGTGAACAAAAGTGGATCGGGCACAGATCCATCAAGAAAAAGCAGGCTTAAGAATTTTTTTTATTAAAAGAACTGTACTTGGCTTTACCTATGACAGCGTTTCTTGCTTTTACTAACTAGTGAATCCTATCTAGGAACACATACTTGCTTATTTACTCATAGGGATGAGAAAACCATTGGGGAAACTATTCAAATGTAGATCAGGACAAGGATAGAGACCAAATTGTAAAGAAAGGTGGCAAAAAGACAAGAACACAAATATCTTAATTGCATTTGCTATTGATGCGACTTGATCTTTTACTTGTATCATGATGCTTCCTCAACCAATAGGAGGCGTGCTAGTATGATCATTTTCGTGTCTTTCTGGCACTTTGTAAGACAGAAAATAGCTGCTATTTGACGTTACAGGGAAAAAGGAGAAAAGGGAGATTCTTCTTCCTGTCGTTTTATATGAAGCGACATTCTGAATATCAAAGATAATCAGCCATTATCGGCAGACTTCTGACTTCAAATTCTCATAATTTCTATCTGTCATTCTTGTTTCAAATCATTGAAACTGCATACCGTCATAATAATACCACATTGTGTCTTGAACTTTTTATCCATCAGAATGTGACTAAAATAATTAAGCCGTGGTTTATTCTCCACTAGTACATCTGGATTTGAATTCATCCACTACACGACTCTTTCTTCTGCAATCGTAGTAATCACAGCATGAATTGTGTAGAGTAAGGGAATGCTTCATACTATATTTGCAAGTGAAAAGGAATAACATAACTATCAATATATTGAAATACATGAATCAGTAAAATGGAATCCAGAAACATCATCTATTCAGCAAGTTGAAGTATGACATACTAGATATCATCCCAGCCCACCACCATGGCTCGTACAGGTATGAATGCCCGCCCATGCCTAATCAGTCAACAAAAGTCAGATAGCGTAGAAGGCAAGCGAAGAATATCAATTCTACTTTTTTGTTTGGCCAAAAACACGGTTTCAGTGACAAAAAGATTAGAAGGTGAATAAAAGAAGGAATGCAATGATGCAGAGGGATAAAACCTGCTCTTCTTCCAGAAATCCCAGCCTTTTTAAGACCTTTCTTCTTGATAATGAAGCTTGAACCAATGAAAACACTTGAAGATATGGCCAAAACAAGTCCACGAACATTGTCAGAGGACATCCCCATTGAAAAAAGCGAGAATGGTAGTTAAAAACGTCCAAATTTTGCAGGGCCAAGATCTCGAACCCCAATGCCTATATTCGTCAACCCAAATATGAAAAACCAAAGGAAACAGATACAGGGCATAATCTAACGTAATGGTGATGTTGAAGCCAAGAGTCCATGAAAAGCCAAGGTTACGTTGAACGAAGTTAAACCAATTATGTGTATCGAGATAACTTTTTACACCACGTAACAATCTTGCAAAGGCATAGTCTGCCAAATTGCTTAAAGGCTGATAATATTAAAAATCCTAAAAACAACACAAAAACAGAAGAAATCTTTATATTCATCATGGAAGAGAGATTAGCGTACCTCTCTCTTGGCACTGCTGAAGGTTGCGAGTGACACTAAAGAGCCTCCTCCATTATGCCAAGATGCAATAAAGGACTGATTTTTGCGATCAGGATTGAAGCAAAAAGTGAGAAAACCGAGTGACCTGTTAAATTGCAGAAACGCTCTGTTTTGTCACTGCAAGTGAGTGATGGTACTAACTAAAAACCCACCTCCATTATACCAACAGGTAAATGGATAGCGGTGATCCTATCCGACGACCAAGATTAGAAAAAGAAAAGGGTCTTCTCTTTTTGAGATGGAGGGCAGAGGTAACGAGTTAGTCTTTCACACAACCAGCATTCGGGTACGAGAAACGGAATGATAGAAGAGGGTGGGGATGTGCGTACGGAAGAGAGAAACTGAAACGTAATATTTAGTGGGGCCTACACAACTTTTAAGAAACATACATACGGACCTCCCAATGGCCAATCCCAAATCCCAAATTTGTTTTTTAAATCAAAATGTATACTTTTTGTCGCCTTGCGCAAAAGACAGAGTGTGGCGTGTCCCGTGTCCGTTAGACTAGATGGTCATATGCCACAAGGCCTCTGCGCCGTACTTTCAACCAGATTCTTAAATACGGGAAGCTCTGAACATCCTGTTCCCGTTGCTTACACATTCTTGACACTAAACAGAATACATCCCCTTTCCACCTTCACACGTAGATAAGGAATTAATCACCCCGGGGCCTTTATCTGAGCCACTCAAACCTGTCATTTTCAAAGTTTATGACTTCTTTTAGTATTTTTTTTAATAACTTATGACTATATACTTAATCAAGGATTTTAATAGTTTTTATTTCAAGTGTTTAATTTACCATACAATAATTTCACAATTTTTAAAATATTTTTACTGCAAATCATCATTAAAACTTACCAAATTCAATTTCGTTTAAATTTTGTTACCACTAAAATTGATTTCTAACTCCTCAATCATAGAACATCCACGATATGTTAAATTTCAGTATTCTGTATTTTGCAGATCTGTAGTGATATGAGTAAATAATTTTGCTATAATTTTGTTCTCGATAAAAACATGTTTGAGTGTTAATTTAAATGTAATTATATTTTTATTAGTGATAGTAATTATATATTAGATCAAATTTACTTATAAAATAATTAATTAAATTTATTTTAATCATCAAATAATATTTATAGTTAATTATTATTTTCTTTTATTAAATAAATAATCTAATAATTAAATTTTTATTTATAAAGTAATATCAGCTGTTAATATGCCCTCTAGGAAGTGGTTGAGTTGGTGGAGTGGCGGGCATGGGCCCAAAAAGTCCTATGTTCGAATCTTCTTAACTAACTTTCTCGATCAACTCTGTCGTACAGGATTTGCCTAGTGCGGAATACCCGGTTGGTGTGATTTGCTGGCTATTGAATCAATTAGCGATTTATCCAGTACGCATTCAAAAGATAGTGATTGTGAGTTCCTCCGTTCAAAAAAAAGTTGTTAATATACATTTTAACTTTAATAAAGAAAATTTCACTTAATTAAAGATATTTTAATTTAAATTATATTATTAAGTCATTATTTACATTTTTATTTTTAGAAAATTAAAAATTATTATAAAATTAAATTATTAATCAGTATTAAATAATATATTTTTAGTTAAAGATAGTCAAGCTGTGAAACAACACTACTTTTTATAATTATAAGAATAAAAATAAAAATAAAAAATTTTATAATTGTCCACCTAATACGAATAAATAAACTAACTTTAATCATCTACAAACATATATTTATTAAAATGTTGAAATAATATTTATGCAATAACTCAAATTTGTTATGCTTAATGCTAAAATTATATAGTAAAAACCAATTATAAACATAAAAGTCTTGCCTTTTCTCTCTAGAATAGTGCAAGTTTTAGTCGTGCCTTCCATGTGCACGGGTTGTATTGTGTAGTCAACTTTTACTTTGGTTCTGAATTTTTAGTATGGACATCGATATTCAGGGTTTATCAATCCATGAAAAGGAAAACGAAGAATTGGTTTTACAAGAAGATGACGTAACGAAGGAGGAGATCAACCATGAGTTATGCCTGGTGGGGAAGTTTTTGGGAGAAAGAACTATTAATTTTGAGGTTATGGAGAGAACACTGTTGAATTTATCAATCCAAGGGGTGCACATCAACCTGATTGATGAGAATCTCTATCTCATTCTATTTTTTCATATTGTAAATCTGAAAAGGATGGTAGGAGGTCGTTGAATAATTGCCTTCTACTTATTCATCATTTACAACGAGGGGAAGATCCAACTCAAGTCGATTTTTATTATAGTGATTTCTGGGTTCAAGTCCATGATATTCCATCAGGATTTGTATCAGAAAAACTGGCTAAAAGCTTGGGAAATCTCATGAGTTTATTTCTTGAGTATGAAGCAATGCCTCGTATAGCTTTGTGGCAAAGGTATATTCGGATTCGATGCAAATTGGACATCAGGCAACCACTTATGCAATGGAAAACCATTAGCAAACAAAGGGAGAATAAAGTGGAGATTAGATTCTGATATGAAAGAATTCCACTAGTTTGTTATGTATGCCGTATTATTGGGCATAGTGAGATAAACTGAGTGCCTTTTGGATTTTCCAGATGGCAAATTTAGACGAGACTAGCTGGAAGAAATACGAGCGCAGTTTAAAGGGATAAACGGTTGTGGAATCAACAAATGGAGGTGGAATCTAAATAGATCAATAGGAGCGATGTCATTGCCTACAATCACGGATACTGGAATTTCACAAAGTAAGGACAAGATGCCATACAGAATCTATAATAATTATACTTCCTATTCTAAGAGTTTCCAGTTCAAGTCAATTACTATAGGGTCAACGAAGGCTATAGATCAAAATGAAGTGTTGGACCCGACCAAAAATCTGAGCCAAAACTTGTTAGTAGAAAAGGAAAATTCATTTAAGGAAATTGATGAGGAAAAAAACGCCCACACAACGAATTTCCAATACACAACGATGGGAAGTAGAATGGTGGTAAAGCTTTTTCTTCGTTTGAACTCACATCTTCCACTGAAAACTCAATGGCGGGACTTGCTAGGCAAGCCTGTCGAGAATAATGATTGGCATAAGTTGGAACTGTCGGGGATTAGGGAATTCCCGTGCAGTGTTAGTTCTTAAAGAGCTTGTTTGTAACAATAAACCAGATGTTTTTTTCTTGATGGAGACACTTGTCCATTTAAATAAGATTGAGGAAATTCGGATACAATTGTGATTTGATTTCTGTTTTACAGTTGATAAGATTGGTAGAAGTGGTGGGTTAGCAATGTTATGGAATAATTCTTGTAGTATTTCAGTTATTGGTTTTTCTAATGACCATATTGATATGGAGATTGTGGAGTTTCATAAGCCGAAGTGGAGGTTGACGGGTATTTATGGTATTTCGAGCTCGAATAATAAACGAAACACATGGGAATTACTGTGAGCCCTTAATAGAAGATGTTCTTTACCTTAGGCAGTTTTTGGAGATTTTAATAATTTGCTTTCGATAGACAATAAAGTGGGTGGGGGTGATTATCCTTCGCATCTTTATGAAAGATTTAGAACTTGTATTGATAACTATAATCTGAAGGATGTTTCTCTATTGGGCTTTGGTTATACTTGGGAAAGGGGTCGAGGTATTGAGGATTTCATTATGGAGCGTCTGGATCATCTTTTTGCAAATGACGCATGGATTAATATTTTCTCCTATCACAAGATCTACAATCTCGTTAGTGCTTACTCTGATCACTCTCCTATTAAATTTATTGCTTTACATGATTGGCCTTGTAAAATAGATGCCAAGTTGAAATTTGAAAACAATTGGTTCATGAAAAATAATTTTTTTGAGGTGTTTGAGTTATCCTGGCATGCTAGAGGGGGTTTAAATATTGTGGAAAGATTGAAAGGTTGTTGTAATAGGCTTGAAACTTGGAATAGGGGATTAGATAATTATTTTTAGGAAAAAATCAAAAAAATTAAAGCTGATTTGTTGAAGGCAAAGAGTGAAGGTACAAATGATGATCGAGTTTCTATGTTGAAAAGGGACTTGACCAACACTCTTGTTAAGGAGTCGGTTTACTGGAAGCAAAGGGTCAAATTATTTTGGCTCAATTTTGGTGATGCTAATACCCATTATTTTCATAAGCAAGCTATGGATAGGAAAAGCAAAAATCATATTCCTGTGCTTTTGGATAATTCGGGTACTCCTCAAACAAGCCACGAAGCAATGAGTTCGATAGTGCAGGATTATTTTCAAAATCTGTACTCGACTTCTGGAGGTTTTGGTTTTGAGAATTTTGACATGATTCAGCAATTGGTATGTGAATAAGACAATGCTAGTTTAACAACTCCTTTTCAACGGGAAGAATTTAAGAAAGCTGTCTTTTAAATGCACCCTGAAAAAGCTCCTGGACTAGATGGTCTCAACCCGGGTTTTTTTAGAAATGTTGGCATATTATTAGAGATGAAGTTTTTAATCAATGCACCAGTTGGCTTAATCATGGTGAGTTTCCTTCTAATCTTAATGATTCGATTCTTATTTTAATTCCTAAAAAAGATATGCCTAATTCGATGAAAGATTTACGCCTTATTGCGTTATGTAATATGCTATATAAGATAATTGCAAAAGTTTTGGCTAACCGCTTGAAATTAATTTTACCTAAATTAATTTCACCGATGCAGTCTACTTCGGTTCCCGGTAGACTTATTTCGGATAATATCCTTGTGGCGTTTGAGATTACCCACTACATGAAAGGCAAGGGTAGGGGTAAATTTGGTGATGTTTCCCTTAAAGTTGATATAAGAAAAGCTTAAGATTGGGTTACAATTCATTTTGATTAAATTGGGTTTTCATGCAAAATGGGTGCACTGGATTATGCTTTGTGTTAAGACTGTTGCTTATTCAGTTTGCTTAAATGGTCATTTGCTAAATACTATTCTGTTGCATAGAGGGTTAAGACAGGAAGACCCCCTATCTCCTTATTATTTTATTTTATGTGCTGAAGGTCTTTCAACTCTCTTCAGATAAGCAGAAGCTAGGGGATCTCTTCATGGCTGTATCATTAGAAATGGGTTCCCAAGTGTGTCACACTTATTATTTGTTGATGACAGTTTTTTCTTTTTTAGAGCATGTGTAGGGGAGAATCAAGTGGTGAAAAATATTTTGACTATCTATGAGAATGCTTCTAGTCAAGCTATTAATTTTCAAAAAATGGGGATTTTTTCAGCTCAAATACGCAATATGATGTTCGGACTATTATTAAGAGGGAGCTTGGAGTGGAAACTCCTATTGATCATGGAAATATTTGGGCTTGCCCTCTTTAATCAGGAGAAATAAAAAGCATGTCTTCTCATTTATTAAAGACTGCATTCACTGGCGGTTACTTAGTTGGAAGAATAAATTTCTTTCAAGAGCAGGCAAAGAAGTTATTATTAAACAGTTTTTCCAACTATTCCCTTATACTGCATGAGTGTGTTCATGATTCTACAGTCTCTTTGTGATGAATTATAGCGGATGATGAATTCTTTCTGGTGGGGATCAAATGATGGTAATAGGTCTATTCATTGGGCTAATTGGAATAGGTTGTGTGTCCCAAAGAAATTTGGACGTTTAGGCTTTTGAAATCTTCAATGCTTTAATTTTGGCACTTCTTTGAAATCAAGGCTGGCGTTTTATTAATTACCCAGAATCTCTTCCAAGCTGTATTTTCAAATCTAAATATTTTCCTAATGAGGATTTTTTAAAGCTTCTGAAGGGTCTCATCCAAGCTTTGTATGGAAGAGTATTTGGCGTGCAAAAAAGTCGCTTACTAAAGGTATTCGGTGCAGAATGGGAAATGGTGAAAGGATACGAATTTTTGAAGACCCATGGCTGAATGATAATGACAATTTCTTTATCAATTCGGCCCCTCTTGATGGTATGGAAAATATGTGGGTTAGTGAGCTTCTTTTGGATAATGGACAAACTTGGGATATGAATTTAATTAATAGAATTTTTGCTCCATTGGATGCAGCTCGGATATTGAGTATCCCATTGAGTATTAGAAGACCTTCTGACAAGTTTATTTGGCATTTCACAAAAAATGGAGTTTACTAAGTGAAAACGTGGTATAAATTTGCCATAGAAAATTTCTCAAATATTTGTGATTTTTTTGTTGAAGGGGATTGGAAACGTCTTTGGAATAGTTCACTCCCTCCTAAAATTAAAGATTTTTTCTGGCGAGTTTTGAGGAATTTTTTGCCATGTAAAGCACAGCTTGTTGCAAGAGGGGTTCCTATTGATCCACAATGTCAGAGGTGTGGACTTGGGGAAGATGAAAACCATGCGTTATTCAATTGTGCTTTTGCAGCAAACACTTGGCATATTAAAGGCGTGAACTTTGCTAATACTCATGCAACAGATATCACCTGGGGCATTCTTAAGGATACAAATAAGCTAAATATGTAGAAAATGGGGGCAATTTTATGGAGTTTATGGTACCATAGAAATATTTTTATTTGGCAACAAAAATATGTATCTTGCAATAATGTGATTTCTTTGGCAGATAACTATATTACCTCTTGGAACCAAGCTCATGTTGCCTTGGGGAAAGTTTCATCTAGAGCTTCTGCTGTCCCACCTCAAAGATAACGGAAGAAACCTACCCCTTATTAGTTGAAATGTAACGTTGATGCTGCAATTTTCTCTGAAGTATCAAGCATAGGTTTGGCTGCTATTCTACAGGATGAAAATGGTAACTTTATTGAAGTTTTTTCTAATTTGATTACTATAGAGGTGAATCCTGTTGTTGCCGAAGCTTTAGCTTTGAAGGAAGCTTTATCTTGGCTTAAACATATAATTGAAGTTTTTTCTAATTTGATTACTATAGTTGATGTTGTATTTCTACTAGCTTTGAGAATGAAGGATGTTAGTTTGGGTGTACGGGGAGCCTATTGGCTCAGGGTTAGATTCATCATCTTTCTCTTTCTATGTTTTATGCTAGTTTTTAATAATAATTTTGCTATTTACCAAAAAAAATTATAAACATATAATAAAGATTAGTATTAATTTGAAGATGTTATGTGTAACATAAATAACAAACTAGTACCGTTCTCGGTAATATAACTATGCGTTTAATTTGAACACAGAATTGACTATGAATATGGGTATAATAGTAGAAGAAGATAGGGATGGATATAGAAAATAAAAAAAATGATGTTTGATTTGTAACTTGAGTTTCTGTATTAATACCAATAATATTATTTGGTTTATTGCATCAATGGAAGATTGTAGGGAATTGAGAGGCGATAAGGAAGTAAAGAGGATGGTAAGCAAAGGCTGAGAGATAAAAGAGTAAAAAGTAAATGTGATAAAAACTTAGATTGAAATGAAAACTCGATACCCACCTTTCTTAGTAAGTTTAATAAATCCTCAAATTTAATAGGATAAATGTATTCTCGTGAAATTGAAGCCTCTAAAGTAACTACTATTTTTTTATAATTATTCCGTTCCTTTGATTTTAAACCCTCGAACTGAACGCCACTTTAGTTTTTACGTAAGTGGAAAATCTACAGGGACATAAGAGTTGCCAACTTCTCTCGTTAACCAAACAGAAGCAAGCGTAGTTCTCCAGCGACGATCTCAGTTGGTCAACAGTTCGCTATTCTCTATCTGCCGCATCTAACCCTATCGTCACTATGAATGCGATGAAACAGTTCTGACAAAGTGAAGCCTATTGCGAGCTTAAGCTTCGGTAGTTCTGAACATTTTCCACCTTTTCACAGTTTCGCTCTAAATGGCCGATCGCAACAATAAGAAACCCACCGATAGGGGAGGTAGTACTAATACTACTGCTACAGCAAAGCGATATGGGTGAAACAAGCGGACGAGGCGAAGATTAAGAGCGAAGCCGAGAAAGTAGCCGTCACAAAAGCAGCACTTGAAGTGACATTCCGGAAGGTCACAAACAACTCTGAGCGGCTGGTGGATTCGGTGTCGGAAGAAGCGGAAGGTGGCGACGACAACGATAACTTGGAGAAGAAACCGGTGGGGTCGGTGAACCTAAGAAGTGCACAGCGGACAGGGCAGGAACTCCTGGCGGGACGACGTTCGCATATTGACGTTCGTGGTAATGACGAAGGATTCGGATGGAAGTAAGTTTCCGGAAGGGGGTAAGCAGAATAAGGTAAGGTGGCGCTAAGAGTGGGTGTTGACGGGATGGAGCAAGAGGGGATTGTAAAGGATACGGGCGAATGGGAATTATATATTGAATTGTATCGCGCCAAAGAGGGGAAATTATATGTGTAATTGGAAGCCTATAATGGATAGCCCATTTCCTTTGTATTTCAGCGAAGGTGATTGTCCTGGCATCTTATCTGTTGTTGGTCTTGTGATATACATTTAATACTTGAATGGATTGAGGATTGATGTATATGTTCATGCTTTATGATGTACCAAAACTGTGATTGATACAACTATGTGAATAATTGCTCACTTGTCCTCTCATTTATCCTTTAGCTGTTTCTGGAGCGTTTTGGGTATCTTTTGCCTTTTTAGGTGTTTTAGTTTGACATAACCATTGGAATTGGATGTTGTTTTAGGTACTTCCCAGGTGGACTACTAGGAATGCCTCCTGCATCGACATTACTGTACCAAGTCAACCAGTCTAGCCGACAAGCCAAATTATTCTGGGTGTGTTTCTGTTGCATTCTGTGGGTTGCTAAGAATGACAAGAGGAAGTGTTTTTGGTGATTCAGGTAGAGTGATTTTGCCTGGAATGGGGGATCTCTTGGCGAAATTAGTAGGGATTGACTTAGTGATTAATGTGTAAAAACTATTGTAAGTTGAATCATCCGCCACACAATTCGCTGATGACTGTTCCAAGTGCACTGACCTCAGATTGGGAATATTACTCAGATGTCTAATGCATCTTCTGTGGCTGCAATGGCTACTGCTCGTGGTATTGTTGCTGCTCAAACGCTTCAAGCTTATGCTACTCAATTGCAGCTGCATCATCCGGAAAAGAATTTTCTGGTATCTTTTCAATAGTTAGCTTCCATAGATAGCCATTACTTTTAATTTTACAAATTTGTATGCTATGTTTTGCATTTCTTTTTGCATAATTTTTCTCTTAGTTGTATTTGTGTTCTAACCAGCCTTTAACCATGCTTCACTTTTTATAGGTTCACCTGACAAAGCTTGTAAGGAAGATGCATTGAAAAAGGTACTCCAAATGAGCAATCTTAGCTTGCTTCCAACTGCAGAGCATCTGAAACAATTGGTTACCTATTGTGGCATAGTTGGTGGACATACCTTCACTGATACAAAGCACTTTGCTTACGTATAATACTTGAAACCTAAAGAAGCCACTGTTGCTTTAGCACTTAATAATATGGATGTTACGGTTTGGCCTTTGAATCTTTGAATCGCAAAGTCACTCCCTCAAAAGCCACTTTTGAATGCTTTATTGGCTTCATCATCTCTTGCATCAATGCAACAAGTTATATGTCATAGAACAGATGCAGTTTCAATAGGCTTTATTTATGTGGCAAACTATGACTGTGCAACAAGCAACTAATTGAGCAGCAACAGTGAAGTTTGTAACTGAATTAGCAGCAGCTTGAATTGCAGAAATTAGTAAGAAGTTAAAAACTAATAGACAACTTTGTCCTCTTTCTTGTGTTTATAATGTTTTCTCATAGTTTGCCTCATGATTTCCAGTCCCACAAAATAGGACATGCCGGTTTTGCTTATTAGGTAGATTTTTATGTGAAAGTGAAACTGTGCTTATTAATCTGTCTTGTACGTTGAAAATGAAAGATAAGTTTTTGTGGTGCACCTTTGATATTGACCTTGGAAAGGAAAGTCGTTTCTGTGTTATATGCATTTTTGCAACATTTTTTCAATTGATAAGCTTTCTCCTCACCATTTTGTTCTTAACAAAATATGGATTTCATATTTGTGGTCCACGAAGTTTGTAATAAGAGGTAGTTTGCAATTTAAAGTTGTGAAGAAGTTTTTTCATCTTAGTAACTTGGATTTCATGTCCTTTGGCGTGAAATTTAAGCCACAGATCACTTATTTTGTGTCAACCTTACTGTTACAATGGATTTCTCTGTGTTAGGTTCAACAGTATGAGATACGTAATAATCCTAGTAGATTTTCCACGAGTAATCACTCTTATTGTCTGTTACTTCTAATCTTCATGATAATTTGGAAGTCATTTACATACAAGAAGTTCGGAATATATTTTCCATGTGTCCTTTTTGTAACCCGCTAATGGATTTGGTTTTCTTGTAGGTCTACATCAATATCTCAGGCCGGTTAAGGTCCCAATCAAGGTTGCTAGTTAACTATTGACACAAGCAGAGGTCCTATTCTTACTCATCTCTATCTCGTTGTCATAGAGATTGAAGCTCTAGTCATCCATTTGAGTATCGTTGTCACTCAAGAAATAAGAGTGAACAATGGCCATAAAGAGATGGTAGGGGTGGTGGTGACAGATCTAGAAGATGGGATAGATCACTTGATAACAGTTCATCTATTTCAAGTTGAAGTACGAGTGTGAACTCCCGATTTGGAAAATATTGTAGACCTAGTTTAGTCTTACCAAAACATCTCCAAGAAAATTGACCACGTAGGTCAGGAAAACCTTCTCATGTTGATTCCAATCACCTAAAGCATCATAGTGGAAGTAGGTCATCAACTCAAAGTGGTAGTGATAAGAAAGTATAAAGAAGAAAGTATAGATGATCAGAGGAAATGAGGCTCAAGGTGGAAGTCAAAGAAGCATGAGAGGAGGCTATCCACGTTTGTATCTAAGGAGAAAAAACATCAAAGGAGCATGGAGTCCCCAAGTTAATATGAAGATGAATAAAAATATAGGAGGTAGAGGCAGTCCAGGTCAAAATCTCTGGAAGTTAAACACCACTTGGATGAGAAGTTGACAAGAAAAAGGATGAATCATTGAAACATTGTGATAGAAAGAGGTCCAGATCAAAACCTGTGGAAGGAAGGCGAAGTTCCAGGCAGAAAGGAGATGTGAGCTGGGATAGAAAATCTGAACATCCAGATAGGAGGCGTTCTAGGTCTATATTTTCAGACGGTAGACACTATGGAATGAGCGGAGGAAAGAAATCAATGCACAGGAGGGTCTACAAATCGGTAACTCCTGAGGGCAGGCACAGTTATGATCATAGGAGAGATTAAACCATAAATGAAAAGGTCAAAGTTGATCAGTGTCAACTGAAGATGAGCAATGCTGACTCCAAGAGATTAGTGGATAATAGATCAAAAAAGAGTAGGAATTGTAGATCAAAATCCGTGGACCGCATGTATTACCTTTTTGGGTTTCAACAGGTCATTTCTTTTTTCGTTTAATTGTACAAGTTTTGCATGACAGTCAATTCCTTTTGTACAGCTCTCTGTTTAGATATGACTGAGTTACAATTTGGATCCCATAGGTCAACCTGTGCATTGAATTAAGTCATTTTTAGATTCCTTTCATCCCTTGGTGGTAGTTATGTCTGCTTTTGTTTCTTGTAACTGCTGCGTTATATTCTTTCCATCATCTTCTAGAGAGGTAGACATGGTATAGGTTTTTTATTAGATACATTTTGTGTGTACACCTTGTAATTAAAAATAGTAGGATTATGCTACCATTTTGACTTCATCGACTTTCTTTTGCTATGCGGTTGTAATTGATGGAAAAAGTTGAGATAGACACGTGAAGTAGAAGGATTGAAACTATACTTACCCCCTTTGCTATTATAGTTCGCCTCTGGTTCATGTAGGTTCCTCTTTTTTTTTTCATTGCAAGGCAAAGATTGGAAAGGAACTTGGACATATACGCCAAGTGGATTGAATCATTTGCTCACGCCAGACGATCAAACTTTTTTATTTGAAGGGATATTGATCTGAACCGGCTTTAAGGTTTTATTAAACGAGGATGAAAGATTTGATTCTATAATCTCGAGACTCAAAAGCGAATGAACGTCTGTATTAGTATAACAAATGTTCTGGTGTTGGGATGCGGATGAAATTAGCCCAACAATTGTTTGGAGAAAGCTCAAAGGTACATTTCTCACATGGATCGTTCTTCAGATATTGTCATTGTTGTCTTTGTTGTGTAGATCCAAGGATGTAAAGTTGTATGATTTGAAATGGAAGTTGGAACATCCATCTTCTTTTCGTGATCCCAACAATCTCAAAATTCACTCTTTTTATTTCTCCGTATTAATTGCCATGGGAGCTCCTGAGCTCCGTTGCTCTGTGCCTGGCTTTTAAATGTTTCATACAATTCAATAAAATTAGAGGTTGTCAATATGGATAAATGGCAGAATAGTCATAATCATTTCGTTTTTACCAAAAAGTCAAGAAAGGTCAAGTAACAAGATCGTATTTAATTTGTCAAAACATATTTTTAATTATTCAAAATTAAATTTTATTATAAAATATCGGTAAATACAGTTTAAATGGATTCGTGTTATTTTTCGTACACAATCATAAGATGCATTAATGCACTACCGTTTCCCATTGGCTGGCAGAAAAGCAAATCCAAAGCATAAGATTCACAGTTTCCCCGCCATCACCCACAGATTTTGTAAACTATTTCCCGCCACTTTTTAATCATCTAACCAAAACGACAGTCTTTAACTACCTTAAGACGGCGTTTTAGGTAATCCCATCTGCTTGGACAAAATAAAATACCTAAAATGTCCTTGTAAAACCCGAATTTCCTACGATACCCATCCCTGGAGCATATAAGAGCCGTCCCTCCATTCTCTTCCAGACTCCTCCAAATCAAGGGGAAAGAAAGGAGCGAACCCAGATTAAACCACCATTCCCTTGATTTCCATTTCCGTCTCTTATTTAACTTGCCTCTCAAGTTCTGCTGTTCATTGTTTGGTGTTGCCGTCGAGTGCAGAGCAGATAGACGTGAGTTTTCTTTTCTTGTTCATTTTCTAATGTGGTCTCAAGTTGTTCAAGTGTTTTAGGTTGGCGGAACTCCCTAACCCTAATTTATGATTGAGAATATATCTCATTGTATTTTATTTCTTTTTAAGTTGAATATAAACCCCAATTTGGTTTTACCTCTTCCCTTGTTCTATTGCACTTCATTTCTCTCCCTAATTTGTTAGGTTTTTCTTCGTTGAAATTTTTTGTCAATACTAATTTTTTGCTTCTAGAGGTTATAATATGTTGTTTTAGGATCTTGTTTTTTTTTTTTCTGTAATTTTTCACTCTCTAGTTCTGGTCATGCCTGATTGTTACAGGCACGGTTCAGTTTCAATGGTTGAGCAAAGGAATGGTAATGCGCAACCTCCAAATGGGGCCAAAAATCCATATAGTATTAATGTGGTGACGTTTAAAACACGACTGAAGGCACTTTATTCACATTGGAAGGCTAACAAGGATGAGCTATGGGGATCTGCTGATGTCCTTGCAATAGCAACGCCACCTCCTTCAGATGATCTGCGGTACCTCAAATCGTCAGCTCTCAATATTTGGTTTTTTGGGTATGAGTTTCCGGAGACAATTATGATTTTTATGAAGAAGCAGATACATATTTTAGGTAGCCAGAAGAAGACCTCTGTGCTAGAAGTTGTGAAGAAACATGCAAAGGAAGCTGTGGATGTAGATGTTGTTATGCATGTGAAGGCAAAGGGTGACAATGGAGCTGCTTTAATGGAAGCCATTTTTCGTGCGATTCGTGCTCAGTTAAAGGCCGATGAACAGAACTCCCCTGTTGTTGGGCACATCGCCAGAGAGGCTCCTGAAGGGGATCTTCTGAAGTTTTGGGACGAGAAATTGAAAAGCAGTGGTTTCCAGCTTTCTGATGCTACCAATGGTTTATCTGACCTTTTTGCTGTTAAGGATGGTGGTGAGCTCATCAACATAAAGAAAGCTGCATATTTGACTTTCAATGTGATGAACAATGTTGTCATCCCGAAGCTTGAGAATGTTATTGATGAGGAGAAAAAGGTCAGCCATTCTTCGTTGATGGATGAGGCGGAGAAAGCCATCATGGAACCTACAAAAGCTAAAGCAAAGTTGAAGGCAGAGGCTGTTGATATATGTTATCCCCCAATATTTCAGAGTGGAGGGGAGTTTGATCTGAGACCCAGTGCTACCAGCAATGATGAGTACCTCTACTATGATTCTGCCAGTGTGATTATATGTGCAGTTGGATCGCGATATAATAGTTACTGCTCAAATCTTGCTAGAACATTCCTGATTGATGCCAATCCGCTGCAGAGTAAGGCTTATGAAGTTCTTCTTAGGGCACATGAAGCAGCAATTAGCGCTTTAAAGCCTGGGAATAAAGTGAATGCAGCTTATCAAGCAGCCCTTTCAGTGGTTGAAAAGGAGGCTCCTGAATTGGCTCCAAATTTGACAAAATCTGCTGGGACAGGCATTGGTCTGGAGTTCCGGGAATCAGGACTGAATATTAATTTCAAGAATGATCGAGTTCTAAAACCGGGCATGGTTTTCAACGTGTCACTTGGTTTTCAGAATTTGCATAATAACTCTAACAACCCGAAGATCCAGAATTTTTCTCTGTTGATTGCAGATACAGTTATTGTAGGTGAACAAAATCCTGAGGTTGTGACTTCAAAGAGCTCTAAAGCTGTGAAGGACGTAGCTTATACATTCAATGAAGATGAGGAAGAAGAAAAGGCTAAGGTTAAAGTTGAGGCAAATCATTCAGCAAACTTAATTTCTAAGACTACATTAAGATCAGATAATGGTGAAATTTCGAAGGAAGAACTTCGAAGGCAACACCAGGCAGAACTTGCGCGTCAAAAGAATGAAGAAACTGCTCGGCGACTTGCTGGTGAAGAGAGTGCTGCTGGACACAATCGTGCTACTGCAAGGACTTCAAATGATTTGACTGCCTATAAAAATGTGAATGATATCCCTCCATCAAGAGACTTAATGATTCAGATTGACCAAAAGAATGAGGCTGTTCTTTTACCTATATATGGCAGTATGGTGCCTTTCCATGTTGCTACAATAAGGACTGTTTCCAGCCAACAAGATACTAATCGAAATTGCTACATTAGGATAATCTTTAATGTACCTGGGACACCCTTCAGTCCGCATGATTCAAATTCATTGAAGTCTCAAGGAGCTATTTACCTGAAAGAGGTCTCTTTCAGATCTAAGGACCCGAGGCACATAAGTGAAGTGGTTCAGCTGATTAAGACACTCAGGCGGCATGTTGTGGCCAGGGAATCTGAGAGGGCTGAGAGGGCGACATTGGTAACTCAGGAGAAGCTTCAGATTGCTGGAAACAGGTTCAAGCCAATTAGATTAATGGACCTCTGGATTCGTCCTGTTTTTGGTGGCCGAGGAAGGAAACTGCCTGGGACCCTTGAAGCTCATGTTAATGGATTCAGATATTCTACAAGTAGAGCTGAAGAGCGTGTAGATATTATGTTTGCCAATATAAAGCATGCTTTTTTCCAACCTGCGGAGAAGGAGATGATCACTCTTCTCCACTTCCATCTTCACAACCATATTATGGTTGGAAATAAGAAAACCAAGGATGTCCAGTTTTATGTTGAGGTGATGGACGTGGTCCAAACTTTGGGAGGTGGAAAGAGGTCTGCCTATGATCCTGATGAGATTGAAGAAGAACAAAGAGAGAGGGATCGGAAGAACAAGATCAATATGGATTTCCAGAGCTTTGTGAATCGCGTAAATGATCTTTGGAGTCAGCCCCAATTTAGTGGCCTGGACCTTGAGTTTGATCAGCCTTTGAGGGAGCTTGGCTTCCACGGTGTGCCTTTCAAGGCCTCATCCTTCATTGTCCCTACTTCTAGCTGCTTGGTTGAGTTGATTGAGACTCCTTTCCTTGTTGTCACCCTGAGTGAAATTGAGATTGTGAACTTGGAAAGAGTGGGCCTTGGACAGAAAAACTTTGATATGACCATTGTGTTCAAGGACTTCAAACGAGATGTACTTAGGATCGATTCTATCCCATCAACAGCACTTGATGGCATCAAGGAATGGCTGGACACGACAGACATAAAGTATTATGAGAGCAGGTTGAATCTTAACTGGCGGCAGATTTTAAAGACTATCACTGATGACCCCCAGAGCTTCATTGATGATGGGGGATGGGAATTTTTGAACATGGAAGCTAGTGATTCAGAATCTGATAATACAGAGGAGTCAGACCAGGGCTATGAACCATCAGAAGCAGAGCCTGAGTCTGAATCGGAAGATGATGACTCTGACAGTGAATCACTGGTGGAATCCGAGGAGGAGGAGGAGGAGGATTCAGGGGCGGATTCAGAAGAAGAAAAGGGCAAGACATGGGAGGAGCTGGAGAGAGAAGCAAGCAATGCAGACAGGGAAAAAGGTGCTGAGTCAGACAGTGAGGAGGAAAGGAACAGGAGAAAGATAAAGGCTTTGGGGAAGTCCCGTGCTCCTCCTCGCAGCAGCATGCCCAAGCGACCCAAATTCAAATAACTCTGATTAGAAATCCTCTCTTTGTCTCTCACTTTTTCTGGCTATTTGAGTATCGGCTGCTGCTAGTGTGCTGCCGCCTGCCGCCTTAGAAAAGTAGAATGCAGTGTAAGCTAGCATTGGAACTGTGAGCTAATGGTAGTTTAGAAGTCGAGCTCTATTCAGTAGCTAGAAGCCAGGAGGCATCCAAGCTTGCGCGTAACGGGCGGCATCAGAATAAATTTTGTCAAAGTTCTGCCTCTGGTTCATATCCTGGTATTTGCGGTCTCTTTCCCAATTTGCAGTCTGCTCTGCTTTATATTTATTGTATTCTCGAACTGGGATTTCAATTCATAGCTGGAAAAACTTTCACATTGCATGAGACGTCGAGAGATTAACTTTCACGTTGCATGAGACATCAAGAGAATGAGTTTAAATTCACTTTATGCGTAAAATATTTAGTTAAATTATGAGCCTGCAATTGATAATGTTTATAATGAGAGTATGCATATATTAAGACTAGACATGGACGCGATAAATGTTTTTGGTCTCTACTCTCTAATTTCGTCTAGGTTGCTGATTACTAAGTGATGTTCATTAGTTAGAGCTTTAATTATAATACAATTCATTTACATTTATATTGGATGAATCTTATGAACTACTGGCAGTTCATATTAAGTCATTCTCCAAAAGTCAAATCAAGAAAAGGTTTGGGATTGAGAAGGCTAATCAATTGAGAGAAATATTTATAAGACTGATGATTTGGTAGGCTAATTTCACTAACTTTATTTTATGAGGCAAAAAATATAATTTAAATGGTAAATTAAAAATTTTAAAATTTTCTCAATTCTACAATATAAATTTGAAGTTTAAAAAGTAGAGTTAAAATATTCAAATTTTCAATTTGTTTCAAAAATTGGTTGATCTTAATTTTTATGTTAACCACATTGATGTGTTACATCACGTTAACTTTTTGTATATGCGTATGTGATTGTCACATGTAAAATGTTTTTTTTTACTAATTAATATTTTTATTAAATATTAAAATTTTCGCAAGTTATTAAATACTGAAAAGGAAGCTGCAGATTGCAACTCCCTTGTACTCTAATGTCTGTATGCAAGCTTTCTGGGTGCAACTAAAGTGTGAAACTCTTCCGAAAATGTGAAAGGTCCAATCTTTACAAGTTACTATTTGAAAAGGCTATGCGAAAGCCTTGTAGACCAGAATTATTGGAGTTCTCTTGATAGAGTTTGAGTTGCAACAGGAGAAAGGCGTCAACCTGTGGAGACCATGAACAGTAAGGTGGAGTTTGGTCCAGTTGTGAGCGTCAAATTCTCCGATAGAATAGTCTGAGAATGCCGAGAACATTTGTTCTTGCAAAAGGGCTTGATGCGCTTTCAGCAAGCGTAATCTTTTATTTTTAAAGATCCGTTTTTGGATAGCTTAGGATTGCTGAAGTAGTGTGAACAGTAAAATCTAATATTAAACAGCTCATTGGTGTATCTGACGCGTGAGGACTTAACCAATGAGCTGTTTGATAAAATTAAATTAATCAACAAAAAACCCTAACCTAACTTTTTCCCTCTTTTGCCACTCACTTAAAACCCGATGTTAATTGATTTTGATGGTGGTTGAATTCCCTTTTCTTCTTCACCCACTCATTCCAAACCCAATCTTAATTTTCTTTTGTTTGAAGTTTGAACTTACTTTCTCTCACTCTAAAAAATTCTCAATCCATAGTGACTACCAAATTTCTGCTGTGTACTTGACTTATGGTCGTTGACGAGCATCTCTGTGATGCTTTTCTTAGTTTGCAGTCTCGATTCTGTTGTTAACCGTCGTGACTATAGGAGGAGGTATGGTCATCCTTGTCATGGTGAGTTTTCGGTTGCTTAAAGTCAAACCCTTTGAGGGCTTTGATTGCCTTAAAATCAGAGGTGTATAATTCAAGGTTGTTAATGAACATGAAAATATTGATGAAAGTGAAGTCTATTAACAGGTGTGGTCTTCAAAGTTCCAAAGGTTGAAGATTCAAGCAGAGAATCCATTAAAGCTTAGCTAGTGATAATGTGGAAATTTGAGTTCAAAGAGAGGAGGAGGAGAAGAAGAAGAAGAAGAGAAAGATGAGGATTTTGTTGGTGTTGAGTAGAAATTGGAGAGTGAGGGTATATAAAGGGAAGAAGAACAAGGAAGCCGTTGAAGAGGGAGGAGGTTTCTTAAGAGGTTCCATAGGTTGTGTGAGGAAGCAACCATTGGCATGGTTAGTAATATATCAATGGAGGGTATTCAATATGAGTAATGTTGAAAGTAGCAACTTATTGTAACTATTAAATTCAAGAGCATCATCTTTCTATCCGGAGCATTTGTTATCAGAATAGAGGGCTTTTGTGGAAAGAGCATTGTTAATTACTTGTCAAATTGCTATAGGTGTTTTCGATGGGAGGTGATGAGACGCATAGGAGAAAACAAAATAAGAAACATAAAACTTTTATTAGCAAAAAGAAGAACGAAAGACTAAAAGACAGAACGAAAGACAAAAAGAACATAGGATATTGTCTCACCTTGATTTGTAAGGTTTAATCAAGATGATTTATTTTTCTTGTTCGTTTACTCCATTCTCTTGCATGCCTAATCCCCTCAAAGTGAAGTAATATCAATTGATTCAATTCAATTACAATATGACGTAGAAATTGACTTATATATGACATTTCACGTATGTCACATTAGTTCCGTTAACAAAGACATTAACGTCGGGCTATATTTGAGAAAAATTGAAAGCTCAAGGATTTAATTGTTACTTTCTAAATTTTAGACTATAATTGCAAAAAATGAATAAAGGTTGAGATTTTTTGGTAATCAACCCTTTAAATTATACGAGTTATCTTACGATTTTTCATGGCTGACAAAGATGCTCTCTTCCCTCGTACGCCTAATCTCTTCAAAGTGAATTAATAAAATTTAATTATAATCTAAAATTGACTTAATTACATTCGAGATTTCATGTGTGCCTTGTCAGCTTTTTTAAAGGAAACATTTACGTCAGGCTATATTTGAGGAAAATTGAAAGTTTAAGTAATTTAATTGTCACTTTTTAAATTTTGAGTTATAATAAAAGTTTTATATACGTGTTAGTAATAAATCATTTAAATTATACGTGTTATATTACGAATTTTTATGGCTCACAAAGATATTCCCTTCCCTGGTATGCCTAATCCCCTTAAAGTGAATTAATAACAATTAATTTAATTTAATTTAATTATAATATGACATAGAAGTTGACTTATATCTAACATCCTACTTATGTCATGTTAGCTTTGTTAAAGAAGATATTAAAATCAGGCTATATTTGAGAAAAATTGAAAATTTAGGTATTTACTTGTCACCTTTTACATTTCAAGCTATAATTGCACAATTGAGTAAAGTTTTAATAACTAGGCCAAATTAAATTATATGTGATGTATTACACGTTTTCATGGCTTACAAACATGTTCCCTTGTATGCCTAATCTCCTCAAAGTGAACTAATAACAATTAATTTAATTTAATTATTATCTAACACAAATTAACATCTAACATCTTACGTTTAACACTAATTAACATCTAACACTAATTATCTAACATTTAATTGTTACTTTTAAAATTTTAAGCTATAATTATAAAATTAAGTAAAATTTAACAATCTTTATAGGTGCTTGTTACAGCCTTTCACGGCTTACAAAGATGTGTAGAACTTGCTATTTGACGTAGGAAAGAAAAGAAAATATTAAGAAGCAATTATCAAAAAGTTTGACATCCAAATTTTAATTCAGAAAATAAAGTGACTACAAACGATTAGTACACAAGTGTATTAAAAGACAAGAAATGCAGAGTTAATGGGTTATGGTTCATATTGAAAGGGCGGTTGCAAAACGAATACTCTTTTCTCTCCTTTTTCAAGCTCGCTCTTTTGTTCTTTTACTAGTACAATGTACAAACGTCATGTTATTCTTAGACTAGGTCCTTAAAACTCTGTTCATTTCTCTCCGTCGTAAATATATTGCCTTGTGATTTAAGCTAACTCAAACAATAGCTTATAGATGAAGCACTAGTAGGCAGATAATTGAGAGTAAATGAAAAACTCATAAATTGAGACAATAGATTAGAGGTTAATTAACCATAAGATCTGAAGTTTAAACTCTTAGATAGACAATTTACGGTTCAAATTGAGAAAAGAAAAGGTGCTTCTCTTATTAAGAAAGGAGAATATTTTAAGTGAATTTCCATATATATGGAAATTCACTCTTCAAATACCAATTTGATTGCATTAAACTCTCATCCTATAATCATTTGATT
>JAOSBN010000005.1:9832513-9873433 GCA_027563595.1 Erythroxylum suave | reverse complement strand
TTTCTTAAATTCATAAATTTTCTCACCAATTTCTTTCTCATTTAAATTCATTTTAATATTTCTAATTTTCACCAAAAGTTCGGGGTCCAACACTCCTAATAATCAGGGCCAGTGACTGTCCAAATAGAATGTCACATTTTGCTTCAATTTAGCTAGCTTGAGAATTACTGAACTACAATGCATGGTTTTGTAAACTATGGCCAGGAGTTGCTACACTTCTTTAGACCTATTGCTTAGGGTTGCTAGGTTGTTACTCGCTTTGAACTGTGTGCTTGCAATAATTGTCCTTTCAATTTAATGCTTACAAAATATACATAGCTTAGATCGCAGATCTTGTCACCGATTTTTCCATTCAGGTCTTTGCATCTTGCAGTCCATAAAAAATTGTTGATAGTTAAAATATAAAACTCAGTAGAAATAAACAATAACTGACAGGAAAATTTTTTTGTGTTATAGTCCCATCTTTCCTCATTCTCTAGCAAAACTCAAATTGTTTGCAATACCAACTGCTCTTATAGCAACATTAAAATTTTATATCTTTAGTTCACTCTATATGTGCTCTTTTCCCTTACATATTATGTTTGTTGATTAATCATTGCTTTATGGAATAAGACATTTGTTCACATCAGAATTTGGTGTTGAACTTATAAGATACAGTTATAACCAGTGACTACATGTTATTTGCTGAAGTGAGGGGTACTTATGTGTTTGACTTGGTTTATGTCTTGTTGTGGGTTGATTTAAGGTGTATGGGCAGATAATGTTGATGTGCAGAAAACTGTGAGATAGCGGGAGATTGGACATATATGTCTTTATATATGCATGACTCTTCCTTTGGACTTAGTGTATGTGCAGCCTTGGTCTATGTTGGTCATAAGTGCTTGCATAAATCACATTATAATGGAGTACAAAACATTCAAGGGCAGTGGTAAGTTAGGTATGTGTGACTCTTTGGTTGTGAATGATTTCTTGGTTATGTCGTACTTCATTAGTTGTGCATGATTTCTTTTTTGAATCATTTTTGGTTGGATGTGTGCAACTTCTTGGCCAAATTGTGTTTGGTTGGATGCAAGTGGTGTGCATGTATAACTCCATCTTGGGAAGCAACGATTGTGAATGTGTTAACGATGCAGCTATGGCTTTGTGAATCAGTCAGTGTCATTGGTGAACTATAGCCAGATTAATCTTCGAAAGAGTTGAAACCATTGGGAAGTTGTTCTTTTTTTCTTTCTCAAGTGTTTTTCATTTATATTAAATTTTATTTAATCACTTAAGTTGTTTGTTTATTGTTCTTTCGTTAAAATATTGTTGAGAAAAATCCTTTGTTAAGGTTAACACGAGTTGGTCATGTTATTTGGTATGAATCACTTTCGTGAGTAGTGAGGACGAGGTGTAGTATCAAGTGTCGAGTGGTGTCAGCTTATTAAAACCTTGTGTAAAAATATCATTGTCCTTTGGTGAAAGTATTAAGTTGGGTAAAGGCCCTGCAGATATAGGCAAGATGCTAAATCAGTGTTGATTTATTTTGATGTGTTTAATTTTTCTAGTTTTTGATTGTGCTAGAGACGATTACAGTAAATTGAAGAGTTTATGAAGCTAATACATTCCTATGGTTTTTCAATTAGTATCATAGAGAGGTCACCAAATCAGAACTTGATACAACAAGTTGGTGCAAATCTGTGTTTCGCAAACATGGCTACAAGAGAAGATGTATCAATTACTAGGCCACCGTTGTTGGATAGTTCCAATTTTCCTACGTGGAAAGCACATATAAGAGTTTTTATTCAGGCACATGGAACAAAGGCATGGAATTCGGTGCTACATGGCTGGACACATCTAGTGATGACTGATGATAAAGAAGAAGTAGTATTAAAAGACGCATCTGAATGGATAAGAGTTAAAGAAGAGAGAGCATTCGGAAATTCTCAAGACATGCATGCTATCTTTAATGTTGTGGATGAAGGTCGCTTTTCAGTGATATTAGCTTATGAATCGGCTAAAGAAGCATAGGATACTTTACAGACTATACATGAGGGATTGAAATCTATGATAGCCTTAAAACTTCATATGTTAGCTGTAAGGTTTGAAAAATTGAAGATGGATGAGAGTGAAACCATTGGCGACTTTTGTGAAAGATTGCGCAATATAGCAAACCAAATATATCAACTCAGAAAGAAATACTTTAACATAAAATTGGTAAAGAAGACACTGAGATCACTATCTCCAAGATTTATTCCAAAAATTGCGACAATCGAGAAAGCTCATGACATCAATGACTTGTTGTTGGAGAAGGTAATTGGAATTCTTACCAATTTCAAAATGAATTTGTTGAGGGGCAAATAAGAAAAGTGAAAAGGATTAGCACTACAAGATGAAACTAGAAAAGGTATAAATAATGAAGAAGATGAATCCGAAGAAAATAAGGATCTAGTATTGTTAACACGAAATTTCAATAAGAGGCTAAAAAAATGAAGAAGGATAAACCTAAATTTAGGCAAAATTGTGGAAGTTCATTAAACAAAAACCTTTAAACAATAAGTCGAAACTCATAAGGTTGAAAGAAAAGCAAAGAGAATTCAATGTCATGAGTGTCAAGGCTTCGGAAATGTGCAAATGGAATGTGTTAACACATGAGAAAGAGAAAAGGGAAATCCTTTACGAGCACTTAGAGTGAGAATGAATCTGAAAGTGAATATAGTAGTGAAGAATAAATTATGAATAGTGTTATGTTAGTTACTTTGTACAACAAAAGTCCAGTTACTTGCTTAATAGTAAGTAAGAATGTTAGATTCCGTTTCCGAAGCCCAACATCAAACATGAGATTGTGAAGCCTGAGTGTGGAGGAGGGGTTAGAATTTGGAAATTTGAAAGAAAAATCATTCGGAAGCAAAGGCGGGCATCGCCGCAGCATAAATGTATCTTCTCTGTGGCAAACTTATGTGGGTCGATTTCGCCGCGGTGAAAAGTATAATCTTTGCTACAGCCAAGTCGCCACGTGAATTATGCCGCGGCGAACTCTCGGCTTCGCTGCGGTGAAAACCCCTTGCGGCAGAATTCAAAACCCAAGCTACCTATCTTACCAAAATGCAAACTTAAAATCTTTCAATCACATTCATCATTTTAACCCAAAAACAAAATGGATAAGAGTCTAACCATAACAAATTTCTCAAATTCTTAATCTCATTTTCAAAATCGAATACTTTGCAAAAACATAATAAAAATCATATACAATACCAACATTTATTTCATTATTGACAAAAGTAAGAGTTTTACAATGCTTTAGTGGGCATTTCTAGCCCCCTTACATCATAATCCAAAATACAAAGCTTAAAAAAAAATAGAATCGCTAAAAAATGCGACTAAAGTGTTGTTTTACATAATCTAACTTCAAAACAAACCAAACAAAATATGCAGACTGGAGTGATGCCTTGACTCTTAACTCGATCACTCGATAACTTGTTCATCGCCTGAAGATGGGAAGGAAGATGGAAGGGGTGAGCTAAAGCTCGTAGGTAACAATTTTATAATCGAGAAACAGTGCATGTAAAAATCACCAAACACTTATTTTTCAAAATTCTCATTTTATCAAACAGTTCATGAGCAATTATAAATCATGTATGCATCAAACTTGCTAACATTTCAAAAGCACATAAGCACATCAGAATGGTTTGGGTGGATCCAAAACAAAACGTACTACACATTTCCCATAAGAGTCCTGTGTAGCTGTAAACAAAACGTACTATCGCAATTCCACCTAATGGTCTTGCATAGCCATGAACTTATGGGAGTCCATGAAGGAGCTCCATGCTACTAGTGGGTAGGTGGGAGAAGCCTTTTCTCAAAAGTGCATTAGACTTAACTTAGGGGACCACCACAAACCCACATAATCATGCATTTCACAACTTGTAAACTTATAGCCTCAACGACATTTTTCCAAAACTTGATTTCATAATCATAATATCGTTTCAAAAATCAATATACTTTTAAAAGTCAATTTCATCATTCATTTCAAAACCAATAACACAATTCATATGCAAACATGTAACACATTATCAAAGCATTCAAGAAGCCTTAACGGCACATTTAAAAACACAATTGAAAACATTTTAAACTTTCTTGGTTTTGAAGAAAACATTAATCTTAATTATAAAAGTGTAACACCCTTGAAATCCTTGCTTATAAACTTGCTTAAGGATGTCCTTCTTCTTCTTCCTCTTGCCTCTCTTGATCACCTTCTTGATTTCCTTAAACAATAACCAAAATTCTATTCAATTTGGTTTAGAAATCAAAAATTCACACCTCAACAATTTAAACTACTTCTCATGCTGAAACAAAATTTTACATTCAACTTCCACCCCGAAATTGAAATCCTTAGAGACTTAATTTAGAATTTATTCCTCATACAATTTGTATACCTATGTTTCCAGTTTATAACAGATCAAAAATCATCTTGTTTGGATAACTACACCAAAAGTTATGCCCAAAATACCAAAGTATGTTTGATGTTAGAAAGTTTGCCGCAGCAAAAACCGAAGTTTGCCACGGCAAAACCAAGTTCGCCGTGGAAAAAATACCCAAAAACGAACTCTTAGAACATGCTTTGTGGTGCCACGGAGAAACCTAGAAGTTTGCCGTGGCGAAAATGTCCAGAAACTCATTCCAAGAACGTGTTTTAGGACATTTTCCTTCTTCTTACTTCCCACCTTTCACATATAACCCATCTTATCACTAATTCATCTCTTCTACTTCATTTTCAACACAATTCCAATCTAATATCAATCAAAACAATTCATAATCTAGTTTTGATTATTAACCAAACCCAAACATTCACATAAACCATTTACCACAACTTCCTACACATATTCACTTCTAACCAACCCTAAATATGCATCATCTAACAATAAAGAAGGTTAATACTGATACTTGCTTATTTTAACCTCAAAATCTTCAAGCTCTTCAAGAATTTCCAAACCCTATCTTCTTCTTCTTTTCCCCACTTCTCTCTTTCTCTTCTTCTTTCACTCTCAATTTTGCTTCTCTAAAATGTAAGGCAACAATTAATTCTTCCCCTTTTTATACCCTTAATGAGTGACCAAAGTTCGCTATGCCCTTCCATGTAATGCCTTAGCCTTTTAACCTTTTGTGATCTTCCAAAAATGCCCTTATGCATTCTTAATTCTTCAATTTAACTTACACCATACTATACTCTAACTTAATCTTAATTCTTCCATTTAATACTTCAAATTTTCATCAATCCACACTATAAATCCTCCTAAACTTTACATAATAATTTAACTCCAGATAAAATGATTTATCTAACAAGACCACAAAATTTATTCAAATCATGCTTACTAAAATAACTATATAAATAAATAAATTCGAGGACCAACAAAGAAGGAAGTAAACAATGATGAATACGTGAGCAAATCTGAAAATTTTGAGAAAAACACAGACGAAATAGCTCAAAGCTCAGTCTCAGATTATGATAGTGATGACAGTGGTTCAGATGATAAAAAGAAGAATATTTACAAAGCTTATGAATTAATATATGCAAAATGGGTGCAAACATGTAAGAAGAATGAAAAGTTAAATGAAGAAAACTTATCTATGAAGAACATTATTCGTGGCTTAGAGAAAAAATTGATGTCAACACTAGCTGAACTTGATAAAACAAAACTGAAATTGGTCAGTACCAAAAAGAGATGAGGATGTTAAATGGTGGTACAGGGAATTTAGAAAAATTATTCGAAATTGATAATATAAAAGGGGATATTCAAGGCATTGGCTTTAAAGGTGAATGCTCTAAGGTGAATAATGAGAAAAATAATGCATCCAGATCTATCCAAGGAGAAACTTCAAAGAATAAACGGAGGTTTCTTGCTACATGTCATTTTTGTAGGGTTATTGGACACAAAAGACCAAAATGTTATAAGTTATTACAGATGTTGTTCAAAGAGCCCAAAAATGAAGGAACATACTTTCCTCAAAAAATTTCCAGCAGCAAACTATAGTTCTGATGCACACTTAGGTTAAAAAAGTCAATTGCAAGCTCTCGTAGCTCTTAAATATATGAAGGTGATTTCGCATAATGGTTGGTATTTTGAGAGTCGATGTTCATATCATATGACAGGAGAAAAGAGTTACTATACAATTATCAAAGTTGTATGGATGAAGATATGGCATTTAGAGATGGAAAGAAGGCTTTGGTAATTGTTAGAGGAACATTAAGCATGGACGGACTGCCAAGTCACAAAAATGTACTTCATGTCGATGGATTAAAAGCCAATTTGGTAAGTATAAGCCAACTTTGTGATGATGGTTTATTGGTTAAATTTACAAGTGATGACTACAAAGTGCTAACTGAGCATGAAGAATGCATTGTGAGTGGCAAACGATCAATAGACAATTGCTATATGATGCAGGTCACCAATACTTACAATTCATCCTTTTACAACAATAATATAAACCTATGGCATCAAAAGCTTGGACATGTCAACTATAAGCTCATTAGTAAGTTGAAGAAATTAGAAGCTATGAAAGGTTTACCCTCAATGAACAAAGAAGACAAATCATTGTGTAGTGCATGTCAAATAGGTAAGCAAATGAGAGTGCTACATAAAAAGGTAAGACATGTTACTTCCTCATGTATACTTGAATTAATTCATATAGATTTGGTTGGTCCAACACAATATGATAGCATTTGTGGATGAGATAATTTTTAACTTGTGTTGATGACTATTCTAGATACACCTAGGTATCATTCTTAAAAGAAAAATCATATGCTTTCAAAGCCTTCAGAAGCCTATCTGTGCAGGTTATGAATCTGAAAAGTATAGCAGTGTTGACAATTTGGTCAGATCATAGAAGGGAATTTGAGAATGCAAGCTTAAATGATTTTGCAATGAATATGGCATCATACAAGAATTTTTAGCACCAAAAATAAAACCCTTCAAGAAATGGCTGAATCTATGTTGAATGGAAGAAAGATGTCTATGTGATTTTAAGCCGAAGAAGTTAACACAAAATACTACATAAGTAACAGAGTTTATCTTATAAGCATCTTGAACAAGACATCTTATGAACTTTAGAAGGGAAAGAAACCAGATGTGAGTTACTTTCATGTTTTTGGCATTAAATGCTACATTCTTAGAGATCAGGAACAACTTGAAAAATTTGAGAGCAAGAGCAAGAGCAATGAAGGGAATCTTCATTGGTTATTCAACTTATAGCAAAACAAACTGAGTGTTTAATCAAAGAACCAAGAAATTGTTAGAATCCATAAATGTGGTGATAGATGATGTATCTCAATTGAATACTATAGGGGCATAAGAGAACATGCAAAATTAGCCTTATGAACCAGCTCGAACAAGCAATAACACTACAACCAAAAATTGCACAGATCTGTAATTAGTTGTTGTTGATGAAGTAACCGTGCAAGCTAAAGAGTTGTTAGTTAGCTCAATTGAGGGATGTTCCAAGACATTTGATGTCGAAATAGTCCTGTTAAATACTCAAAATTTGAGAGAAATTGGTTTGAACTAGGATCCTCCATCACAAATCAGGAGAAGTCATCTAGTAGAAAATGGCATTGCCAATGTCAGCGAAGAAAGAAAACAAGAGAAAGAAAAGAGTTGATTACTAACTCACAGGATATTTGTACTACACCTCTTCAGTCGAGCCTAAAATGTTAAAGAAGCCTTACAAAATTAGTTCTAGATAGTAGCTATGCAAGAAGAATTGACTCAATTTAGACAAAATGATGTATGGGAATTGGTGCCAAGACCATCGGATGTGAATGTGATTAAAACAAAATAGGTATTTTGTAATAAAACAAATGAAAAGGGAAACATAACTAGAAATACAGCAAGCTTAGTGGCTCAAGGATATTCTCATATTGAAGGAATAAACTTTGATGAAACTTTTGCACCAGTAAATTGTTGTTGGCTAGAGCATGTGTGAAAGGTTTTAAGCTTTATCAGATGGACATAAAGAGTGCTTTTTTAATAGGATTATACAAGAAGAAGTATATGTTGAGGAACCGAAAGGATTTATTGATTCAGTTCATGTAGATCATGTTTTCAAGCTAAAAAAGGCTCCTTACGGTTTCAAACAAGCGCCAAGAGCTTGGTATGAAAGACTCACACAACTTCTCATTAAGAAAGGCTATAAACGAGGTAGTGTTGAAAAAGTTCTATTTATAAATGAAATTAGATCTGATTTGATGATTGCTCAAATTTATGTTGATCATATGGTATTTGGCTCCACTCATCCTAAGAAAGTAGACGAGTTAGTTGAATTAATTATGCATAAAATTAAAATAAGTATGGTCGGTGAGTTGAACTTCCTTTTGGGCTTGCAAATTAAACAAGTGAAGTATGGCATCTTCGCATCTCAAACCAAATATGCAAAGAACTTAATAAAGAAGTTTGGACTAGAGAATGCTAGACATACGAGAACAACTATAAATGTTTCTATGAAGTTAAGTAAAGATGAGAACAACAAAAGTGTTGATGACAGATTCTATCAGAGCATTATTAGGAGCCTATTGTACTTAACAACAAGTAGACTAGATATATGCTATAGTGTTGAAGTATGTGCTTGCTACCAAGCCAATCCAAAAGATACACACTTGACAACAGTAAAAAGGATCATTAAGTACATAAGTGGTGCATCTGAATTTGGAATTTGGTATACATGTGACTCCACATCCTATCTAGCGAGGTATAGCGATACGGATTGGGCTAAAAATCTAGATGATCAAAAAATCACTTTAGGAGGTTGTTTCTTCCTTAGTATCAATCTGATTCCCTGGTACAGTAAAAAGCATAATTCCATTTCACTATCAACCATAGAAGTAGAATATATTGTTGCAGGAAGTTGTTGTTCACAACTTCTTTAAATGAAACAGATGTTAGAAGATTATAGAATTGGTCAAGATGTATTAACAATCCTATATGACAACAGGAGTGCTATAGATATCTTGAAAATTTTAGTTCAATATTTGCAGACAAAACATATTAATTTAAACTATCATTTATCTGAAAGTTTGTGGAGAACAAAATAGCCACCCTCTCATATGTGTCTACATGAAAAGCAACTGGTAGACATTTTTACAAAACCTCTTGACTCAGTCAAGTTTGAACTTCTTCGATGGGCTTTGGGACTTTGTGTCTTACATTATTGATATTATTAAAAATATTATTCAAAAAAGAAAAAAGGAAGCATTATTTCAAGAGTGATTAGGTCCTTAACCCTTTTATGTTGCCACTACATACGACCCCCATCTTCTCACCTTCTTTATCGACATCCAAGCTTCCACTTGATCAAATTGAAGGCTCCTCTCATGTGTGGTCAACATCATTTTGTTTTTAGGACCTATCCACCATATATGCTCATTTTTTACCTCTTGGAAATCTCTCTAAGGTACTACACTCTCTCTCTCTATGCTAGCATCAATCCTTGAATTTGTTTAGGTTTTTGCTGTTAATCATCAAAATGGGTAAGAACAAGGAGAAATCTTCCTCTTCAATTATGGAAAAATCACCTGTGACACCTATTCGTTGTTCTAACTATTTATTGCTAAACCTGATACCTGGGAGGACAATATCCGGCCTGGGTCATCCTCAGCTGCTCCCATTGAAATTCCTGACACCACCTCGATTCAGGATAGACCACCAGAATGTGATGACACCATGTAGGTATTGCCTTCCATGGTCAAAACCTCTTGATTTGCTTTAAACCAAACTCATACTATAGTTGCTCCACCAACTGCTCCTCTTACGGTCACTCAGAAAATAGTCCGTCCACCTCCGAGAATTCCATCTGCTCGTTTGACAGTTGACAATATGGTTTTATTCAAATTTTATTCTTCTGAAGCTGAACGTAAATGGGAGACTCTAAGTGATATCGGGTTAGTTATTGACCACCCAATTAATTTAGATGAATTTCAACAGTATCAACTGGATATTTTATTATTTGAGAGGACATTATTGCAAGCTACGTTGGTTCCAAAATAGTATAATGTTGAATTGGTAAAAGAATTTTATTGCAATTTTCTTAGTAACTTATTGACTAATACTGCTTTGAGTTATAAATTAGTGTATGTAGGGGTAGGGTGATACAATTTGATGCTAATAGACTGAATATTTTTATAAGGTTTGAAAATCTAATTGAGGATCAAATTTATGATGATAATTGGACCGCTTCTCTGATAGCTACTGTGTTAACTAGAGGAAAGTTAATTGCTTGGTAATCTAGTTCGGTGCTACACTCCACTATACTGACACAAAAGCATTTTGTGTTTTATAAGTTGTTTTTAGCTAACTGGATGCCCAGTACACATGTTTTTTTAGTTTATCTAGCACAGGCTAAACTGCTCTATGCCATTGGTACCGAGGTGAATTTCAATTTAGGGCGACTTATAATTGAAGTTATGTTGGCTATTAGAGGCAAGTCGCATTCCCTGCTTTACTTCTTGTGTTTGATTTCTATGCAAATGGTGTCCCACAGTTGGAGACGAGTATACTTAAACCGATCACCTTGATGAATATCTCGCCTGGAATTTTCAAGCAACCATGGGTCGTGAATTTAACCTTCACTTCCCCTGGTCCTTCAGATGGCTAGCGAACTTCCTCAGTCAATCCTCATGTAGCTTTGTTTACTGAAATTGAGCATATTAAAGGCATGTTTAAAGTGATTCTTGAAGTTTTTCTTCAACTAAAGCAGTGGGTTCTTCGATCCTCTGATGCTTCTTGACTTTTCTTTTTGGCATCCTTTATCCTAAAGTGGAGAGATGACTTGGATTTGTATGGGTTTGTACTTCATTATTTCGAGCCACTTATGAATGTAGGATATTTTTTAGCTACTTGTGAATGTTGGATATTTTTATCTATGCTTAGACCTTAGATCGAGGGGGGGGTATTGTAACTTCAATACTTATATATTTGAATATGTTACTCAGGGGAAGTTTCTTATTTGTGATAAAAATGCCAAAAGGGGGAAGATTGTTACAAATTTTATTATCTATTTCATTACTTAATTATGGCTTTTTTAAGTATTGGATTTTCAAAATATTACTTAACAAAATCCAAATTAAAATGAGGTGTAAATAAGTAATCCTTATTTAAATTGGATTCTTGTAAAACTTGAAGCAAAAATAGAAGTCTATCTTTAATGAAGGTTGGTGTGGATTACATTGGTTGACGTATGGACATTGTGAGATTGCTAAAGTGAGGGGGACTTGCGTGTGTGAATCGGTTTGTATCTTGTTATAGGTTAATTGAAGGTGTATAGACAGATAACATTGAAGTGCAAAAAATTGTGAGATAATGGGAGATTGGACATATGTGACTCCGTATGCATGACTCCTCCTTTGGACTTGGTGTATGTGCAACCTTGGTCTATGTTGGTCACAGGTGCTTGAGTAAATCACATTATAGTGGTGTGCAGAACATTCTAGGGTAGTGGTAGATTAGGTATGTGGGACTCTTTGGTTATGCGTAATTTCTTGGTTGCATCGTTCTTCATTGGTTGTGCATGATTCCTTTGTTGAATAGTTTTGGGTTGGATGTGCGAAACTTCTTGGCTGAATCATGTTTGGTTGGTTGCATGTGGTGTGCATGTATAACTCCATCTTGTGTGGCAACGATTGCCCATGATTTTCTTGTGGACTGCAGATACTTCAGTTTGTGAATGTGTAACAATGTAGCTGTAGCTTTGTGAATCAGTTAGTGTCATTGGTGAACAACAGTCAGATTAATCTTCAGAAGAGTTAAAAACATTATGAAGTTGTTCTTTGTTTCTTTCTGAAGTGTTTTTCATTTATGTTGAATTTTGTTTATTCACTTGAGTTAATTGTTTATTGTTCTTTCATTAAAAGATTGTTGAGAAACATCCTTTGTTGACGTTACCACAAGTTAGTCATGTTATTGGGTGTGAATCACTTGAACAAGTATTGAGGACGAGGGGTAGTGACAAGGGTTGAATGGTGTCAGCTAATTAGAGCCTTGTGTAAGACTATCGTTGTCCTTTGGTAAAAGTATTAAGCTGGGTGAGGGCCTCACATATGTAGCAAGGTGTGTTGAACTGTGTTAACAAATATCGGTGTTGATTTATTTTGATGCATTTAATTTTTCTAGTTTTTGATTATACTATAAACAACTGTGATAAATCGAAGAGTTTGCGAAACTAACACACCCCTACAGTTTTTCATGAACAAATTTGCAATTACAGGTGGAATTTGTTACAAGGCTATCTCAACTTTGAATAATTAATTTACATGAAGAATTTATCGCCAATGATATTTTGGTGTTTCAAACAATTATGAATTAGGGAATAGAAATCTTAATAAAAAAGGACTTGAAAGCATGAAGAACACATATAATAACTATGATACTATCAATCTTTTTAAGGACTTTTTTCCTTTTATAAGAAAAGATAAATTTATTAACGTGTAATAATATATAAGTAATTAAAAAGAGGGATGTCAACCCCTACTGCAAATAAAACTAGAGTTCACAAATCCAAATGATAGGTGACGAAAGAAATAGTTGATAGTTGTTAGTTACAGATACCAATTAGCAAATGTTGTGGAACTAAATTGAAGGTGTATATTATGGACTAAAATTTGTTCCTTGGTATTTTTTATGATTGTTTGGAGAGTCCTGAATTTCTTAAAAGTTGTGTTGGAGAAGACGGCTTTGTTCTTGAAGAGCCAGATTTAGTAAATGAGTTATTTAGAGCCAAGATATAGACCCTCCAATCACTATTTCTCTTTTGCTAGGTCCTAATGAACCAGTCAATCAACTTTAACAGAATGTTGGAAGGAGGAGTAATGCCTCACAATTTCGGGATAGCATTCCATTTTCTACATATGATAGGACATTCAAAGAGGTGTTGTATATTTTCACTCTGACCTTTATATAGGGGATAACTATATGAAATGTTCCTATTCTTCACTCTACTTAAGGTTCCTAGCTTGCCTTTTAGAGCAATCCATATGATGGTTAAAGCCCTAGGACAAGCTTGACAATGCCACAATAGTTTATTTCACTTGAATTTTAGACCATAAAACTTGAGTAAGTTCTTGCATAAGGTATTAGAAATTTTACCATAATTTTCCAAGATCCATTTTGATTGATCCTCCAAGTCAAGTCTCAAATTGATATTGGTGTTAATTCTTACAAAGCATTATAGGTGATTTTCCATTACTTCTTTAACCAAGGCTTCTATAGGAATTATACCCCTTACGTGAGGTACAGCATAAGATCGGATTACAAGTGTGGTATCTTTCTAGGTATTAAACCAAAAAGATGTAGCTTCATTACGTATTGTTGTCTCGAAGTAATACTGGGTCATGTCTATAAGTTTCAAGAGATGGATCATGGTCTAGGACATAAAAGCTAAAGCTTTGATACACTAAAAGTTGGAGTTTTTTATGTCCATATAACCCATAGGGACTATTTATCAATATGGATTCTCCAAATCCTCTTACAGAATTGAGTTTGGTTTACGAGTATGACAATTATGATATTAAGGCCTCCTTTATCCTTACATAAGAAAAGGCCCCTCCCATTTAAACTTTTTCTTAGTTGCAGTATTTCCATATTTAAACCAAATGAAATTCCTTAAAATATTGTCAATAGTTTTGATTATTCCTCTAGGAAATAGATGAGAGATAAACAAAATTTTTCAAAATAGTCAGGATGGATTTCACTAATTACACTCTACTTGTAATGGATAGAGATTTGTTGCACCAACAGGAGACTCTAGCTTTAATCTATCAATAAAAGGTTTGAATTCACTGCATTGAGGCCTCTTTGTGGAAATTGGAACCCTTAGATCCTTAATGGGTGGTATGGTAGCTTTTATACTAGTGACGCTTTCTAAAAGAGCAACTTTTTCCTCGACACATTTGGCCACCAAAAACTTACTCTTCTGTGTAGTTATTGAAAGACTAGATATATGTTTATCTTATTGATTCTATGAAGATACTAACTGAGTAGGAGTCTACTTTTGAGAAAAGGGTCAAATCATCTATTAATGTAGATTGTTGATCTTCAAATCTTTACATTTTAAGTACTTGAACTTATTCTCAATTTCCACTCCCCTCTAGATCAAAAATAAAAGAACTTCCATAACTAAACACAAGAGATATGGGGAGAATGGTTCCTTTTGTCTCTGTCATCTAGTTCCACTAAAGGACTTGGTAGGCATTCCATTAATCAAGATGGAAAAGGACATCACCTTGAGGACTGTCTGCACAATCAATATGTTATCTTTAATTGATATATTCTTCTTTAATGTACATTGTAGGTAATCAATAATTTTACCTATCACATTCCTTAGTTTATCAGTTAAAAACTTGGAGATAACTTTATACACTACACTGTAGCATGAAATTGGTATAAACTCTTTGATGGATTTGGGACTAGGCACCTTTCACATTAACGCAATGCGAGTTTTATTCACTTATTTAAGATCTTGCTTTGTTTAAAAAGTTCCAAGATTGCCTCAATAAACCACCTCTTACTGTTAGGTCATGTTTTGTGAAAAGAAAAGTTTTTAAACCATCAAGGGCTAATGGATTCATTGGATTTAAAGATAGTATTGCTTTCTCCATGTCATTTGCATTGAATGGTTGTATACGGTATTTTGCATCAAGTTGACCGATAGATTTATAGATAATGGTTTTCAACTAGTTGTTTGAGGATTTAGCTTCAGTATTTGATCCTAGGGTTTCTAGAAAATAAGAAAAGATAGTATTGTTGATCCCCTCTTGAGTCCAGATCCATTCCCCTTATTGATCCTTCAATGATACTATCTTGTTCCAATTATTCGTTAAAAGTAAGGTTTGTGAAAAAAAAAATTTATGTATCCATCCTGAACCTATTGCATATTGGATTATTGTTTTATGATGGATCAGTTAACTCTCAGAGCCTTTACATACTACCCTAAGGCTAGCTTCTCCTGGACTTCGAGAGTCACATTATCAAGAATGGTATTCATTAAGTTTTGTATTACCTCGAAATGGTTCTTGGCTTCCTTAACTGCTATTTGAGTATTAGGGAATTTGATAACATTCAAAGTCTTGAGTTCATTTTGGATTGCTTCAAGTTTCCTCATGCAGATGAATTGTTTATGGATGTTGACTTGCTTATTAAGTCCTCTACACATTGCCTTATTGAAGCCTTCCATTTTAGCTAAAATTTTGTTAAAACGAAAAGGGAATATGCTTACTCTATAATGAGAATATTTGTTGGATCAAGATAGGAGTGTGGTATGAGAATAACGGACTTTTAAAAGAGGCTTTATTCTGGGTGAACTATTGTAGCCAGTAATCATTCACTAGTGATCTATCCAACTTCTTCCTTGAGGCCGGTGCAGCATCCTACTTATTACTCTAGGTCTGAAAGAAACCTTCTTCACTAAGGTTAGTGACCTGTAAACTTTTCACGTAGCCTAGAAACTCCTCATTATATAATTCCTGAGGTAAGCTCTCTCTTCAAATTTATGTGAGTATGGGATGTTGTTGAAATCACCTAGGATGATCCACTGTTCATTTATAGTAGCTCCAATCTCTACTAACTTGTTTTATAGGGGAATTCGCTGAAATGCTAAGTTATAGTCATAAACAAATGTGACAGAGACTAAAACGTTTACTTGCTTCAAATGGGTTCTCAGATGACTTAGTTTGTCCAAAATCTCGGATGGAAGAACTTTGACCAAATAGGAAGCCAGGATGATCCTTCCATTAGATGCTTGGAGTGGTTGTTGATAAGTTTCCATTAACCATTAATAGCTTTCAAGGATTTTAGGTTGCATTTTTTTTATTCTAGTTTTTAGTAGCCCAAACAAAAACAAGTTTGTTCTTTGATAAAATCAGCAAGCATAAGTTGCTTATTAGGGTAATTTCACCTCTAACATCCCATACTAATATTTTAAGTTAGATAGGGAAGAAGACTTTTTCTTTTTCCTCTTAGAACTTCTCCTAACTACCATCTAATATTCATCCCCTTTTCTTTGTAGATTTAGCATTAATGTAGGGATAATCATGCTAACTTCCTAAGGTGAAATTTCTAGGTTCATGTCATTGTCCTCATTGCTTATGTTCTGAGGCAATTCCTACACTATAAGATTCATAGCGTTCCTCTCAACTATTGTTTAGGGAATTACCATAACTTCAAGGGTTTTAGTGTCTTCCATTGCATTCTTTAAACATGTTGCTTCCATTTGTGAATCAACCTGCTCAGATTGAGTGAATTCTTAATATTTTCTAATCTTGAACTTCTTCTAAGCTAGGATCCAAGCTTTCTTTTGACTTTTGATTGAATGATTTATATTCTTATAAAGATTTATTAGTTTTAACTGTAACTGTACGATATAGATATAACTAGCACTAGCAAGTACGAGTTGATCCCATAAAGATTGTAAGTACTAATATTAACTTTTTTCTATTATCTAATCGTTGGAATAGGTTATGAATTTAATTAAAAATTAAGCTAAACAAATAAGAATAAAATTGACACAATAATATACTCAGACAAAGGAAAATACTACAAAAAGTTGATATCAAATAAATAGTACCTAATTGATGAATCTCCCAAAGAATTCTTAAATACTAACCCTTTGTCATGCAATCAAATTTTGATTATTAGAACATGAAAATTTCTATCTTATTTTAATATTTTTCTTAAGACTATTAATAACTAGCCTTTTAGTTGATTAACTGAAATATATTTGTAGTTAAAACCCTTAAAATTGCATTATGATTCGTGAATTTCACTATTAGGTTTGAACTTAATTTAGAGGTTTATGTTGACCTATTTTTAGGTATCTCTAGGTTTGCATACAACTCCTTCCAATTATGGTATATCTATTCACATAAAAGAATTTCTCAATCCCAATCATACAAAATCAGATAATGAACTAATATTTTAGATGGATTAGATCAAGAATATAACATATAATTGAATCATAATAAATCAATTAATAAAATTATATTGAATAAAATATTAATTTATATTGTCATCACAACTTAAGGTTCATCACACCTAGGCACTAAATTTAGTTCCTACGTATAGTAAACAAAACCAATAATAAATATTCAGAAGAACAAATAGAAATAAAAGAAAATATATTCTAAATCTCCCTTTTGTCAATAATGAATCTTCTTGCAATTTTGATTGAATGATGTTACGTATCAAATCTTGTGACATAATCTTCATGTTTTTGTCATCCTTTGCTCATAACTGGCTCTTCTTTGTGTTTCTTGAGACTCAAAAACTTTCTTAAACTCCCCTCCTTCTGTTCTGCCTTCGATAATGTCCTTTTATAGTAAAAACTAAGATTTCTGGGATATACACAGTGACGTACATGAAGTGACCATATATCTCCAAAAACACCTGAATTCATGATTTTATATGAGCACAAAAACTTACACGGGCAACATACATAGCCAAAAACAATATTTTTTAACTTCCACAGTGAATCACACAGCCACTAGATATGGTCATGTATCTTCAAGTTTCTTCAAATATTCGTTTTATAACACAATTTCATCTTAATTCTTCTCCATTTGGTCTAAAACGAAAATTATCACCTACAAACACATTTTAAGTGAATTAAGTAGCAAAATACTATTAAAAAAATAACAAGCAAAACACATTAAATATGGGTATATAAATATAGTTAAATAACCATTTATCATCTATTATCATGAGTTTTCCATGCATAGGTAACTATGACTTCATCAATTAGTGACTTAGAACCCTGCTAGCCTTTTGATTGGTATTTTATCTAGTAGCTGCTAATTTGCTTCAACTAAAACACACACCTGAGCAAAATTAATCTCTTCATGGTAGTTTGGCATCATCCATACATAATGGTTTTCCAACGCTCGTGATGTGATTAATGCCTTTGGTAGTTTAGTAATCTAGTGAGAAATGGTGAATATTGATCCAAATTAGTGGTTGTTTGAGCTTGACATCGCTGAGGGATGGGATTGGTTTCAAGGTTTAAAGGAATATTGGTTTAAAGTTGATATATCATGGTCCAGATTCAATTACTTTCTGAGCTAGACAAGAAGAGGAGATTTTGAAGAAAATTTTTTCCTCATCATTAAGTTGTACTTCCAACAAACTAAAAGCCTTCCAATTGTAGCTTTCCTATGAATTAATTGCCTTGAGCAAGGGTATAAAATCCCATAAATAACCAAGTAAATCAGCATCCTATTTCGATAAGCCTGCCTGAAGAATCTCCAAACATGGATTGACTATATTCCTACCTTCCTCTAAAGCAAGGGGTAGAAGTCTAACTTTTGGCAAAGAATCCCCTTTGACTTTAGGTTTTTCTCTAAAGAGCTAGGGGGATAATATAAGGGGGTTCTTTCTCAACTATTATTAGAGAGCATCATTAATAGGTGGAAGCTACAGGAGCAGCGGAGACGAAGAATTAGAGGAGTATGATAGATCTTGTGTGGTTGGCAAGGATAGAAGTGGGAACTCAAGATAATTTTCGTTAACATCTAAGGGATGGTCTAGCATTTTCTTTAATAAGAAGGGAAGCAAGGACTTAGGTTGCGTTTAGATCTATAGTATGGTAGGGATATGTACTTATCTATCGCAGTTTTCAAATGCAGTCATATGTTTCAATTTGCAAGCGAATAACCGGAGGTTGGAGGAAAGTGCAGTGCCCCATAGAAATCAATAAGCAGAAAGAGAGTTATAGTAAGAAAGTGCTTCTGCGGTAGAAATTCTACTTTCTATTAATAACCTTTAGAAAATTATTATTTTCCATTATACCCTCAACTAATAGAAAACAAATTCAATGTATATGATTAATAAAATATTTTTTATTATTTATAATTTTAAATTTATATGACTAATAATATATTTTATGAAATATTTTATTTACTAAATTTATTTTATTTATATTTTATAATTTATAATTTTAAATTTATCACCTATTTTCACGTTTCAGCAGTTACTAAAATAGCAATCTTAAACACATAAGTACCTATTGAGAATAAGTACTTATCATTTCAGCAGATTATCGACCGCCACCGCTCTCCGCAAACTAAGCCTTAGGCCAAAAGGTCGTTTCCGTAAGAGTAATAATCTGAAGGTTATTATATGGAGGGACTAAATGCCCCTGGTAGAGGTTTGGTGGACTGAGCTGACAAAGAGTACGAAGTAAGAGCAAGTTAGTTTTGGGATGAAGAAGGAGATGCTAAAAGAGTTGGGATGAAACTTTGAGAGAAACTGACTACTGTTCATTTGAGAGAAACTGACTGTTGTTCACAAACTCTTCTGTATTTTGTTTCTTCTGTTGCATCGCCCAAGCTTGTGTCATGGAAGCCGTCGAACAAAAGGGACAACATTCAAAAAAAGTGCATACTCGTAAAAGAGAGGAGGAACCACCACCATGCCCTCAACTGTCTTATAGCGCTGCCATGATAAGGGACTCGACGAGGGGCATAGCACTTGAAGATGTTGTATGGCCTGATGAAGAACCAGTCGAGCTTGAGGATGGTGATATCATGCAATTAACGAGAAGGGGGGAGGGGCATTGCGTTATCCCATAGCTTTAAAGCGAAACTTGATCAACAATGGGCCAAAATTGTTGTCGTGAAACTCCTTGGTAGAAGCATAGGGTATCATATCTTATGCTCCCGGTTGAAGACGTTGTGGCATTCGAGACGACCCATAAAAATAGTTGATCTGGATCATGACTACTTCCTCATCAATTTCATTAAAGAAGATGATTTCCTTACCGCTCTTACTAATGGTCCGTGGGTCATCTTTGGACAAGCAGTATCGGTGCAATATTGGACGCCTAACTTCCGACCATCACAGGCATAAATAACCTGAACTGTGGTCTAGATTAGGTTTTCAGAACTGTCCATTGCACGATACCATCCAATGATCCTCACAGTTTTGGGGAAGCTGGTGGGTAACACGGTTAAGATTGATAAAGAAACTCTACAGGTTCAAAGGGGTAAATTCGCGAGAGTTGTCGTTGATATTGACTTAAGCATCCCACTACGCTCAAGTGTGGAGCTTGATGGTGAGACCCTGCTGGTGACTTACAAAGGTCTGCCACAATTCTGCTTCACTTATGGGATAGTGGGGCATGATGCCAGTGCTTTCCCGAAGAAACAACGCTTTCCCACTGCAACTGATAATCCAAACACCAGTGTGGGTGAAAGGGAGATAGGAAGGACAAACATGATCGTTGCACCAACATCTCAGCACCCAACAGGGAATGCCAACGACTACAGACCTTGGATTCACGTTCAATAGAAGGATTCCCAATTAACAAAGAACGACAGGAGGTGAGAGACACACACAGACATAGAGCTGATAATCAACTGGTAGGCTCGAGGTTTTCACTCTTGTCAGATTCGGCTTTCATGGGAGACGTGAATACTAGTCTGACAGCATCAACCCATCTCCCATATGCTCCTGGGAGTGGACAACGATTTAAATTGGATGGGCTAGTTGACAAAGCTAAGCAACGGGTTATTAGGCTGGTGTCATCTTCTGCTAGACCCAAACAAACATTAAGGGCTAGTTAAAAAGGTAAGGCAGGTAGCTCTTTGCAGAAGGCCAGGGAACACAGCCCATAGGCCATAGTATTTTCGGACAAAGGACTGACCCTTTTCCCTCCAATATAAATTCAGCCCTCAGACACGGACCATCATCTCGCAATTAAGATAAAATCTTACACAGAAATGATCTGTGATAGCCACTTCATCGCAAAGAGGGGACCGTTGATTGAGGACCGAATACATCTAATGGAGGGTGTAGAGGGTTCCGAGGAAGCATGTAGGTTTAGGGGAAGTGTAACCTAGCTTCCAGCTGAGCCCCGAAACCAGATTAACAGGGCATTGGGGATGATGGACGCCATGAATGAATAGGGCCATAAAGAGGGGCTTGGGACTTAGCCAAAGGGTGATGGACACAACACAGACCTAGCAGGCAGTGCTGGTTCCTCTTCGATTTAGAGTAATCCTCTCACCCCGCTTTTTTTAATGTCATTAATAATATGCAATTTCCAAGGAGTAGGGGGCTCTAGGTTCCATGCTATACTGCATAATTATATCAGAAATTATATATATGGTATTCTAGTTTTGTTGGAAACTCATATTAGTGGAGAAGCCGAAGGCTATTCGGGAGGGATATGGTTATTCTGTAGTGGTCGCTCATCATCAATTTTTTCATACCACCGTTAAGTATAGATCTTGCTGCTTTGATCTTACTGTAGTGTATGCTGGCCCCCAATTACCTACTCAAAATATTATTTGGCCTTTATTAAGATGGATAGGTAATTCTATGTATAGACCCTAGCTTGTTGGAGGGGATTTTAACGCTAAGTTAGAGGCTTCAAATAAAAGGGGTGGAGCCACATCCGCTCGGGTGGTGACTAAACAGTTTCGAGACTGGGTGCATGGGTGTTGCCTTCATGATTTGGGTTATGTTGGTGCAAAGTATACTTAGAGGTGAGGAACCGTTCAAGCTCGACTAGATAGAGTGTTTGGTTCTATATCTTAGCTAGCGGCATTCCCTCAAACAATGAACTAGCATCTACCCTTTATTGGTTCCGACCATAGACCTATGCTAATTCACTTAGAAAGCCCAAAAATCAGGGATCTAGGTTTCCCAGTGTTTAGATTCCAAAATGCGTGGCTAAAACACGTAGGTTTTGATGAGGTGGTAGCAGAGCATTGGCTTCCTGCAGAGGAGACTTTGAGTAAGGCATTAAGTCAATTCTCACACCACCTCATGCACTGGAATAAGTTAGTCTTTGGAAATATTTTCTTTCAGAAAAAATGGCTACAAGCCTGCTTAGAGGGTATTCAAAGGGCAATGGAGGATAACACTTGTTTTTGGCTCTAGAGGAAAAACTGAGTGGAGAGCTGATACAGGTGTTGTACGAGGAGGAGCTCTTTTGGCACCAGAAAGCTCAATATCAATGGTTATCGAAGGAGGATCGTAATACCAAATACTATCACACTATCATGCTATCCAAAAAAAAGCAACTAAAGATAGAGCGCCTTAGGTACCTTCGTCGCTTAATCATAACTAATCCCGAGCAACTGCGTCTTCTAGCCAATACATATTTTGTCCAACTATATACAGTGAAGATGGGATTAATTGCAGATTTACGATTTCAAGAGCATTCCCTTTACTGTCATAAAAGTAGGTCCATGACCCAACCTTGCCAATCCATGAAAATGAAATCAAGAACACGATTTTTGGCAATCCCAATAAAGCACCTAAGGTCAATGGTTTCAATGCGCTATTTTTCCAAAATCAATGGAGCAAGGTTGGGACAACAGTGGTGGCATTTATTCAAGTGGTATTTCGGTTGGAACGATAGGAACCGGAACTAAATCTAACCGTACTGATATTGATTCCCAAAATACCCTCTCTATCAAATATCTCTCAGTTTTGCCCAATCAACCTCTACATAGTGATTTACAAAATTATTTCTAAAGTTATTGTAAATCGATTGAAACCCATCTGGACAACCTCGTGGAGGCAAACCAATGCAGTTTTATACCTAGCATACAAATATCCGATAATATTATTGTCGCTCAAGAGATTATTCATTCGATGAGAAAGAAAAAGGGGAAGATAAGGCGTATGACCAACTCCGATGAGATTTTATTCATGACACGTTAATGGATATCAATTTCCCGACTAATTTAATCACTGTCATTATGAAGTGTGAAACTACGGTATCAATGCAAGTCACGTGGCAAGGTACATCTTCTGATCCCTTTCAACCTTCACGGGGTATCCGGCAAGGCGACCTGCTCTCGCCGTATCTTTTTATGTTGTGTATGGAATGACTAAGGCATCTTATATCAAATGAGGTGGCTCACAAGAATTGGAAGCTGATAAAGCTGAGTCGTATGGGACCTCCCTTATCCCATCTTTTCTTTGCAGATGATCTCGTCCTGTTTGCCAAAGCTATGGAAGCTCAGTCACAGGTGATTTCACAGACTTTGGAGTCCTTTTGCAAGGCTTCAGGTCATAAAGTTAGTACTGCTAAAACTCGAGTCTATTTTTCCAAGAACATTTCTTGGGATAAAATGGGTAGCCTTAGTCAAATGATGCAAGTTCCTTGTACGCATAATCTAGGAAAATATTTAGGAGTTCCGTTGATTCATAAGCGTACAACGAGGAATCTTTATCAATAAATTATCGATAAAGCACACATGAAACTAGCGGGATGGCGTGCTCGGGCTCTGTCCCTAGCGGGCCATGTTACTTTAACCCAATTAGTAATTTTGTCCCTGCCAATATACACGATGCAAATAATGAGACTCCTACGGCAACTATGTGATGATTTAGAGAAGTTAATGCGAGACTTTATATGGGGTTCTAAGGATAGTCAGCAGAAAACGAATTTAGTTAATTGGGAGGTAGTGTGTCAGTAAAAAAAAAAAACAGGGGGCTTTGGCCTCAAAAGCATTAGATCTTCCAATGAAGTGTAGCTCACAAAGTTAGGATGGGATTTGATTACTAAGCCTATAGCCTTATGGGTCCAAATCCTCAGGGCCAAATATCGGCTAGACACCCAATAGATCCCTCCAACGATTGATAGGACAGGAGCCTCAGTTTTTTGGAGGGGAATAACAGCAATATGGTGTTTTGTACGGCAAGGGTTAAAATGGAAATTAGGTAATGGGAAGCATATCCACTTCTAACTGGACAAAGGTGGAAGATTGGGGCCCACTAATTTGCACAGTGACCTCTCAAATTGCTGATAGCGTACTCTACAATGCAGTTTCGGATTATACTAATGAAAATGGTGATTGGCAACGGAATATGTTCCAACAATATCTACCTTCCACAGTTTGTATAGGTATTGTAAGGTCGGATCAATAATTGTTATGGATTATGTTGATTGGATAGAATGGGCAAGTATTATGGAAAACCGAGTGTTCAAGACACAGGGATTGCTCAGGGGTAAATTAGTTGGATGGAACAAATCGACAAAGGGGTGGGTCAAATTAAATACAGATTGTGCGGCAAAGCACAGATCAAACCTTGGCACCACTGGAGGGTTAATTTAGGACAGTCAAAGTCAGTGGTGTAGCAGGTTCCTACAGAATATTGAAAGGGGTTTACCTTTGGCTGTTGAGCTTTGGGACGTTCATTCGGGCCTTACACTAGCATGAGAGCGTGGATATCGAAGCATAGTAATTGAAGTGGATTCTTTAGAGGTTATTAACATTTTATCTTCTTCCAATTTAGTCTTGTCTGAGGATAATATTTTGGTTGCAGGTACCGGTGTGTTAATATACTGTGACTAGGAGGTGACATTTCAGCATATCTATCGCGAAGGGAACCAGTATGCCAATAGCCTAGCTTCATTAGCAATGTTATCAAGACCAGGCCTGCATATCCTTCAGGAGCCTCCGAACACTACTATGGAATTTATCCACCGAGACATGTAAGGAACTTTATACCACCGAGCACTGAGATAGTGATATTTTGATTGCTTTTATTTCCTTTGTAAACAAAAATAAAAAGAGTTAGGAGGAAGATAAGGAAAGAAAGTTGACCTGAAGGAACTAGTAATCTTTTTAAGGACTTAGTGGACGGAAGTAGTGATGGAAAATAGTTGCAATTTCAATACAATGTTTTGGTGCAAATTCGTGTTGAATATTGAAATCATCATGTCTTTTTTTTTTGTGAAAAAATCATCATGTCTGTTAAATTGATTTGTCAAGCTTTATCATGTAGTTATATATATTTTTAGAATTCAAATCATTGCATTATGGGGTACAAACCAATTCACTTCATTTTCTAGTTACAGACAATCTTATCACATATGCCCTTATTAGCAAATGACCAATGATATTACTAAACTATTAATAACACAAGACACTTAGTTTGATTTCATTTCTAATTTTTGTTTGTGATTTTTAAATTTTAAATTTTAAATTTAATTTTCTATTTTTAGATTTTTATTTTTATTTTTAAATAAAAACAAAAACTTGTTTGATTATTAATGTTAATGTCAATGTAGTTATATTTTTATTACTAATGATAGTTATATATCAAATAAAACTTAAAAATAAATTATTTTTAATTAATTAAATTTATTTTAGTATCTTTTATAATATTTATTAATAAATTATAAATAAAAGTAGTTGTTTTATTTAAATAAATAATTTAAAAAATAATTTTTATTTCAAATATATTTTAGTTATTAAATCAAAATTTATTTGAAATTTATATATTTAAATTTAAATATATTTAGAAATAATTATTAATTTAATTACAAAAATTAATAAATTAAATAAAATTGATTATAATTTTATTAATAATTAATTTAACTAATTAAATATATAATATTAAATTAAATTATTTATAATTTTATTAATAGTTAATATATTAAATAACATATATTTTAGTTGATAGTAATTCAGATTATGAAAAATTAGAAATAGAAAATCAAAACCACTTTTTGTAACTTTTATAGATTTAAAAACCGCAAGAAACAAAAACCAAACACAAAAAATTCAAACGAACATAATTTTTTAATTAAATTTAAAAATAAATTTAAACATGCCCTTAACTTTATTGTTGATTATAGACAAGAACTCAGAGATGTTCTGATACGGCTCTCATTCGTTGTCACTTTCAGGCAAAAGACCATTCTTCATCAACTCAGTCTTTAGCTTTACCATCTCCTTCTCCGGTAAAATCAGCGTCACAACCCTTCCCATTTCACCATTTTCAGAATCTTTTGGCCACGGATATACCAAAACAGTTCCTTCATCACCAACACCTTGGATAGTGCAGTGGAGAAATTCAGGTTTCTGCCCGTTCAACTCTAGTCCATACCAATTAGCCTTCTCTAAATCTACAAATGTCAGATTGGCTCCATATAAAATGTAGTCAGCAACCCCATTTTCTTTTTCTGCAGCCGCTTCAATATGGTTGTTCTCCTCAACAGCTTGGTCCACGAGTAATGTCGCTAACTTTCTGAGGTCTAATTGGAGGATGGAAGAATTTGCTTTAACATAGCTTATAAGTTGGGAGTTGCTTAAATTCTCATCTCTTGGATTCTTAGGGTCTTTTTTGCAAATTGTCACTATGTCAGGTTCATGCCCTTCTCTAACCTTGGCTACACATTTCCATATCAAAGCACATAGAGACTCGAAAGATGGGATATGGTCGATTTCGGTATGGTTCCATATATTGGAGAGTAAGTGAGAAAACTGTGAAGCCGTTAAGTGGAAGGTAAAGCTTTCCATTTTACAGTTATTGGCAGTTATCCAATGGTCACCAACCGAATCGACTCGTTTGATCGAGAGCGGTTCTTGCGTTTTAGGCTTGTCCAACTTCTTGGGTGATTTTAAAGTTTTCACAGGGCCATAGGTTTTGAGACCTGCCAGGAATTGACTCCAGACATTGAAGGACTCCGAAGCTGAAAATGCATCTCCAAGTATATGGGCCCAGCTAAAGCCCACAGACACTCCTCCACACTTGAATTTGGTAACCTGTCAAAATGGAGCGGGTCAAAACAGACCTAATGGAACATGGTTTTAGGATAGGACCCACATGAATATGAAATGAGAAGAAAATGTTGGGTTATTTTTTAAATAAAAGTAAATCATATAAGAATTCTACGATTTTCATCCTTAATATTTTATGGACCCAATTTTATAGTTTGCTATTTTAGTAGTTCCTATGTCGTCCTAATTAAATTATAAATTTAGTCTATCTATATTAAATGAGATACTAGAGGATCAGTGCTATCCGTAGAAGACTTTCTGTGGTTCCGCATAAAGGTTCATAGCAAATTCAGGTAAAACTTAACAACAGAAAAGAAAAAAGCTATAAAATTAGAGCTGAGATGGTGGGGGTTTGATAAATACAGGAAAGAGCTTAAAGGGTAGCTCTTTCTTGATACGTAAAAGCGGCGCTTATGCTGGTAGGTGGGACTTAGAATTGAATGTGCAAATCTGTTATCTTTACTCCTTTTACTTCCATGAATGTACTCCCAATCCCATGTATGCATTTTGGTGCGTTCAACTTCTGCTTTGGCTTTTGACAATGACTGGACTTGCTTGGTTACACATCATCCTTTCCCATTCAGTTATGATATGATGATAGAGATCTTCTGTGGACATGCTTATATTTTTCATAGAAAATACCTTATTATATGATTGATTAAACATTAAAATATCTTGTCATAATCACCCTTTATGCATTTGAGGCATCTAAAGCAGCACAATCTTCTGTGCTATTTACGGTGTTTTATTTATGTGTCATTTAATTTTATTCACATAAATATATAGATAATATTTAATATAATAGAGTCTGTTCCCTTAAAGTGGTGCCTTGACTTCCTATTTTGGAGGAATTTACAATTTTCTAACATAAAAAAGGAAAAATGCTCATGCAGATAATTTTCATTTATTAATATAATTTTCTGATGTATATTATTGATTTTATTTAATTTTAATGGATAAACACCATTAATGGTTCTTTTGCTTCAAATTCTAGAGATAAATCCTTAAACTTGGTGATAAAAATAGTTCTAATCAATCAATTACTGTTAATTTATTCTACAAAAACCAAATTATGTACTCTATTCTAAATTTAAAATTCTTTTCCAAGTTTTATAAGCTAAATTCATATTCAATGAGCAATAATCATCTTTCTAGTCCAAGTTACAAGTAAACTGAACTAGTACACGCTGCTATCGTATAAAACATAACATGAAGAAGTGTACAGTAATTACCTGTACATAAACTGGAGGAGAGTACCATATTTCAGGACCAATAGGCAAATGGTAAACCAGCAGACTATTTCGCGAATAGTCCCTCATCTCCAGCCATTCCTCCACCGTTTTGTCACACTGAGCCTCCACGAACCTCACCCCACAATCGTTGCATTTCATGTACGGCCGACCAGCCTCCGAACGCCGGAACCGACCGCAAATCATGTAGTAGTCATTGGACCAATAGAACATGCTCTCCTTTATGCGCATGATAGTCAGCCCGTCACTCGCTTGGCTAGTAAAGAAGTAGACAAATTTCAAGTAGTGTTGTTTCATGACCAAGTCCATGCCATTGGGCTCGTTGACGACGTCCGACCCCGTTATACGGCTCGGTCCTATCGACGAGAGCTTGACGTTGTAGACCAAGCCTTGGTCGTTGGAAGAAACCATGGTTGATAGGGATTGAGTTGGCGAGAAGGAAGAAAGAAGGAGATAGTAAGCTATGTCAGAGGTAGTCTTAACTTATGAAGGCTATGAAGCTTATTTAATGGAGGCGAGTGGGGTCTCAGTATAGTTGGAGAGTTAATGGGTTACATTTACGTGCATATTTTCTATTGGCTGATACAGTGAAACAGTTAGACTAATTGATTTTTCCATTAATGTTCTGCTTGTTTGCCTAAAGAAAATTTTATAATTCTGTCTCTAGTATTTAATAAGATTTATCCAGAGACTACAGTGCCTTTAATTCTAATGACACCTCAAAGCATGAAGTGATTTTCAGTATAAACTAGTGGACATTGGATAGACAATATAAAATTGGACTACGTACATGTCAGTCTACAGTCCAAAATTACGAAGTTGTGGACCAATAACATTTATTTTGAAGGGAGGTTTATAACATTTAGGTCTCAATGTTTGACTAAGATAAAAGTACTCTCACTGCAAATCCTATTTTTGACTAATTGTATTCTCTTTTCTTTTTTTTTTGTTAATTCAGTAAATTTTATACAAATATAGAGTTATGTACAACAAAGGATTACAAGTTTACGAGGTGGAGGTTAAAGGAACAAAGGCCTTTGCTATACAAAAGCTCCAACACAAGAACCCAAGAACTCCATCACTTCTTGCTCACAATCTGATCAAGGTTTAATACTCCATCACTCCCACAACTGCCTCAGCTAACTAGACACAAACATGAGTATCCAAGACATTATATCGTAGCTGCAAATTAAAACATGGTGTTTACTGCTTTTGTCCTCTTGGTGCAGTGAGATTTGAAGAAATTTAGAAATGGTGGAACATATGTCCCTGTCTGCTACCAACTGTAGACACACAAGAACGAATCTATTTCATTCCTTGTGCTGGCAAACCTGCAAAGAAAGACTAGTAAAATAGGCACTCAGTTAATTACCTCCTTTCAGTGTTTGGGCTTGATGTTCCTTAACTTGGGAGATTACTCCAAGGTACACACTCTCAGTATCCTTGGCTTCATCTTTAAAGGCTCTAGCATTCCTTTCAGACCAAATGTGGTAAACAGCAGTAGAAAGCAAGATTGGGAAAGGTTTGAAGTGCAGGTATTGAAGGCTCTTTGAAACCAAGTGAGAAGGGACGGGAGGGAAGGCTAACTAGGGCATTGTAAGTGGAAATGAGTGAGGCTTTGGTCCCAAACTGATTTAGAAAATGAGCATTCAAAAAACAAGTGGTCTAAGGTTTCATTAGCCAAAAGGCACAATGAACAATGGTTAGGAGTATAGAGGTAGGGGAGTTTGCAACGGGTTTGTAGTTTTTGAAGGAAGGCAAGCCAAAGGATAAAGGAGCACCTGGGCCTACTACCTTTATCCCACACTAGCTTTTACCATAGAACTTCCTGGATAGGAGGTCGCAAAAAGTTATAGGCAGAAGCAGTTGTGTACTATCTTGTGGATCTAGTTAGTCATTCTAGACTATCAAGGCAGGAACTATTTGGATGATAACAAGGTACTTCAAGGTTCCTGAAGAGCTCTAAGGAAACTTCTTACCAACTCCACTCATCATGATTGATAACGTCTAAAACTCGTGCTGTCATTGGAAGTTCCGAACCATTTATCTCCCTCAGTAAAGAAAAGGTCTGCAAGATGCCTCTCGAGTGCTAAATGTCCTACCATAAAAGAGTAGATATACCATTGTCAATCCTAAATCTGAACTGGTTCCTCATCTTATCCCTCACAAATAAAATTTTTTCCAACTCTATGAACTATTATAGGTGGGTTGGACACTTCAAAAGTTGCTTCTTCTTAGAATAATGGTATGCACCCACTTAATCCACAAAGCCTCCCTATCTTCAAATAGATTCCAAATCCATTTCCCTATCAAAGCATGGCTCCAAGTGGTCAAGTGTTTCGCTCCTAACCCACCCTCCTTTTTGGATCTACTAATGTTGTTCCACTTAACCTTGGCATGAGATTTTGAATCTACCGTCCCAGCCCATAGAAAGTTCCTAAGCTTCTTCTCTATATCCTAAGAATGGAGGAAGGAAGGATGAAATGGGAAGACCAGTATACTTGGAAGGAAGAAAGAATTGAGATAACCAATTGGATTCTGCCAGCATATGAATGGATTTTATGAGTTCAACTGTTGATCCTATTATCTATTTTTGTCCAGAAGAGGAAGGCAATCCCTCCTAGATAAATGACCTGTTATGAGAGGGACCCCTAAATACCTTATGGGAAGAGAGCCTTGTTGGAGACCAGAGATTAGTTTCATTCGGTGAGTTAGATGGTTCACATCCGGGGGTTAAAAAAATTGACTCTTGGATGTATTCATATCCATACCAGAAAACATAGAGAAAGAACATAAAGAGTCAAGCAATGTTTGAGCAGATAACAAGTCCGCATGACAAAACATCAAAATGTCATTAGCAAAGAGGAGATGGTTGAGTTTAAGGCTTTGGAACCTCCAATGATGTTTGAAGGAAGGGGAATTCTCTGTACAAACCTTCAAATTCCTAGAAAAAACTTCCATACAAATTATGAAAAGAAAGGGAGATAAGGGGTCGCCCTGTCTTAAGCCTGACTTACCCTTGAAAAATCTAGATGGAGTGCCATTGATCAAGATAGAATAAGAAGGAGTGGAAATGCATTCTTTGACCCAGCTAAGGAACTTCAAAGGAAGGCCTACTGCTTCCAGAGCAGTCATAAGGAAATCCCAATGAATAGAGTCGGACGATTTTTGGAGATCCACTTTAAAAGCACACCTCTTATGATTGTTAGAAAGGTGATAGTTCTTGAAAATATCTTGAGCCAGCAAAATATTATCCCCTGTATGATGGTTCTTAACAAAGGCACTTTGATTGGGACTAATTATGTGAGGAAGGATGGCTCGAAGCCTATTTGCTATGATTTTTGCAATCACCTTGTAAATCATGTTACAACAAGAGATAGGTCGATAGTCTAAAACTATGGATGGGTGAGCTTTTTTGGGAATGAGAGGGATAAAGGTGGAATTGATCTCTTTGAGGAGTTTGTTGGAGTGAAAAAAAATTTGGATGGCTTTGGTCACTTCCTCCTCGATGATAGGCCAAGTTTTCTTGAAGAAGAACCCGTTAAACCTATCTGGGCCAGGGGCCTTGTTAGGGTTAAGAGAATTAAAAGCTTCACTAATCTCCTGATTAGAAACTTCAGTAATTAGAGAGTTGGTAAGATGTTCAGATAAAGGGTTAGGAAAAAGGTTTCCCACGAACTCTTTAAAAGAGTGAATAGCCTTTTGTGTTTCTATAATACCTTGAAAATGGTCGAGGAACTGATCTTGAATTTCTGAGAGCCCTACTATCATGTTCCCATCTCCCACCTCTAGGGAGTGAATGGAATTACGGTTCCTATTGGCAATTAGATAATTGTGGAAAAATTTGGTATTCTATCCCCTTCTCTGAGCCATTTAATCCTAGAGGATTGTCTATAAAAGGATTCCTGATCCTCTAAAACTCGAAATAACTCATTAATTGCTTCTAATTCCTGAAAATACAAATGAGAAGATCTAGGCAAAAGTCTCATTTGATCTTGGATGTGATTAAGATTAGCTTGACAATTCTCTACTTTGGCATTCACATCCCCTATCTGACCAACATTCATAATCTTAAGGGCTTTTTTAACAATCTATAGCTTAGTCACTACACAATACATAGAAGTGCCCTGAACTTGAGACGACCAAGCTTCCTCTATAGTGTGCATGAAATTTGGTTATGAGGCTAAAAAGTTTGAGAATCTGAAAAGGGAGGTTCTCTTTTGTCGATGAACAGTAGACCTAACCACTAAAGGGGAATGGTCCAAGATGTGAGGATTATGAATGACACAATAAGAACTAGGAAACTTGAGACTCCAAACAGCATTTATGAGGGTTCTATCTAATTTCCTAGCAATGAGTAAGTCTCCACATTATTTATTATTCCATGTAAAACTAGGGCCACTGGAATTTAAATCAAAAAGGTCAATTTCCCCTACACATTGTCTAAAATCACTCATCCCACTCATGGCTGAGGGGCTAGAAGGATCAGCATCATGAGGATATAAAACAGCATTAAAATCCCTGCAATGAGCCAAGGGGATTGACCAACCATAGGGTGAATGTTGGACAATCTAGACCAAAGAACCTTCCTATGGTTGAAGTTGTTAGATCCATAGACACAACTAACTAGGATAGACTTAGAGTAGTGCCAAGGAGTCAATTCCATATGAATAAATTGATCAGAAAAGCAGATGATAGAACACAAAAGGTGATCAACGTGCTAGGCTAGCACTATCCGGGCATTTGAAGACTAATCTATGTTACTGTAAAAAGCCCAGCTGGGGAACAGAGAATTGCAAACCTTATTCAAATAGGAAGGAGATCTAATCCTAGATTCTATTTAACAAACAAAAGAAATTGAATGACTTTCGAATCAAACACGAACAACAAGTTGTTTTTTGGGCTAATTTAGACCCCTCACATTCCAAAAAATCAAATCCATAAAACTAAACAAGATCCAGCACCCAATCTACTTATGTTTCCTCCTAGACTTCCTATTATTCCTCACTATGAATTCCCCTTCTGTCCCTCCCTTAGTACCAGTACTATAAGGAACCAATTCAGAAAGAGGAGAGGAAGATATACCTGCCCAATGTAAAGCAGCACTGTTGAGCTCCTCATGGTCTCCATTAAGTTCTCCGGACCTTAGTTGATATGGGTTATGGGTTGAAGGACTCCCTTCTGAGCTAGAGTCTGTACCCTCTTGCATAGGTACTTGCTGGAGAGCATCTTGCTCCTTACTAGGCTCTTTAGAATCTTCTGGTACTTGAATAACCCTTTTGCGGGTATCTGCCTTCACAGAATTGAGTGCATGTGTCAATTGCGGCTGAGTTGAGGGGTTAGGGATTGTCTCCTTGCCCTTCTCTAACTCATGTTGAAGACCAATCTCAAAGACTCTCCCTGTAGGAGCCCAACCCCTTTTCATCCCCCGATGATTTGGCCTCCATTTATATTTAATTCGGATCTCCTTGAAAATTGTTTGTCCCTCCTCATTGTACGTTGCCAATTAGAAAGCTACAGGCCATTTCCCTTAGAGCTCTAATTCCACACACAGACGAGCATAAGCTATCCTAGACATCTTTGTAGTATGTGAATCCGTTAAAATCGGGCAGCCCACCGCAATGGCTATCCGACCCAAACCTTCGATAGTCCAATATTCAACTGGAACATTGTAAAACCGAGCCCACACTGGGGCATACTTAACCTCTTCCTGTTCCCCTTCAGTCATACACCACTTTCGCAAGAATAAGGGCTGCCCTTGGATGTGCCAAGGGCTCTTTTCTAACATAGCAGTCAAACCTTTCTCATATTCAAACTTAAATAGGAAGTTGTTAAAACTAGTGATTAATATTTCCTTCAGACCCAAATCAGCCCACGACTTTGCTAAAGCTCGATGTATAATGGGGTAAGCTGGCCTCTTCCCAATAAAAAAACCGATTAAAGCTAACTTGAATTTGGCAGCACCCTTCTTGGCCAATTCCGGAGGAGGAATAACAAAGTTTTGCTCCTCCTTAAACTCAGGGGGATACAAGGATAATGTTGGATCTTCAGAAGAAGCCTCCATTCCTTCCGCAACAACTACCTTCCAAGACTTGGGGATCTCACGATGGTATCCATTTCCCTGAAGGGTGTTCTCAGAAGGAATTAGGGAAAAGATAACGGGAGGTCGATTTTGTGGGAGTAATGAAAGGGGTCAATTTCTGGGGGGCGTTGGTGTCAGAATGGGGGAGATGTTGTTAGGATTTGAATTTTGGGCTTGGATTTGGAGGAGAGTTGTCGATTTCTGGGTAGGTGAAGGATTTAGGGTTGGAAAGGGGGAAAGAGGAGGTCGGGTTTAAGGAGGAGAGGAAGAGGATGACGAAGCTATAGACGAGGAGCTGCTCATCGCAATCTCAGAAGTCAGGATCCATGCTCGCCGGAGGTCTCTCAACGCTTGTCGCACACTTTCATTGCTACATTTTATTCATCCCTAACATTTCGTACAAAGGATTCGCACACTCTGATTTCCCTTTTCCGTAGGCTCTAATTAATAAAGTTTTTAATTGATTTAATCTTCGTTTGAGTTTTACTTGTTAAATTCTTGGCTTCTTTGTTCCTAATGTTTACAAGGGTCAGTTGATCTAGGTTATATATGTAATGGTAGGCATTAAATAAATATTTATTTACATATAATAGTTTATAAATATTAAAACTTATGTGATTGTTTAGAAATTCAAATGCTTGGAAGTCTTTAAAAACAAATGGTACTCAAATTCAGAATTAATATTTGAAAATTCTTGTAGACCTCGTCAATTAATTAAATTACTTGAAGAGGCTTCAAATGGGCTTAATCATTTGATGCCCACCAATTCCTACTTTGACAAGTAATACAGTAACTTAGACTACATATTTATGAAAAACAATGGCCTAGAAAACAGAACCATAATGCTAAATATGAATACAAAGAACCTATGATCTTATACGCTGTAGTTGTCAATTAATTTCCATACCAATCCATGACCACGAAAAAAAAGTCAACACCATGTACTGCCAATGACAACGGAAGCTAATCATATGCATCAACTACTTATTCATGCTAGTAATTGTTTTATAAGACCTCTGTAAATTAGATCACTAAACGCTTGAATCTATTGGGCAATTTTTCTTATTATCATTTTTATTTTACTGCGGAGGTATGAGATCGACACATTTTGTTACTTTCCCAATTTTGATCTATTTTGTCTTCTCCGAAATTTCGAATTCTTATAACTCCAGAGCACATAAAAGAAACACAATGATCCTATTTGGCAACGGATTGCATTAGCTGTTAATTGATAGAATCAACAATTAGCTAACAACGAATTATATTAATTGATTTAATAAGCACATGATATCAGCTATTTATTTAAAAATATTGATAAAATTAGTTGTTTAGTATTAACTATATATGTGTAAAATGACTTATAGTAATAATTAATTAATTAATAGGGTATTAGTGTTTGGTGAAGGAATGTAATAATAAAAGTGACAACTTAAGTAATTTATAATAACATTTGGGTATAATCATCTTTCATCCCTTAATATAACATATTAGGTTCAATCCACAACCCAATCAGCTGATTACCAAATATAATTATCAGTAGTTTGACATAGTCAAATAGTCAAATATCTCTCAATCCTCCAAAAAACAGCTAATCAATGATTTAACAAATAAGGTCAATATTTATTTACTATTTTAAACACCTATTCAAATTTAGTTGAAGCATTTATAATTTCTAAATTATAAACCTTAGGAAGACATATGACACTCCATTTAACTTTGGATAATTTTCCTCCACTTGAATTCTATCTATGCTAGATGAGGTCTCTAATACTTCTATCAATTTTTTTCAGAACTCCCTTAGGGATACCTAGATATGGTTTGACGAATAATCCTTGTTTACATACACCCCCAAGATTCCTCTTATAATTTCACTGTAGTTCTTCTTTCAAAGCGAATAATAACTTTTATGCAATCTATTTTTAACAAAGAGGAACTCTTACAATCTTCCTTCATTATGAAGAGGAATCTCAATACCACTCAGAACATCCTCAAGTTTTTTGATGGATTTATGTTAAACAATCACTTTATTCTTATATATATATATTGATTGTTATTAAATTTGAGTTCAATGGTTAGAAAAGTTGTTGAATTTTATAAACATCCATTTTACCTCCTTCCCTTTTTGGGAGCGATTAAAGGTTAACAAGTGTCATTAAGAGCATCATCATTATCATTCAACCAAGAGGGGTAAAATATTAGTAGATCCCCACTCCTTTATGAAAATGACTATTTATGTTGGAAAACCTGGATGACATTTTTCTTAATGGAAAAAAATGTGGACCTATAAAGATAGTTTTAAATGGTCTCTTTATATCTAAGAAAATTATAAATAATAAAAAAGTTTCCAATTTATAGGAATAATTTAAACCTCAAGATAAGAGGTTAATATTCTTTAATAATCGTATATATCTTATTATGTATGTTAAAAAATGAATTTAATAAGATATCTATGTGTGAAACGACTCATAAAATTTTACACACTTTGAAAATTATACATAAGGGAACAAATCAAGTAAATGAAAGAAAAGTGAAAATGCTTACATATTAATATAAATTATTTCAAATAAAGCATGATGAAAGCATATCTAGCATTGGTGTTGTTAAAGGTCTTAGAAAGACATGTACTAATGTTGAAATAGTAAAAAGGCTGCTTAGGTTACTTTCAAAGACATAGGAAGCTAAAGTGACGAGCATATAAGAATTTAAAGATCTAACAACACTATGATTGGATCTTTCCTCATATAAGAAATGAAGCTCTAAGAGAAGCAAAAAGAGATAAGGCTGCTAAAAAAAAGGGACTTAGCAATTAAAGTCTCTAGTGAGAAATCAAGTTAAAAAGAGAAATTTATCAATGGAAGTGATGATGAAGACCCTATTAGCAAAAATAGAAATAATAATTAAATTGGAACACCTTATCTGAATGCAAGGCATCATGAGAATCACTGCCCTAAGTTAGAAATTCCTCTCTACGGTGCAGCAGGACAACAGGATCCAACCCCAGGGTTAACACCTCTCCACCAACTTTGATGCACTCCAAAGTGCAGAGTAGGAACTATCTCCAAGAGCAAAAAGTAAAGACTTGTGTTTAATGAAGCTTAAAAAGAACAAAAATGAACAATGCTTGATAAACTTTTATACTGCAGATGTGAATTAAGTATGTAAAGAGGTCTTGAATGTTGTATGGAGAAACAAGAAAGAAAGTACAATAGATTGAGAAGCAAAAGTGGGTGTAAAGCAATATATTGAAAGTACAATAGATTTAGAACGTTAGGGTACTATAATAATAACAATTAAAACACATGAATATAAGGTGTTATGGTAATAAGCTAGGACGTTTTGGACGTTTGTGTAATAAAGATGTAAGACAATAAGGTGTAATAAAGTGGAACGTTTTTTAACAATATCAACAATCCCTTACTTGGTCTAAAATGTGAGAAACAAATTGTCACAGTTTAAGAGAAAGATTGACGAACAACCAAGTGAACTAGGTCTCGAACCTAGTGTCTAAGAAAACCGGAGATAAAACCTATTAAAGAAAGAAACAACCTCAACATACCCTGGTCTCATGATCGCTCTAAAGAGATCGCCCAAATACTCTTATAGGAGGATGGCTAGCCCCCCATAATTACGTAAGTGAGTCCATCAAATGTATACTATTGACACCACCCAATTGTGGACTATGAAACTCATTAAGGATTAAATAATCCAACCTATTCAAACGTAGTAAAATTATGCTAAGGGACGCAATACAACAATTGAATTTATATTAGTATTATTCCATAAATAATGCACAAGGAAGTAGTCACCACATAATTTCGTTTAACCCACTAAACTTGGATTTCCAAGATGGGTGTCCATCACGAGGTTATTACACAATTAAGCTCAACCTCATCCCTTTAACATTCTCTGAAACTAGTTTCCTACATAAAGCTTTTGTAAATGAATTCACTAAGTTTCTCTCTAACTTGACATAGTCTAGAGAAATTATACCATGTCTAATTAAAGTAGGGACAATTTTATGTCTTAATTTGATATATATACTTTTTCCATTATATGCCTTGCTCTTAGAAACATAAATGGCAGCCTATGAATCACAATGAAAGAACATAAAAGGAATTGAGATATTTGTTAAGATATTCCTTAGCCACTTAGCTTCTCGTCCTGCCAACTCCAATAACATAAACTCAGCCTCCATTGTTGATCTCACAATACATGTTTGCTTGGATGATTTCTAAGACACTGTAGCTCCTACCAAGGTAAAAACATAACCATTGGTAGAGTGTATATCATCACTCTCCGTAACCCAGTTAGCATAAGAATACCCCTCTAATACAGGAGGATGACCACTAAAAGATAATCTATAGTGCATAGTACCTTTTAAAAACCTCAACAAACGAATCAATGCATTCCAATGCTCTTGACTAGGATTATGATTATACCTACTAAGTTTACTCACGTAATTTGCAATATCAGGATGAGAATAGTTCATCAAGAACATGAAACTATTAAAAATTTTAGCATACTTAGCTTGGTTTACATTATCACTAAGATTTTTCTTTAAAGCAACACTAGCATCATTGGGAGTTTTGACTAGATCAACATCATAGTAACCAAACTTCTTCAAAAATTTCTCAACATAATAAGTTTGATTCAACCTAAAACTATAGTCAATGATATCAAATTTAATTCCTAAAATAAAGTCAACAGTTCCAAGAACTTTCATATCAAAAGAAGACTTTAGAAAACTCTTAGTAGTATCAATGATAGATAAGCTAGTACAAAAAATAAAGAGTTATACAAGAATTATAACTATCGGCATCTACATAAAGAGTTATAATCACATAACTATCGGCATCTGATTTCATATAAATACAAGAATCAACATCACAAGATTTGAAACCATATTTGAAAATCTTAGTTTCAAATTTCTTATGCCACTGTTTAGGAGCTTGTTGAAGTTCGTACAAAGACTTAACCAACTTACACACCTTTTGCTCTTGACTAGGCACTCTAAACCCCTTAAGCTGGACTATATAAATTTCCTCATCTAGATTACCATTCAAGAAAGTTGTTTTAACATCCATTTGGTGCACATGAAGTTTAAATACTGAGGCAATAGCAAACAACTTCCTTATATATGCAATTTTAGTAACAGGAGAGTAATTGTCAAAAAAGTCCAATCATTCTTTTTATTTAAAGCCTTTAATCACAAGTCTTGCCTTAAACCTCTCAATGGTTCCTTCAGGTCTCAATTTCTTTTTGAAAATCTACTTACACTCTAAAGGCTTACACCCTAGAGGTAGATCAACTAAAACCCAAGTTTTATTAGATAAGATTGACTTTAACTCACTATATATGGCTTCCTTCAAAATGTAGTATCCACAGATCTCATTGCTTCCTCATAAGTTTTAGGATCTTCCTCAATAATATAAGTCACCACAATAACATCATCTATCTCCTCAGGTTTTGTCACCAAAAAGGAAATAATAAAGTCAGAACCAAAATTAGTGGGTACTCTAGCTCTTTTGCTCCTCCTTAGTTCAACAATTTCCTTTTCCTCTACGTCATCAATGGTAGAAGAACTAGGGACAAATTCTCAAAGAACTTGCACACTCACTTTCATGGGAAATATATCCTTAAAGAGCCCTACATCTCTTAACTCTATAATTGGTCTATAAGTGTTAGATCCTTATTCTTTAACCATAAATCTATAGGCAACACTATTAGAGGCATATCCCACAAAATTTTAATCAATGATCTTATGCCCAATTTTCTTCCTTTTATGTTCAAGTAGAGCAACCTTAACAAGACACCCCTACACTTTTAAAAAACGCAAGTCAGGTGGATAACCTTTCTAAATTTCATAAGGGATTTGATCTAGTTTCTTATGAAGGACTTTGTTTAGAACATAATAAACTGAAAGAATAGTTTCGCCCTATATAAAATGAGGTAAACTGGAGGAAATCAACATTGCATTCATCATATCGTTAAGTGTTCGATTTTTCCTCTCGGTTATTCCATTTTGTTCAGGTGTATAAGGGGCTGAAAGCTCATGAAAAATGTTAACTTTTGTGCAATAATCAACAAGGAAATCAATACTATACTCACTTCCTCGATCAGACCTTAATATCTTAATTTTCCTTTCTAATTAGTTTTCAACCTCAACTTTGTATTTCGTAAACGTTTCCTCTGCATCACTTTTATTTTTCAATAAGTAAATCTTAATAAATCTAGAGCAATCATCCATAAAGGTAATATAATATTTCATGCCTCCTTTACTTATACAATTCTTAAAATCACCAAGGTCTGTGTGCACCAAGTCCAACAATTGTGACTCTTTCTAGATCACTAACTTAAAAGGTTTCTTAGAGTGATTAGCCTTAACACAAATTTGACATTTTTCTATTTCATTAGTGATCTGGTAAAGTAACAAGTTTAACCTTTGCATCCTGTTAATTGAACTCACATTCACATGTCCAAGTCTAAAGTGTCATAAGTTTAAAGACCTAACAATATAAGCAGAAGAAGTAGATGTATTCATTTCAACGTCAAGTATAAATAAGCCCCCATTACAAAACTCTTTTCTAACAAAGTTTCTATTCTTAGTCAGAACTGGCTTATCATAATCAAAGGTTAGTTTAACACCGGCTTTGTTAAGCAATGCACTAAAAATCAAGTTTCTACATACATCAGGAACAAATAAAACATTTTCTAATGCCAACACTTTTCCAGAAGTGAGTTTGAGAGTGACTTTTCCAACTCCTTAGACAGGAACTTTGTTGGAACTACCCATGTATACAAATTTACCATTAACAGCATCATTCAACTCCTTGAATAGGTCCTTATTAGTGCAGATGTGGCATGTGGCTTCAGACACCATAACAGTAATGATCTCCTCGTCATCACCAGCTTCAACCATATTAACTTGAGGCTTACTAAAGTTCTTCTAGTTATCCCATTGGTATCCTGTTCGACCCCGTCTCCGAGGCCCAACATTCGGGAACACAAGCACACATAAGCATGGAAGACCCATCTCCGACAACATACCG
>JAOSBN010000005.1:9792874-9823668 GCA_027563595.1 Erythroxylum suave | reverse complement strand
TGTATAATATGACAATGAACTATTTTGTAATTTTTAAAAAAATTCAGGGACTATTTCATAAATTTAAAAAATTATCCAAAACGGTATCCGGTATTGACTGATACCGAATTACCGTTCTAGAACCTAATCCGGTACCAAATTCAGCGTGATATTCATAACATTGAGAGGAACCTCTCTTTCTACTTTCAAGGTTCAATTAATGAGGATAGCAACAGTACCCTTTGTGTTTTGGTGGTTTATTTATTCGTACAAGCGCACATTTATGAAGCAAGCATGTGGAGTAGCTTCCAGGTGCGGATGTTGCAAGAATGAGATGAAAAGAAAGCTGATCCATACCAAGGGACCAGAACACCACGCACTTTTCTTTAGTCGTCACTCCTCAGCTCCTCTAGAGTACGGTGGTAGCAATGTATCCCCGCATCTCTGGTTGGTGGTTGGTGCATGATTAATAATTTTGAAAGGATCTTTCTGTGTACATGCCTCCACCTTCATTTATGTGTACCTGCCTCTACCTTTATAAACTTTCTTTTGACATGTTGTTGATTCGGTGAAAGGAATTAATTTATTTGAAACACTTAAATCCAATCTGGTAAATATGACGAATAATTTAAGATTTTTGTTTTATATCTATTTCTGAGAATAGTTTCTTTGTTCTATTCCACATATTCAATACAATAGTTGTTAACTTGTTATATTTAAAATATAGAACAAAGAAAAGTAAAAATAAAAATAAAAATAAACGGGTTTGACTATAAAGTTTATAGTTAATTAGTTATGGATATAAAGACCCATACTTGTGTATTTTATATTAAATTTGTGCATTACATACACTACATGATATATTCCTTTAGATACTCTGAACGTTATAATGGAATAATAACACCCAGGATGACTTCCAACTGCTGCCTGCCTGTTAAGGTCTACTTACAAGTTCCTTAGATTGAGAGCCACTGACAGAGATCTCAAAAGTCAAAACACATGACATGGTAGGATGAGGAAGAGTCCATACCTGAAAGAAACTTTTCGTACTGGAAATAAACTTTTTTTTTTCATAGTTATTCCATTTTATATGCACTGAGTTGTGAAGAGTCATGCCCATGCGGTGGTGGTGACTGGTGAGTTACCAACTTCTGGAGCTTCTGCCTGACAGCGTTATTAATTTATTTTGAACAGGTGATGATGAAGTGTAATGACCATATTTGCCTAGGCAGACTGGCTAGCAATTAATTTCTCTTTTGCACCGGTAAAAATGTTGATTGTGCTTCCAACTGCAATTTATTTGTACTGTGCTTCAATTCAAGCTTGTGCACGGCGTTATTGATCTGACTTTCTTGTTTCGTCATTATACAGATCCAACTAACACACTGTTCTATTGAATGGGCTGATACCGCCATATATCTTCCTACCTTCTCCAATAAGTTGTCCTTATTAAATCACTATTTTGCACATAGATAATGACATAATCAAGAAACAAAATGGTGATCAGAGGCAGGTAGAGAAGTAAGGTATACCCAATATTCATTTCAATCGCATCCTAATGCAATCAACTTGATAGTTTTAGACATACGAATGTCCTCTAGTCATGTTCTTTCTCCTGAAGCATTTATATGTTTCACACTCTGATTGTTAGATTATTTTTTGTTATTTTGCTAGCTTGAACGCTATCATTTCTAATAAAGGTGTAATTCTGCTTTTCTGAACAAGTTTTTGTAGAATGGGAAGAAATTTCTCTAGTTTTATGCCATTTCTTTTCTGGTTTGATTTTTATGTCTCTTTTTTAGTTTGTAATTCTTTATCAAATTTTTAGAATCATTTGAGTATTATAATTAAATTTTATTTGGGTAAGTCGATATAGCAAATATATTGAGTTGAACTAATTGCAATATATTCCAAGCCATAACAAAGATATTTAATGAATAAAATTATCCGAACTCCAGTAATTGAAAATGAAGGCTAAAATAAGGTTTAAACCAAAGCTTGCTATATGTAAATCTTTAATTAGTATTCCTATATGGGTGGTGATAGCTACATTGGATGGCAGAGAAATCAATTCATATTTACATGATTATTCTATACATATGTGCACTTCGTAATTCATGCATCTGAACATTCATGTACGTGAGGGACTCTCGGTCAACATTTTATAACCAGACTCCGATTATCTTAGAAAGTTGCATAATAAATAAGGAGCCATGTTTGATTGGGTTGGGACAGCTCTTGATGGTTCCATTTAAACATTCCACGACTGGTCATCCCATGCTAAGTTAAATATTCTTCGTGTTATGTAACTCATTGGTGGAGAAAAACTTAAGCAAATAAGGGAATCCAACCTCTAGAATGCCATAAATTCGATGTTTTCAGATTTTATTGCAGAAGAAAGAAACTATAGATATCAATCAAAATGGTTCTGTCAAAAAAGAAAATTTACACGCAGAAACCGTACGTATGATTGTCATAAAGGAGAGGTCCTATCGATTTCCATGATAGAACTATCGAAATTAAGGTATTGTATGGACTGTGACCTGTAAAAGATATTGCCCGATTCTCTTGTTCATGCCAAAGTGGCGTCAATTAGATGGGGAATGCAGCTTGTCCACTAAAACTCAGGTGTCATCCTCGTTATTATTTATATACGTAATTATCTCATTTAATTTGATGCAAGCTTGTCCACTAAAACCTTAGTGTCATTCTCGTTATGTATGTATGTCATTTGAAGCAGCTTGTCCCCTAAATTTAACCAACCTTAGTGTCATTCTCGTTACTATTTATATACATATATAATTTGTAGCATTGACAATAGCAAACTAATTTCATTACATGGTTCCATTAAGAATCTGATCTGTCATATTAAAGATTTTTGTTTCTAATCTAATTTAATCTTGTGAACGTAATGTCCCATAGAATTGATTGCTGGCTGGATAGCCTGGAAGCAAGTTGCTTGTTTTCTATGTTGTAATTTAAGTTAGGAAGTAGTACTACTCCCTCCTTCCAATTAATTAAAAGGCTATCACATTGCATTAAATCAGCTGCTCAAACCAACAGTTGGATAGAATGTGACTCGAATTAAATTAGGTGGACTCTACTACATGCAAATTGCAGTTAGATTATGTGTAGATCACACAATCGAAATGCAATTAATTTAAAACCCAACATTGTCCCCCCAATATAAGGTTAGCATTAGCTAACCTTTCCAATCACATTTGAGGCCACATCAACGGTCGTTCCAAATCTTTTTCTTCTATTCATAATTTAATAGTTAATGATTAAAAAACTCAAACAATTTGATCAGTTTACTCGTAAAATCTTAAATCTTTCAACTTTTTAGTTCAATTTATTTTAAAAGCTCTTGTTATTAAAAATTGATCAATTATTAATTAATTTTTCAATTTTTAAAATTAAATTTCATTTAACAATCTCTTTTTAAAGTTAAACTTAAAATTTTTCAATCATATTTTAAATTTTATTTAATTTTTAACCACGTTAACCTTTTAAATCTTAAAACTTTTTATTTCAATATAATTTTTAAAATATTAGAATTAGTCAACTTTTGCTTACGCAGTCATTGACTAACATGATCTTATGAATATTACGCTCACTACCACTTCATCCATAACAAAGGCCCAAGCTTCGGCAAGCCCTTAAGAAAAGAGAGAATGAACTGACCCAAGGTTGAAAGTTTTTCTTAATTAATTTTAGTACTTTAAGTAATACGTCCCTTACTGTAAAGAAACTTTTAGCTATTCTCACTTTCTGTCAACTTTGAGATTGGCATGAGTTTCCCTTTTGGTACGTGCATTCTCTAGCTGGACAATTCTGTTTCAGAACTGTGGAATAGAATTAGAGTCCAAATTCGACAATACCAAAGTCACCAGACGATCAAAAGCTTAATATAGCTAACGCTGAAACATGTCTAAGAAAAACATTAAAGATCGCATGTTTCATCAAATTACAAAAGACTGCCAAAGTTGGAAAACATTAATGCGGAAGAGATGGACTTTTTTTAGATGTGAAAAAACAAAATTATTTCTAGATTTCCGCTAAAAACAGACGGTGATGCACAATGCGAGAGGAGAATGGAAATAGGAGATAACCAAACCAGTAGACAGCACAAACTGCTGAAATATCAATTTTATAAACATCAAGTTACATGAAAGGTGAACAAAAGAATGCTACTACTTTTCATATTTCTTCTTACATTTCTTTCTGGGGAAGAACACTTGTATGTTACATCACAATTGGTGGTGGGTAGAAAGAGGTCCATCTTCTGTCTCTTAAACTCTCAGTTAGAAGCAACTCAACTTCTTAGTGAATGAAAAGGACCTCACAAGCTTGTTCATAATCTTTTCCAAGCAACCTCACCCAGAGCTGCCATTTATTCAATTCTACATTTTTTATGAATTAGTGACCCCGGACAACGAGGTAAAGACCTTACCCTCCGCCTCCTGTTCATGACTTTGTTCCGGAGCTAGCTACAGTTCGTGGGGGATTGTGGCTTGTGCCATTGTTCAAAATCAAAACTGGCGAATGTTAAGGATATCCACTCAACAGAGGGATTATCAGAAGAATGCAGCAAGAAATCAAGTAACCAACCCAATCTGAGGGCTGCTGTACTCTGGCCCGTGTTGATCCTAAAGAGGATCCATCTTATCATATTGAGCAACCCTGCCAGTTCTACAACCATTCAATAGGGAATAACATATGGCATGGCAAAGACATCAGCTGACTCTATACTCAGAGCCTCTGACCACACCTGGGCTACCACTCCAACCTCGGTACCCACTTTTGGTTTCTTGGGTTGACGATTCTCACTCTGGAATAGCCATTCTTGATCATCGAACTCCGGCCATTGTTTCATTATAGGCACACTAAGCACTTCAATTAAAAACTTGGAATCTGGATGGGGTTTCTTCCCAGGCATTTCAAAATTTTGATACCTTTGGCTATTTGCAAGTAAAGGTTCTGCTGTAGTGGACATCGGCTTTGCTGATAAGGAAACTGATGAAGCTTGAGCTTTTACTACACCATTTATCTTCCCTTCTCTGACATTCATCTTAGGAGTGGTGACCGCCCCCTGCCAACCTGACGTAGATGGCGTGGAGTTTTGGAAGCTTTGTAGCATTTTTCCATTCTCCGTGAATAGATGCAAGGAAGATGAAGGTTTTGGCAATTTAGTGGGTTTTTCTATATCATTAGCTGCAAGGAAAAATCACAAGGAAGCAGAACTTGTCAGTGGACAAGAAGCCTAGATGTTGCCAGTTAAAATGCATCAAAATAATTGTAAAACAAGCACTAAGCAACTACTCCAAAATCTCGAGGAATTGTACGAAACCGACCAAAGTAAGCAGTTCAAAAACTTCTTCCAAGAAAGGCATTCCTGGTCTTAAAATAGGCAGGAAAGATGTTTTAATATGAATGAATACGACTCACCACACAAGAAACCATTAGCGTCAGACTCCTTCCGTTTCCTGAGACTTTCCTGAAGTATAGCACTCTTGGTGATTTCTTTGGCTAGAAGCGAGGTTCTTACATGGTGACTACCTAAGAAGTCCTCTTTGTTGCTTTCTTTTAATTTTCCTAGTTCAATGTTCTTAAACTCGCATTCTTTGTTCCCTTTGTCCTCTTCTTCTACACTGTCTTTCTCCTTCTCCAACCTCTTTCCCTCTTTAACTTTGTCCTTGTATTTATCTCTATGTTTATCATTATTTTCCTTTCTCTTGACCTTCCCTCTAATTTCCACCAACTTCCTATCATCCTTCTCCATTAGTCTGGGCACCCTGCCAATTTTTGTTTGAACCAATCCAGAAGGATTCTGAAATGCATGGAAGGCATTTCCAGTAATTCTCATGTTATCCCCCCGGTCCAGCCCATCTGACTTCCCATTATTCCCTTTCTTGTCCTTTTCAATACCTTCAGCCGAGATGGCAGTAGTGCTTGCAACTGATCCGACTTCTATGACATTCAATTTCTCAACTGACTGTCTGACAGCTTCGGTTTCATCAACTTTGTTCCCCCTGCTCAACTCCTGGTCAAATAAAGAACTAGTTGCAGCCAAATGGATGCTCTGCTTGGTCTCCTGACCATTGCAGCCCAAATATTGGCCAGAAAATTTCTTTTCAACTGAGACACAGTTTCTATCTACGTTTCTAGTGACTCCACTGCTAGCCTTGGATTTCTCTGAAAGTTTTCTCTCATTTGTTGTTTGATCTGTTTTATCATACCGAAATTCGCCAGAAAGTATCTTCTCATCTGAAACACTACTTTTGTCTTTATCTTTATCTTTATCCTTCTTCTCTCTGTTCTTTTCCTTTTTCTCTTTCTTATCCCTGTGCCTTCCATATCTTCTATCTTTCTCACTCTTCTTCTTACCTTCGCTCTTCTCTTTGTGTTTTTTCTCCTGTTTGCTTGCTCTGTTATTTTCCTGAAAATTATGCAAGGAGTTCAGAAGTCCTTCAACTAAAGAGATGTATAAATGTATAAGCTGGAACCAAACATTCATCATGTGACTGCTAGTACATTAAGTTTGTGTCTAAGCATTAATGTATGCGTGTTCTGTGTGAGTGAAAGAGCGAGATCAAAAAGATCAAAACTCCAAAGCAGATGGCATGCTCTCTCTCTCTCTCTCTCTCTCTCTCTCTCTCTCTACACCATCTACTAAGTTAAATGTTTACAAGCTACCTATGACAGAAGTCATGCACAATACAGATGAGACAATCCTCGTGGAAGAAATTCGAGAAAACATTCAAACATGCATTCCTTTCATCAAGAACTCCACAAATTTGTCACAAACAATTCAAAAAAAATCAGCATCTTGTCTTGAGACCCATAAAAGTTGGTATCATGTATGGAAAAGAAATTAAATTGCAATAACAACTAAACTCAAAGATCCGTGTTATGTTGCACAAGATTCTAGTTCTTTAATTTTGATATCAAGTGCTCGGTATATCTACGAAGTTAAAAAAAAAAAATGTTAATTTGCTTCCACACACTAACTGTAGGATGAATGATCATCTGGTAGAAATATCAGATCTTGGCATATTGTAAGTTGTTTAAAAGAAGTTCACTACAAAATTAATCCAGCTACTGGAAAGAGGCTCACGTTTGAAGGAGGAGGATATCAAGTATTGATGTATCCGATGATCATCATTATGAATACACATACACAAGCATGCATACAAAAGAAGTGAATATCACTGATGACACAGCAGTAAGTTCCAACTTGTCTTCAGAAAAGGGGCAGGTTAGAAGCATCCAAACCCCAAATTTCAAGGCCAAAGCAGCATCCATGTGAGAATATGTAACGTAGAAGCCCAATGGCAAATAAAAGGATCTTGTGTATATCACCAAAAACAAGTGTAGAGATTGCAATCATCTTTTTTCTAGCAGGTTAGATTTCCTGGAGGAATTTATGTTATTATATTTCCGAGAATTTTCCTCATTTACTTGCATGCTTATCTTCTGTTTTGTTGAAGGCCACCAAAGTTTGCCAATGTTTAACAATCAACATAACAGAATTCAGGACGCCACAAGTAAAGGTAGGCAATCTCTACTCTTATCCTAGTTCAAATTTGTGTATCAACTAGTATTAGTTTGATATCAACAATAACCTAGATGTAAAGCTAGGTAATATATATTCTAAAGATTTAAGTTTATAACCTTCTCCTTGATTTTTACTAGAGATTTCACCCATTCAGACCTTGATAGTCTTTCCTTTAGAACCACATTTCATCCCACTCCGGTGAGAACCAAAATGCTCGAGCACAATCATTATCACTATCAAATCACTCCACAGGCAAAATTCAGAGCCCCAAACTAACTCTGCAATTGCCTGGCATTTGTAAACTGGTATAGAACCAAGAATAAAAAACACACAGATCTAGGTTTTGTTAATTTGGTACCAAATAACCCTCAAGTATGGTTCACAGTTCATTAGTCATTTTTAGCTGCCATAATGTTCCTCTTTCCACGATGTTGCATTTAGTTTGGGTAGAATGGCAAGCCTCCTGAAGTCAGGACACTTGTTGTCTATAGTCAACCAATACCTTCTCGGGCTGGGAGGTTGATACTACAATATGATGTGACAAATTTGAGCCCAATAAATGTGACCCCTAAGGGATAAAACTCCTAAAGAAAAGAAGACTAGTGAAGCAACACAACTCTTTTAGGAGCCCAGTTTTTCTCTCTTATTCTAGAAAAGACGAGGACAAATTTGATGTGCTAGGAACCTTGCTTGGTTCAAAAATCAACATACATCATTCTCATTCTCTCAGCTTCAATGATCTGAAGAACCAGAAGGGCTTTTAATTTTTCAAAAAACTAAGGATTGAAAAATCATTAATCTTATAAAATATAGAAAGTTGAGGCTCTAAGTTCTCGTCAAATTTAAGAAAGGCTGTCCCAAACAGACTCTATGTGATTGGTTCTGCAAATAAAACTTGAAATCAGTTTATATTGGTAAAGGAATTTCCAGAGTTTATATGGACTCAATTTAATTTGTCGCAACATGCATTATTCCAGTTTATAAAGAAAAGGAAACGAAAAATAAAAGCTAATATTGACAAATTAGGAACTTAACAGTCTAGATGAAAAATTTTTAATTACCTAGATTTCCAATTTTGAATACAATTATCACGCTTCTTGATACAGTGAATTCAAATATTATACCGCAGCAGAAAATCCAGCCTGATGAAATGAAATATATACAATGAAGGCTTGATTGATAAGCAAGACATGACTATTTCATTGATAAATCATTTCTAATGATGATCAAAGCCCTAGGTGAACTCTTTTCCTGAATAAGTATGGTGCTTCCAGCAACATATAACAACTTCATATCTCTAGATAAACTCATAAGAAATGAGATAGGCTTCAGAAGATATTTCAGACGGTGAGATCCTCAAGGAATCTAAGGAGAAATAAAGTCAGTTGATTTACTGCAATCCGTCACAAGTACACAAAATTTGGTCCAAATGAATGTCATATCATTTGTGTAATGTAACTAAATCTCAGGAAAGTTATGTAACCTTTTTAAGCAGGTTCACATCGTCAGTCCTCGCCCTATTTTCATATCCTGGTGGTGGGAATGGAAAGCAACGAGACATTGCAAAGGAGCTTGAATGGTGAGTACAGAAAAGGGTATGAACACTTTCTGTGACAGAAAATGATTGGATCACTTTCCAGTAGCACTGTTCCAACAAGGAGTGAACAAGTAACCATGCTCCCGACGATGATCCATGTCCCTGCATTCATTGCCAGCTTCAACACTCTTCCATGAGTTTTATGTCCACCATCAACAAATAACAAAATTCCCCAACTCTTTAGTATCTACACAGACACAGGTAAATAACTGAAAGTAACAAGAGGAGCTGTTGGTTCCCAAAACTCACCAAAAATTTCACTCGATCAAAACTATTGCTAGGTTTACACTATCAACACTATTGGTTAAATCCAACTACAAAAGTTACTCTGGAAATCGTTCTTTCAGCTCAAAAGTTCTGTTCAAACTATGTTAACCCAAATGGTTTCCTGATAAATGAAATTGCTCCACTACAACCTGACCTAGTGCGGTGCCTTCTAGGCCTATATAAAACCATCACCTCGTTCCCCCTGAAATTTAAAGCCAATACCCAAATCATCCCTTAACTGAAAATCAACCCTGCAAAGCAGTAAATACGCACAAATTAGTGGTCTCCAAGTAACAGAAGAACCCTACTCTTGATCCTGTTATACCAACCCATACACGCAGTCCTCTTCCATGACAAAAACCAAAAATCGTCAATACTTAAAACACAATATCATTGTCCACTAGCACAATTTGAGGACTATCAAATACACAGCTCCATCCCTTGAAAGGTATGTCCATTCCCGTTTTGCTCTTCAATAAAAAAAACCGAACCAGTTCCCAGTTAAGGAATTCCAGAAGCTCCAATTTATGATCCAGTAAGAGCCCTAGAAGACACAAAAGTAAAAATGAAGTTGCTAAGAACATATCAAGTGCTGCTTTAAAAAAAAAAAGAAAGAAAAAAAAAACCTCTTAGACTCAACGGAAAGAAAAGGGAAAACAGAATCACAAAATCCAAATAAAAAGGTGGAATTCACGAGAAGCTTGCAGAGTAAAATGGAACAAAAAGAGAATATAAGACCGACCCGCTTATCATAAGAACCTAGATGTAAATGGGTATCGATCAAAAGCAAAAAAGGAGCTGGATGCAACGCGTAAACCAGAAACAAAATAAGAAAAAACCATTGCCAATTTTCCAAGCAACAAATAAACAAAACAACACAATTAACTGTATACGTAAAATTTCTAACTTGAAGTGGGGATTATTACCTTGTCCGCTACAACAAGGATGACATTGTTGGAGGAACAAGATCTTTTTTTCCCCCTAAGTTCGGAAACTTGGATAACAATAATAAGAAACTAACTTTATTGTCAGTCTTATGCAAAGACGTCTCCTTTTTCAACTGTCACTCTAGTTCCTCAACAATCCTGTGAGTTCTTCTGCGCTTATGTTTTGGAGTGAACGTCCCAGTTATGCGTGCGTGTTGCAGAGAACACAGTGTCTTAGTAGCGGACAGTGAAGGCTTAAATGGTTCGATTTGGAAGAAGAAAAGAGAGTACAAGGAGAGACCCTCAAGCCCGTTTAACGTGGTGAGTTGTGAGTCACTTTGGAGAGAGTTTACTGTCTTTTGTTACCAAATCGAAGCTCACGCGCCGTTGTCGTACTCGCACCACCACTACGTGTTCGCGTGCTGATTATTACTGGAAAAGTTTTAATAAAAAGAGAAATTGAAATATATCCGGAAAACTAATTTATTTTGAAATTAAATTGACAAAACTGATTTTTTGAAAAAAATAAAAAATATCATTTCCTCATATTGATTATGAAATGAAATAATAATTATGTAATTAAATTACTGTATTAAAATTTATTGATTTCATGCAAATTGCTTATGTTATTCAAAAGTATATATTTCTTACTTGGAGATTCTAACATTAATTGAGTAAATGTCTTTTATGTGAAAGATTAGTGATCGGTAAATTTGACTGAAAATCAAAAATTAAATTAAAAATTAAAATTATTATTTGATTAAAAGGAAAATTGAAAAAATCAAATAAATGTATACACAATTAAACTAAATTTAATATTTCAACATAAATTTTAATGCAATAATTTATGAATTTTAATTTTATATATAATTCACTATTATATATTTTAAAGTGAATTAAATTTAAATAAATTTACATATAATTAAAAATATTATAATTCAAATAATGACTCATTATTTAATCACTTTATAAATAAACATTCATTAATTTATATTTATTGGATATGGATTTTTAGCATTAATAAAATTTATAAACTAAACAAAACTAAGAATAATATATTTCAAATCCAGACATTTTAATGATTATAATCCCAAAAATATAAGGAAAAGGGCGAGTGTAACATCCGCGCGATGCAGGCGAGAGTATGAGTGAGAAATGGTCAATAATAGACTGAGAAGCCATTTGTCTAAGAGCATGTGGGTAGGTTCCTTTGACATGTGTGTACTACTAATGAAGTATGGACAGGTGGCGGCTCCCTAACCTATCAATCAATCAATCTATTGACAAACGTGTCAATATCACACTCAACTCCTCTGTAAAAGAAGATGATTCACCAGATAGGGATATGCTTTGTACATGAGTGCAAGTAAGAAGAGCCGAAATGAAGCAGAAGTATGAGGAGATTGGACTTTAGACTAATATGGTATCATCTCCATATGTTTCAATATCTACAGGTTGCAAAGAATCAGCTACTGCTAAAATCTCGTTGCTTGTGTCAGGTGCATTTTAGATAAATTCATTATAAAGAAAGAGCAGGTTTTTGAGACACGCTTTAACCTCATTAGAGATATAACCGGTGCACCTCCCAATGTATACTCAATTATTTCATCTCCTTCAATTGACTTTGCCCGCCCTTGTTGCTCTGTTGCTAGGAAAATACTACACAGAAGAACTAAAAATACCATTTAAATTCTCAAAAACGTTACCAGTGAAACACAATTATTATGACATGATACTGCTTAAAGAAGTGAGCTGAGCTACAGGAAATGCAGAGGTTTTGATTTTTTTCAACTTCTAAACCATCCATGGCCGAGGGAGGGCCCGTTTTGGTACACTATTAGCAATAGGGAGAAATAAGGGTTTCTAGATATGGTGTCGACAGAAACCATTCCAACTCATTCTCTATTGTCAATGTTGTACAAGTCTCTGTTTCTGTGTGGTAAAAGACCACATAAAATCCATCATATTCCAACACGACTGTACCATTTGTGGTGATATCTACCAGCAGAAAATAGTTTTCGTATCCAGGTAACGCATCACTCTTGAGCTTGACTGATGTTGTCCAAGATGCAGGATTATCATATTCCTTCATTACCCATGCCTCGAAGTAGTCTCCGACCATATCAGTGTATAAACATAGAGACTTTCCAACAACTTCAAAATCGCGTGTGAGATGAGATATCTGATCCGGAACTTGCATCACCTCACGGAATTTCTCCTGCACCAGGTCAAAGGAAACTATTTCACATATTTGTGCTCCATTGTCCCTCCCAACCACTAGCCAATGCAAGATACCATTCAGGAAACGGGCTGATCCTACCAAGACAGAATTGCAATGAAGGCCCTCTATTCTTCTCCACTTGTTAGTTTTCAACGTAAAGATGTCTACTTTAGCTTCGTTGGAGCCATTAGCTATTGAACCCAACATGATTTTGTAATCATCAAGCTGGTTATCATAACCAAACCCATAGAATGAAGTACCAACCTGAGAAGAATTGGGCATGAAAATTTCCCTAACTACCCTTGTCGTTGGATTCCACACCAAGAAGTGGCGTTCATCTTCAATGGCTGCACATATCAAGCCATCACAAGATCCCACAGTTTCAACATCGACTGAATTAATACTCATTGGAATGTTTAGCTCAGTGGTTTGGATATCTTCATAAAATTGTGCTTCAAGGTCGAATGATTGGAAGGGTTCAGTAAAAAGAAATAATCGACGTGATCGCCTTGCTTTCTCGAGGTGCATCTTGGCAAAGTCATGCTCAGAAAGGAAGGAACGCCAAGGTTTGCATACGCATTTGCACCTCATTATAGACTTAACCGGTAGTCTGGAGAGTATCTCAGCAAATACTTCCGGCGGAAGTTGAGGAATTTCAGGCATCCTTCTTTCAACTTGATGTGCCACTACCTTGGTTGTTGTGCTGCAAATGAAAAATTGATATATAGTATATGCATTGTTACAGGAGTATAGAGATTCCAAATAAATAGCACGAACTTGTTAAAAGCTTACCATGATTCTCCCGTCATCTGTGCAGAATTTATTTAAGGAAAGTGGTAGAAAGGGTAAGGGCTGAAGGAGAGATACAAACAGAGCTTATTTATAAGGTAAAAGCTAGGAGATATGGTCTTTTTCACCTAGCTAGCAAAGTAAATGTCTAAATCGACAGCTTGCTTACTACGACTAAGTCTTTCTTTATATAATTTAAGTCGTACTCAGTACTCTTCTTATCTACTCTAATAGTCAAATGTGCTATGGAAGCCTCTGTCTCTCTCTCTCTCTCTTCTTGGCGTCCATGATACGTCGCCTCGTTGAAATAGCCGCCTAAATTCAAGTATTGAACGTCATTGTGTTTAAAATTCTAGGCTTTCATTTTTGTTGACCTAACATTATTAAACCTTAAAATATTGTATATAGATAAATAAAAGGTTGTAAACCCTATTTCACTTACTTTAAAAATATTATGTGATCTCAAAATTACTTGACATATAATCTTTTATTATTTTCTCAAAATTATTTTAATACTATTAAATAATTAAATGACACATTTATTAAAATAACTTAAATCTCGCAAAAATTCAACTGGATATTGATTTACTAAAATAACTTAGAAAGAAATTTAACTTTTTTAAATTTTTGATAGCACAAAGGTTTAATTAGTAATTTGAAATTAAAATAATGTTTTATGAAATAAGTAGAACCACAGGAATTTTATACCATTATGCAGCATGTTGCTGTTATATATTTACATCATCATATGAATTTTTAACACTCCTACGGACGACTTCTTATTTGGATATGGCTCCTGTCTCTATTGTGTTTTGAAACCTGTAATTAAGCCTTTATGTCTAACTTTAATCAACTCATTTAACACCTCTCTTTAAAATAGTGTGAGAGACTCCAGACAACAAATACCATGCCTAACTCACAAACTTTAAAAGTATACCTTAACAATACGTGTTCTAATATGAATTGAACTATAATTTTGTATAACTTCCATACTAAATATGATCAAAATAAAACATAAATTTTATCTTGAATACTTGTTTGAGTATTAGATGTATAAACTCATAAACTCTATTGTTTAAGTCAAAGTCAATCTAATGGAAGTAACGCAAACTAGTTTGCTGAAACATCTGACAAAGAATAAGCAGGTCTGAGGCTTCGTAGAAATAAGAGTAGGATATCTAAAAAGTTGTAGATTCGCACGAACATGGACGAATATATTTAAAATGTGACTTAATTGTATAACACTACTATGAAAAAATGCATACATAAATATGCAATATGTAGATAAGAATATAATCTTATTTATACGGAGGTTTGCTTATGCTGAAACCCAATTTATAATTTTTATTGTTATAAACTTAAAGGCTAAAATTTATAATCAACTACTTTGATAATAGGCTAAATACTCAAATTTGGGCTCAACGTTTTTAGATTTGATTAGTGTAGGTTTAACATTATAACTTGCTTGATTAAAGTTTAAATATTATCGACTCAATTCAATATTAGGCTATTTTGAACAAAAATTTATAAGTGTCATACACATGCCATTACTATATATAAAAAGGTGTGTGAAGAGGCTAGGTAGATTCCGTGTGAACTTTCAGAAAATTAAAAAAAAAAGAAAATCTTTTGTTTTTCTTCAACCCTTTCCTTTTCTTTCATCTATGACATCCCCATGAATCCCTCTGTTGTTACTATTCAGTTAAGCCCCCTCTCATTTCTCTCTCTCTCTATGATTATAGATTTCAAGCTTCTACTAACTACATCTTTGGCCTTTGGTTTTATTACTCGTTTTCTCATTCCTGTTGCTTAGCCTTTCTTCTTTGATTTTTGAGTACCTATTTATTCAGTGTACATTTTTCGAGTTTTTGATTAATTGAGCATGTTGTATATGTTGGAGATTTTGCGATTAGCAAAATTGACCACTTGGGTTCTCTTTCCTTCTCGTTAGTTTGGCCAGAAACTCACATAGGTACTCAACGAAACAATTTTTTTTAGTCAGATTCTAGCCAAAAAAACCGACCCATAAATCGAAATGAATAATTCTAACAAAGCTGGCATTCAAGCTCACAAACCAAATTTTGAGGCTTATATTAGCATCATTATAATAATTGACTCACACTGAAGTGGATTGATACTAATAGCATTGTTTCTTCTAGATGAAGGCTTCCTAATTAACTTCATATGGATTCTTGTGTTGTTTACGACAATGGTACATGACATAGTTATGCTTCTTCATATATGACTAGGCTATAGATCCACAAAAGAAATAAGTTGATGTTGTTATAGAGGTTCTGCCAACCCAACTCATTCCAGATGACAATGAGGGGAAGATCCTGGGAGTTAAGTTGATAATGAAAGAAGGGGTTCAGTTCTTTAGCCTTATTTATCTATTTGATGAAGGCTCTACCATCTCATGGATGCCATGTGGAAGGAAGCTTACTTGCTCATACCCAAGCATCAAGTTTTATTACAGACCCGATATTAAGGATTCTTTTAAACTTCTAAGCATGAATCTTTATTGAATAGCATTACAAGTCATGTGAAAAGTGTTTCGAGTTAACGCACTAGACAAGTCTGGGCTTCCTCTTTTCTTGGCACTTGAGGAAACTAAAACAAATTATACTTTTGCAAGTTTTTGTTTTCTTTCTTGTGTTTCAGTCTTAAGTGTTTGTTTTATAGATGGATGGAAAGTTTGATAGATTAGATGAGTTGATCTATGTTGAAAGCCACTTGAGCAACATCTCCACCAAGTTCTATGAAGTGACCCAACAAATGTTAAAGCATGTTGATTTCCCTGGAAGTAGCAATGGAACAAGTATCTTGCAAGCAATCAAAAGATTAAAAATAAGGTCTTTTTGAGGAAAGTGTTGCCAGCAAGGCCAAGACCCTAATAGAAACCACAAAAGCCTAAAATATAAAATGCCTTAATCAAAAACCCCTTCCTTTCTCTTCTTAGGTAATTCCTCATAAGAATGAAATCTATTCCATGTTGAAATACTGTGAAGTATTTATATAATGTAGAGAATGAAAAACATAGATGAAATTTTAGTTAAGAATTTTTATAAAAGAGCGAATCTTCACCACCAAATTTCGATTCTTTTTATGTCTCTACTACAACTTTTCTTGCAACAACCTCCTTATTAACATCCTTTGAATCCTTTTCTGATAGTTACAAATTGTTTGTTGAAAAAAGAATGATTTAAGCACAAGTCTTTAACTTGGCGTGCATGATTATGGGTGTACTTGTCACAAAAATTCCTGATGAGTGTTTTGATTTACTTGAAGCAAGAAAGAATAACGATCATCTCAAGTGTTTATACTGATTTTTCTAAGTTAAAATCGTCATCTTCACAAGTACATCAGAAAAGTAAAAAAAAGACCACGAATTGTTGTAATTACCATTCCTAATGCATCAACAACACAATTAGTTAAGGCTAGAGGAGTTGTAATAAAAAGTTGGTTAATACCATCCGAGTCTTTTACATGAACTTCACTGGAGAATAAATTCATGGAAAGTAGAATAGAAATTAGTATGCTAAAATATAATGAGAACATGACCAAGTAGTCAAACTGAGCAAAAACATTGAATAAAAAAAGATTGATTCTTATTCCCTAATTCTTTTTTTTATTTTTCGACGAAAACATCAATCTATGGGATGAGTTCGGGTTGGAATTTGGATCCAATTAAAGAATAGGCCTTTTTTTTTTCTAAGACCAGCATTTCTCGCAACCAACTCGCGTTTTTCAATTTATTTTTCATTATTAAGAAAAGGTAACAAAGATAAAATATGAGTTTGTTTTATAGCAATAGTAATGAATCGTTGTTGTTAGGATCATTAACTTCTCAAAAGTAATATAGAGAAAGCTAGCAAACAAACGAGATATTTACAAGATAATAAACACACTTTATGGTAATAGGAATTTGCATCCATAGTTTATACTAGGAAATGATTATAGACATTTGGTAAGCACTAGAAACACTATATGTACAAACTATATAAATAACCGCAAATGGTTTTGTGGAGCAAATAAGAAGCTTCTTGAATAGACCAGGTAAAGTAGGTTATAAATGCCCCTGAACTAGCTTCTAGTGGCAAATGGTTTCTATTGGAATATGTCCCCATCTTCCTACATAACTATTTTCTTGATGCCTCGACACTAGTTGTAAGTCAAGATTAAGAAATTGCTTTCAAAAAATCAAAATTTCATCATTCAATTGCCTTTCACTCTATGTCATCAATCAAGTACGTAAGACAAATGCAATATTGATATAAAAATTCAATCCAGTAACTGGCATAAAAAGGAGGTGCCTCTAGTTCTTTTGCTGACAGTGCTACTATTTCAAGTCCATAAGCACTACAAATCAAGAAGATTGGATGCTAATATGGTCATAACTTTGTGGTTGAAGACAAGAACAAGCATTACAGCACTAGGTAGCTGTTCTTGGGAAATAGAAAATGCAAGTGATGTTATCTAAATGCATGTTAAACATTTTACATAGCAAGAATCATCCATTATTATCACATCCAAAGCAATCTCAAGCTTAATCTCATACTCAAGCTTGAGTAAGGTTGAATTTGGATCTTGTTCTGTCATTTCATTTAACTGTAAAAAACATTAAATACTTGGAAGCAGTTGCTATCACTCGAGCAATAAGATCTTGAAACTGTAACTTATAAATTGTTGTTTGCATAAAATTTGCTCCAATGAGACCAGTTACTATAACTACGGTAGCAGTGAGAGATGTATTAGCACCTATAAGGAAAAGTATTGGACTAGAATCTCTAGAGTTTGCAATAAACCAGTAGGCATATATAGAATATCTACAATAGATAAACTATACTGAGGGCTAGTTCCATAGTAATACATCTGGGTAGAATAGATATACTCAAGATTGGTTCTAGCCCGACGAGATGCACATCAAACTAAAATGGGCTAATTATGGTATTACTGAGCTTCAACTGTAATAGCATAATTAGGATCATTCATTTTGATTTATAGGTCAATTTTTCTGGTTAGAATCTGACCTAAAAAAAGCATTTATTTTGTTGAGTACCCATATGAGTTTTCGGCTAAAACAACGAGAAGAAGAGAGAGCCCAAGTGGTCAATTTTGCTCCCTAAAAATCTCCAATGAATAAAGTGTGCTAAATTAATAAAAAACTCGAAAACCATACACTGAACGAATAGGTACTTAAAAATCAAAGAAAAAGGGCTGAGCATGAAGAATGGGAAATCTTCGTTGTGCATGAAAATCAAACGAGTGACAAAACCACAGGCTAAAGATTTAGTTAGTAGAAGCTTGAAATTTGTAGTTAGAGAGAGAGAGAAATGAGAGGGGGCTTAAAGGAATAGTAACAGTAGAGGGATTCATGGGGATGTCGTAGAGGGAAGGAAAGGAAAGGGTTGAAGAAAAACAAATGATTTTCTTTTTTTTCCTCTTTTCTAAAAATCCACGTGGAATCCACCTGGCTTCTTCAAATACTTTTTTATATATAATAATGACGCGTGTATGACACTTCCAAATTTCCATTCAAAATAGCCTAATATTGAGTAGACTCAATAATGTTTAGACGTTAATTGAGCAAGTTATAATTTTAGACCCTAAATTGATCAAACCAAAAAACATTTAGCCTAAATTTGGGCATTTAGCCTCATCATGAACTCAAATGAAAATTGACATCAGGACCAATATTCATGATCTTCAAGTATAATTGTGAAATTCTCCATTCAGCATTAGACCTAACATATGGAGATATAATCCACTTATCATTTATAAATACTTGTCTAAAGGCCTTCTTCATTAGAATATAAATTTGACAACATTGTATTATGCATACATCTAAAATATATGAGATTCGATTCATAATTAAGAAACTCTTATAACTTAATGATATCCAAGAAAATTATTATATATAAATTAAGATAAAATAGAACTTAATTTAGATAATGAAAAAGGTCTTAATGACTTATAGGATAAAAATGAAGTCTAATAATTTGTATAAAATATTTCAACATAAAATTATATATTATTATATTCAATACTTTTCAAATATAAAAGTTTAAACTATAGGAAGAAAAGTTAAATTATTTTCAATAGATATTTTTTTATTTACTATATTCAAAGAATTTATTACATTTTCAGTTTAAGCATATAAACATAAGTTGCCCCTTAAAGGTGTTTGAGTTGGTAGAGCGGGGCATATAGGGCCAAAAGGTCACGTGTTCAAATCCCTCTGTCTGCACTCTCTCGATTAGTGGCGAAGCTTCATCTATAAATCCAACTTTATATCAAAAGTTTTTTAAGGGGGGCGAATCAAGAGTAAAAATCTAGTAAGAATCAAAAGTTGGATTTAGTGAGCTTAAGGCTATATAAGAGCTTCATTAAAAATTCATTAAAATGTAATTTTCAATGGTGGCGGTAGCCCCCTTGCCAACCCGGGCTACCGCCGCTACTCTCAATCGAATTTTTCGTACAAGACTTGCCTAGTGCGGAGTACCCGGTTGGTGTGATTTGCAAGTTATTACGTCAATACGGAGGTTTACCCAGTACGCTTCCAAATGATAGTAAGTTGTTGTTCTCATTTATAATAATAACTTAATGCACTACTATAGTATATTCATTACATTTAAATATTATACTAATACATTTTTGCAAAATCTAAGTACATTAATCTAATTATTTGTGTAAAGTTATTTTATTTTTTATGTTTCATTATTTTATAAAAAATGTTAATTTAACTTTAGTTTTGATTTTATATGGCACATTTTAATTTAGTACCCTTTCATACATATAACTTCACTTTAAAAATATTAAATAAATTATGTACAAACTAAGTAAGTTAAGTTTTCTCTATAAGCATATGCATTAAAATTTTACTGAAAAATTTAAATTATTTTTATATAATGATCTTTAAAATATATATAATTTCAATTACATTATCTACAATTTAATAAGTTTTTATTTTGAAATCATTGTGAAGAGTTTTGTACCATACCAACCGAAAAATAGTACGAAATATAGCTTTTTGATGCCGATCATTGGTATCGGCAATTTCATATAGTACCAGCCAGTGCCGCAAATTTAAAAAATTGAAGGTTCTTTTTGCTAAAAAAAAATAACTCTCTCTCTCATATTTTTTATTTTTCTCTATCTTTTCTCTCTGTCTCTGGCGTTTCACAGCTCCCAGCCCAGCTCCAGCCACCATCTTTTCTCCTTCACTGCCTCACATGTTGCTCTCGACGGTACTCTAACTTGCTATCCAATCATCGTCTAGTCGCTGCCTTCAACGTCTCCTTACCACGCACTCACGCAGACACACCTCGCATCGCATCTCCACTAATATGCTACTCGTCGTTGGCCTCATAAACATCACCATGTGAACAAGGATCAGTCTCCAACAGATCTACTTTGTTATGCCACCTGCCAACAACTGCCTTCATCATCGCATGCCTATATTGCAACAACCCTTCATCGCCATACCAACTTTCAACTTTGTCATTTGCATACAAAATGAAGAGCTTCTTTTACATCTTAGCCTTAGGTCTTTTTTGTAACATCCCGTTACCCATGTTAAGGCAAAAACAATAAATGAGAAAAATTGCTGAGAAAGTAGAAAAATACATTTCATGCTCATGCATAATGTTAGCATACACACATGTGAATATTGATTCTTGCATACTAAAATGATTGTACATGCATTCATTGACATTTTTTAGGTATAATTGATCTATAAATATGATTATATTTGGAATTGTGAATCGTATGTGTTAAAAATTGATTTGGAGAGTATATCTACTGATTTAGAATTTTTGGTGAAAAACTGAGAATTTTCTGAAGTTTAGGGGTATTTGTGGATTATGAAAAATGCCAAGTGGCAGAACAATTGATGAAAAGAAGTAGAATTAAGAGTCAAATGGTAGTGAAAATTCTTATAAATGACTTTGGGATTTAATGACTTATGTCATTGAAAATTAGGAGACAATTGCATTAGAAATTGGAGACAAATGGACTAAACAATTAAGTGTTATTAAGCATAATTATTTAAGTGGAAGGTGTCATGACACCCACCAAGTGTTTTTGTAAAACTTATATTATTGCCATTTGAAAGATATTTTCGTGTCTTTCATCCCTAACAAAGACACTCTCATCTTCTCCATTCTCTCCATTTACGAAATTCACTCTCACCTCACTTCATTGATTTTTATCCAACTCCTTCACTTTGTTTCTTCAACATTCATTGTCTTCTCCTTCTTTTTGCTAAAAGACCCAACTCATTTCACTTTGAAAGTTGATTTTTGTGGATGTTGGAGGAGCTAGGGTTCTTGGAGACTTTTGAAGAAGCTTTGGGTAAATCAAGTAAGTATAATCATCACTCTTCTTGATTTGAAGAATGAAATATGATTTGATGATAGTTAGAGGTTAAATGTTCATAAATTGAGGTTGGGTATATGCAAAAACGTAAGTGAGTGTTGTGGGTAGATTAATGTCTTTCTTTTACATGTACGATGATTAATGATCCATAAGTTGTTATAGAGATGGTTTGGAGCTAAAATGAATCCTTAATGGATGTAGAAAGAAGTGCAGAAAATTTATTTGTGGATATTGTTATGTTCTGCTTTTGATGGATACAAACATGAATCATTGGTTGTTTTAGACATGGATTGGATTGAGATTTGAAGTTAAAGAAAAGGCAAGTGTAGTGTCTAGAAAAGGGAAGACCTAGGCTGAAAGTTTAGAGATAAAATGATAATGGTGTTTAAAGTGTACTAGAAAAATGTTAGCTGTAACATTTTCCATTGATTATGCATCTGTAATTTAGCCATAAGTTGTTCTGTAGATATCCAAATGAGATGATCTTTGATTTGGATTAAAGTAGAGACATATGGTTACATTTTTTATGAAGACATCAAATTCAAATTCTGTCTTTAAGAGTTTCGAATTTTGACTTGAAGTTGAGTACTGGATGTAGGAAAAAGTGCAGAAAAACTGGATACATAATGAGTTTTGTTTTGTTTTCTTGATGAATGAATGTGAATCTCCTTGGGTATTTTTGTGATGAAGTAAAATGAGTATAGAGCTAAAGAAAGGGAGTAATTTGGTATCTTGAAATGGGAAGAATTAAGGTAATAATTAGAAGTGAAATAAAAGTGGAAATGAAGTTGAATATGTGTAGGAAGTTGATGATGAACATGTATATATGTGTATTTTCTGTTATTAGTGTTCATGATCAATCATGGACTATACATTTGTTTATGGATCATATTAAGTTGAAATGGAGTTAGAATGATGGGAAAATGAGGAGAAATTAAATTAGCAATGATAGACAAGCTTAAGGTAGAGAATGTAGTAAGTAAAGAGTTAGAATCTGGAAAATGTGATACACTTGGATATACTTTGGGGCAAGAGGCATAACTTTTTCTATAGAACTCGTATTGAGGTCATTTAGGTATGGTTTTAAAAAAGAATTTGAGATCTACAACTCCTATGAGAACCCCTAGAAGAGATGTTGATATATAGAGGGTCAAAAACTCAAGTGTCTATAAGAGACCCGTAAAGGTCCACTTAGCGGACATGATGCCCCTTCAAACGGACATGAGCGAGACTAGGAAGCTGAAAAACCCGAGAAGGTCTGCCCAGCAGACATGAAGTCCGCCTAACGGACATTCATGGGTCAAGTGGTCTTAATTAAGGCTTAAATGGGGTTTGGAATGATCCTAGAATGATGCCTTGATTTTAGTGACTAATATATGATATGTTTGAAGTGAAAATGGAGGTTAAAACTTAGTGAACGAATGAATGAAATCGAAGTATCAAATGTATGGGTATAATGGGGATGAAGATGTTTATATGATTGTAGTTATATTCAAAGAAGTTGAGTAATATGTATTAAGGGATAAATTGTAAATGAGAATTGGATATTATAAGATCATATGAGGTTAGAAAAGAGATGACGAAAAAAATTGAATTATGTTATAAAGTAACCAAGTGTTCGTGAGGTGTAAGCTTATGAATAAGCTAGATACATAAAAAGGGTAAATATTGAATGGAGAATTTAAAATGATCATGTGCAAATGAAGCATAAATCTAAGTTCAATTAGACATATATGAGTTATGGAATGGGAATGAGCATAAGAAGTGAATTTAGAAAATATACCTTGGATTGTCATTGAGCATGCATTATACATTACACATACACATGTGTGTAAAATTGAATGATTATATGATTTTGCAATTAATAATGTGTGTGTAATATGTGTTTTGCATATTGATGATACAGGATAAAATGTCCGCATCTAGACGTTTCCAGATCTTGGAAGCAAATGCTAATCTGGAGCGTACTGTGAGTAGACCTAAATGGTCTCATTTCATTGTTTGTTTAATGCAAATTTTGGTATTGATTAACTACTGAATGTCTATATGAATGTGATTGATTGTGTTGGTTCCGGACAGGAGGTTCGATGATTGTGATGTTTGGTTGAGATATTAAAGTGTGGCTTGTATGTGAATGAGATATGTGAATGAGAAGAACTAAATGTACATAAATTGATAATAAATGTGTTTTGAATGACCACTTGCACGTAAGTGAAAATGTGATTCTCAACTTAATATTGAATGCCGGACTAAGGTTTGTTGATATAAGAATGTGATTGAATGGGATCGTGCAAATATGATTGATGCATTTCATTCATGAATGCATGAAATATAATGGCAGTTGTGACCAGAGTAGCCACCGATCAGAGCTTAAAGCTCAAATAGTGAAAAAGAGCTTCGAGCTCAAAAGTGATTTAGAGCCTCAGGTTCAACGTTTAATGAGCCCTATATGGGACAGCTATCAATGAGCCCTATGTGGGACAGTTATCAATGAGCCCTATGTGAGACAGTTTAGGCACTTGAAAAGTGGGTCTCATACACACTACATATGCATAATATGACTGATTAAATTATATTGATTGTGAAATGTGAAATGTTGTGAATGTGATTTATGTGCTATGTGACTGCGTAAGCCATTGATGATGGCCACTCATTGAGTTTCCAAAACTCACTCAAAATTTGCAATTATTTTTCAGAGCTTGAAAGAATACCCCGTTAGACAAACGCGAGTATACCTATTGCATGCAAGTCAAAGATAGAGGTTGGGATCAGTTCGTGTCTGCATTGTATTTCTTTATTCCATACTAAATTGTATATTCCGCAAATTTTTGTATCATTTGTAATTGAATATTGCGGTATTGGAATTGGAAATGTTTTGTATTTGTAATGGTCCCAAATGGCTATTGAAGTTCTGATGTTAGTATTGCTATGATTGAAAATGTTTATAAATTAAAAGTGGGCTCGATTTGGTTATTGATTTCTGTATACTATGTTCTAGTTTCAAAGAAAAGAAAAAATTTATACTGAATTATGAATGATTGAATGCTCTAGCTTGCCACCCTCACGGGGTACGGACTCGGACATCATACAGGTGTTGGGTATGGGTTCTAAGAGGGTGGGGTGTTACATTTTTCGTTTTCGATCTGAACATGTGTGGTTATGTGTCACAAAGGTCTACTTTGAACTCCAACTTTTACGACAAGTCGCGCCCACCTTCATACAGCAATCTCGCTTCGGTCCTCTAAAGCAAGATTCAACCTTCTCACATGAATATCGCCGATCAATTCCATTAGCCCTCGATCAACTCACGCGCACACAATTGTTTAAAGTGTTTCTCTCACACACAAATTATCACAAGTACAAAATAGAGAAAAGAAAGCAACAAGAGATATATATGGCCAAAGCTAATATTTCATTAACTCTCCACAAATTGTTAACAAAAGACACAAGTATTTGCTCCTCAAAGCCCTTACAATGAGAACTCTCCCAAAAGCTCTCAACTTTCTCAAAGTTCTATCGTCTGAGTGATTTCTCTCACTAAGCTCTCTCAATGATTGAATGAATAACTCTCAATTCTAAAGAGCTATTTATAGGCTCCTCCAGATGTCTAATCCTAGTAGAACTCTACTAGCTAAGATCACGATCTTATCCTATCTTATCCTTATCATATTAAATCAATAATAAGCCTTCCTCATGCCGACCCGCGTGCCAAGCATTGGCCAAAGCTCTCCAACACTCGCACAATTCCGTAGTCTGAACTTAGGGGTCTAACAAACCAGCCCCACCAGAAGAATTCGACGCCTCGTTGGAATAATCTGTGGGCACTCCTCCCCGAGCGGTTCCCTCAAAGACTCCTTCGCCAACTTTCGAAGACTAGAGCAAGCCTTCTCTTCCATTAGCACATCTCCCATGTACCAACTCCTCTTTCCATCAAGTTTATTTTTGCATGGTTCCTCCTTCACTAGTCCCATAACATTCAAGTATGCGATGTTGTTAATGGCTCCTTCCTTTGAGTCATCTTCATCGCTTCCTTCTTTGTCCTTCGCGACTATGGAGTTCATCTGCTCCTCGCTCTTCTTCTTCCTCGGGCATTCTCGAGCAAAATGCAGCCCCTCATTGATGAAGCATGCAACCTTCTCTTTCGATTGCTTCTTTTGTCGAGAAGATTCTCCCACCTTCTCTTTGTCCTTCTCCTTGCCATCCCGGGTTCCACCATTTTTCTTGCCCTCTCCGTTGGATAAAATTGGTAGTGGCAATTGGAGATCCACCAAGGCATCTGTCGCTGCTATTGCGCTAGGGAGGTCCTTCACGTTCTGCCTTCGAAGCTCCATTTGTGCCCATCCTTGCAAGTTGCTAATGAAGTTGAACAACTTATCCTCCTCTGACATGTTCCACACGTCCAACATCACCAATGTGAACTCCCTCACATAGTCTCTCACCGAGCCGTTTTGCTTCAACCTCTTCAAAGCTTCCCTCGCGAGCCAAGAACTGTTGTTGGGTAGGAACTGCTTCGTTTGCTCATTCTTCAGCTTGTCCCACATATCAATGAGAGGTTTGCTGGCACTAATGTCATTAGAGAGTCTCGTTCTCTACCACAGCTTTGCATCATCCACTATGTACGTCCCTGTGATCGACACCTTCTCCGAGTCTGCCACCTTTGCCACTGTAAAGTACTGCTCCATGTCCCACAAAAAAATTTTGAGCTCCTTGGCACTCCATTTTCCATTGAAAACTTATGACTCTCGCACCTTCACCATAGTGCTTTCCACTCAGACTCCCGTCTCTTACTTTGCCATCGCACACTTGAGCACCAACAGATCATAACTCATCTCCACATGAGCCTTCATCTGTTCCTCGAGTGCTCTCATAGTTGCTTGAAGCTCTCTCTCCAAGGTTGCAATACGTTCCAACAAAGGAACTACTCCCTTGTCTGTTGGGGCTAGAGGCTCAAGAATCGCCTCTATTCTAGTAACCCTTTTCGTCAAATTACTTCCCCCAGACATTGCTCTAGATTAGCTCTGATACCAACTGTCACAAAGGTCTACTTTGGACTCGAACTTTCACCACAAGTTGCGCCCACCTTCGTGCGACAATCTTGCTTCGATCCTCTAAAGCATGATTTAGCCTTCTCACGTGAATGTCGCCGATCAATTCTGTTAGCCCTCGAACAACTCACGCGCACATAATTGTTTAAAGTGTTTCTTTCACACATAAAATAACACAAGTGCAAAATAGAGAAAAGAAAGCAAAGAAACATAAAATAACACAAGTGCAAAATAGAGAAAAGAAAGCAACAAGAAACACTTTAAACAATTATGTGCGCGTGTTAAACATATATATATATATATGTGTGTGTGTGTGTGTGGCTGAAGCCAATCCTTTATTAACTCCCCACAAAATGTTATCAAATGACACAAGTACCTCCTCCTCGAAGCACTTCCAAGGAACTTCCTATTCGAAGCCCTTACAATGAGAACTCTACTAGCTAAGATCATAATCTTATCCTATCTTATCCTTATTAGATTACATCAATCTAACTAATAAATAACATCCCGATCTTATTAGGACTCTATCTATTAGGATTAGATTACATCACATTAACAAGATAAACCATATCTTGGAATGATTATCCCTATCTACAAAGATCTTCTCTATCTTCAGATGATCCTTCCAGATAATCTTTATCTCTTAAAATTAATGCTCATCCACTGTGATCTTATCTGTCACGTCATCATTTGTCACATCATCTACAGTTACCACTTCACTGCTGATGTGTTCACCAAGGCCTATCCGCACATAGGTCCATTAATGCACGTCCATGGATAAGTCCATCTTCCATGATCCAACTCTCTCATGGTGCAGTCTCTTTGTTCCATAACTAAGTATAAGTCATAAACCGAGTTAGTATCAAACTTTGTGTATTATACATACCTCCGACCTGTCTCGTCAAAGTTAAGTGCCTTCGCACACCTTTGGGACACTAAACTGTCGGTACTATCTGTAGCAAATTTTTCTGGGATGATTTCTCACCATAATTATCATCTGCAAACTCAAAAAAATTCGTCTTATTTACCGACAGTCTCATCAGAACATCGCTAAAGTTCGTTGCCAATTTTTCTGGGATGATTTCCCTCCATATTTACTGATGGACTTTTCTATTGTCGCTAAACAAAATTTTTCCCATCGATTTTACCGATGGCCAATTGATTTTTGTCGGTAATTTGCAACAGTTTCTTGTCCGTTGCTGAAAGTCCGTCGCTAATGCTTATTTTTCTTATAGTGTCTTTATTCATCATCATCACATCATACCTAGTTGAATCTTGTACCAACACGAGATCTGGGGAGGTCTAACAGTACGCAACCTTACCCCTACAAAGTAGGGAGGTTGTTTCCAGTAGACCTATAGACAAATATGACATAAAGAGTTAAAAAATATATATTCAAGTATGTGATGTAAGTTTAGAAGACAAAATAATAATAATAAGAATAATGATACTAATAATAATAATAAGACAAATAGGAATACAAATATTAAGAAGATGATGATGATGATGATGATGATGATGATGATGATGATGATGATGATGATAATAATAATAAGCACAATAATAAAAATAATAAGGAAAGAAGAATAAATTATATCAATTTAAGTAATTTTGTATTATTCTTAGTTTTATATTTATATAATAATTAAACAACTTTTTTCTTAAATTAATTATGGTTATCATTTATCTGTGAAATATGTGAAAATTAATATTAATAGAAACAAAGAGATAGGTGCGATTTCAAATTTATATTATTATGAATTTTTGAGACAAGGTTCTTATAAATTAAAAATTATATAGCACAATATGCTGAAGGGCTATTTTATAATTTTAAAAATTTGAGGACTATCTTGTGATTTTAAAAATTACCCAAAATGTTACCGGATATTAATTGGTATTGGTATCACACTATACTAAAACCAAATCAAATATTGAGTTTGGTACGGTATTCATAACATTGGATGGGGAAACTATAGTAAGATATTATAGCAAAAGTTGCACGTTAACTAGCTTTGTGATGGATATTAAGGGAGTTATTTTTTTAAACATCAAAACACTTTAGAAGAACATAATGCCCTAGTTTAGTTACAGGAATAATTTATCTATGTTGTCTTGAAGTCAAAGATGTTAAATATTTTCAATGTTGATAGAGGAATCAATTTCATTTAAAAGCAATTTTTAGGTAAAAAATTATTATTATTATTGAGGTTGATCAGTTAATACAAGTACATGCTTAATATAAGTACATGCTCTAGTGGGAGAGCTAGTTTGGTTCGGTCTAGGAAATTGAATGGTTATAAAACGAGAAATGTAAATTTACTAACTCAATTGCGAGTGGATGAAGAATAAAAAAATCAAGAGTTTAATTGCTTTAAGTTTTCTTTGCTCTTTTATTGGCATGGCTTTAAGGAAGCTAATTGCTAGGTGAATTATCTTAGGTCATAACATAATTGAAAAAATTATCAAATTCCTCATATAACAATTAAGCTTAAGTTCATTAGAATTTAATTTATTCCTCTTTTTTGATGGATGACCAACAACTTCTTTAATTTTTGAATGCCTTATATTCGTTTGTCTTTAAATGTTTCACTCATTATCAATACAATAAAGTTAATATTTTTTATATTCACAAAATAAATAATACAAAGGATACTAATGATACTTTTTCTTTAAAGTTCTCTATAATAAAATCACATAAGATTTTTCTACTCAAAACTCTTAACAAAGAAATTTCATAAAGCTTTCAGACTTGCAAAAAATTTACATCTTTCATGCATTATATTGATCATATGGTCACTCATAGCGTTTGTACTACTTAGGTACATATGAACAGGAAGTAAAAATTTTCTCTTTTTCAATGTTGAGTCTTTAATTATCTTATTGAATATATTTATTATTTTTATTAAAAGTTAAATCATGTACTTTTGAATTCCAATATATGCCCTTGCTTTTATTTAGCTACTTCACTTTGCTTACTTATGTGTATATGAAGGAAGGTCAAACGAAAAAAAGTTATAAGAATGGGATAGGGTTTATATATATGTAAGATATGCCTTAAATTTTGATGCAATAGAATTTAGCGGCTTTAGATTTCTAGTGAATTAGAGTTCTAGTGTAATTAAACATTTATGGAAATAGAGTTTCAGTGACTTTAAATTTTTGTAGAATTACAATATAGGTGAACTTAGGATAATGTGATAATAAAATTTCACTATAATTAGACTTTTTACAAGTAACCTTAGTCTATAAATAGTTTGGTAAGGATTTTGTAAGTAGGAGACCTGAGAGTACCATAGTGAGAACATTTGGAGATGACTTTTGGGAGTTGGGTAAGGTCGTTATCCTATATTCTCCTTGTATCATCTTTCTCATAGTAATAAAAGAATTTTATCTCCTTACCCATGCACGTAAGTTACATAGATTAGTTGGAATATATAAATTCTTGTATTTTTGCTTTATTTTCTCTTACTCTGTTTCTAGTTTCGCAAAAATTGGTATTAAAACAATTTATATCATAACAATTGGTATAAAATCTTAGGTTGATTTTGCAAGTCTAGAATTTATTGTCAACATGCCTCTTTATGAGTTTAATATTGAACAATATAATGGATTAAACAATTTCACCTTATAGAAGGTAAAGATGAGAGTGGTTTTTATTTCAAAAGGATGCGTAAATGTAGCACCCAACATCCATCCAATATTTAAGCACATGCCAGGTGAAAGCGGCGCACTAACTAGAGCAGTCACGTCACTTAATATGGCATCATAATTTAAAATGCAATACTTAATGTCTAAAGCTCAATTCCTCATTTTCATTTCATAAAAACATAATGTACATTATAGCATTATAAACATCATCCATATATATACAATATCAAAGACTTATCAGAGTCTACAGTTATGTTTACAAAATGTGCTATATAAATAAGGAACTATACAAAAATCTATCTATCTATTGAGTCTCAGCTGACTAACCTTTGAGCCATTTCTTCTATCCAAAGGCACAAGGACTATTCTTCCTTTAGAGCGTCTTAGC
>JAOSBN010000005.1:9734194-9792774 GCA_027563595.1 Erythroxylum suave | reverse complement strand
GGTAACGTTATTACCGACGGAATATTTGGTTATTCCGTCGGTAATGTCCGTCGCTAAACGCCTTCTTTCTTGTAGTGGAAGGGGCACTACAAGTGGAACATAAACTGAATCCATAAACTCAATATCGTTGCACAAATCTCAAAGAGAATGCCTTCTCTTAGGTTGCTGCGGGAAAGCTATATACAACATTATTCTTTGATCTAGCGAAACTGCTGGCTTACTAAAGTCCACACCATGCCAAGCTAATTAATTCATGGTCTTTCTCTTCAACTACTGCCCCATCAACCGAAGGGGAAGTATCCTGACCAGTTTATAAGATCGGGCTTAGATTGCCATTCACTAAAATGATGAAGTGGATGAAATGCAAGCTTCATTCCATGAAATAAATTTGACAGGGAATCCCAGCCATTTAAAACAACCCATAATAAACCCCCATTTGATACAATCAAATATTTGGAGAAATCCACTCTATGGTGTAACTATTGATGGATCTGTTAGTGTCATAATCTCTCCGAAATTGTTGCATGAATCAGATGTTATCTAAAACAGATTTGTGAGGAATAAAAGTATTTTAGAGGAATGAATGATTTTTTTCAAGCTACCCTTCATTAATCTTTCAATTGATGACTTGGACATAACCTTATATATGGTATTACAATATCAAATAGGATGAAAGTCCCTAAGACTAGTTGCATTTAAAATCTTAGGTATAAGGCTAATAAAGGAAGGGTTTAACTATTTGAGCATTTTCCTTGAGAAGAGGAACTCGTGTACAACTTACACTATTGAACTATTTATGATGTCCCAACTTACCATTGTAGTGGGATTGATGGTTAGATCCTATATCCCAGTTAGTTATCAGGAATTTCATAGAAACAAGCAGTTTATGAGCTTTGATACGAGTCTCTAATAAGCACAAAATACCAGGCTTCATCTCTATCATCAGGTGGTCCTGTGTCAGTTTCAGGAATTACTTTAGTAACATATGCCTCTGTCTGTGGAGGTACCTAGAGATTCACCAACAACTTCCAAAAGGACCTGATTTATAGTTTCATTATCCACCGTCTTCAACACCTCATATTCGTCCAAACCCATCAACTTTGAGTACTCAATTGTTTTAAACCTTTACCAGTTTCTTTCCATACCCTCTTGCCTAACCGGCGCTTGCAGGTATAGGAACGAATGACTTCTTTTTTAACCAACTCCCCCACCTTATTGAGTTTCATAACAAGCAAACACTTTAGGAAGATCATCTTTCATTCTGACCTCAATGTAAATTCGAGTATAATTAATTCTTTAAAACCTAGCAGTGGAAAAGTCAAAAGCAAGAGGCGCAAGGAAGCTCAAACCATCCAATGTCTAACATTCCAGAGGGACATTATGAAAGTTGATCCAAGTAGGGAAAGATTCAATGTCGTTCCTGTCCAATTGCAATCTGAGTGACATTTTTGCACAAGTAGAGGTCGACCACCTATATGCCAAGGAATTGACTCCATTGCTGACTTCGTACTATCTTCATCTCCAAACTTGAATGAGGAGTCTTCTTCATTAAGGAGCACTTTCTCCGATCCTTTAATTCCCCATTTGTTAAACGTCCAAGCATGCACGTAAGGGAAAGAAGGTCTTTTACTAAGAAAGAATCCAATCAGGCTGCAACACCAAGCCTTTACATATCCGAATGTAGGAGCTCTTCAAGGGGCCGGAGAGATCACCCCATCAACCAAAGTGGATTAAACTAATTTTGGTTTTAACAGGGGAGTACTATAAGATACGACATTTCTCCAAGATTTTAGAGCTTCCTTCTGGGGTGTTAGCAACCTGTCCCTACTCTTATTCACAGTTATAGAATCACGAATGGAGGGAAAATCCTTGTCGAAGTAGTTGCCTACCTTTTGAACCTCAGGGAGAGTCAAGGTATCTCCAATGACTGAAGCCATAAAACCAACCTGAACAGGAAAGTTACCGATAGAGGGCTGGTAACTTCTTTAATCATAAACCCTTCAAACCTCTGCCTTCAATCGCCCTTCAGGCTTCAACAGCCCTTCAAACACAGGTAGCTATACGAAATTTACTGTTCATGCCACTGTAGATAGATTATAACACCTCCTCGGCAGAACCATGCAGCCCTCTCGCCTCTTGCCAAGTTTACGCGTGATGCTCGCTCACCAGTGACTCCCTCGCCAAAAGCTCGCTCAAGATCGTATACGCTCGCCCGCATTAGACGCTCGCCCACGTCAGATGCTCACCTCCTGAGCAGAACCCCACATGCCTTTCGCCTCTCGCCAAGCTCACGAGTGACGCTCACTCGCCAGTAACTCCCCAACCAACAGCTCACTTAAGATCGCAGATGCTCGCTCCTATTCGCCGTCCATTATATTTCATAAAATGTAAGAAACATACATATATATCTCATTATTAGCACAACAATAATATAACTCAACTGTTTTAAGTTACTATATGATTAAAAAAATCTACATATTGTATTTACATAACTAATACACTTAAAATTTGGGATTTATTAATATATAATAATATATAAAATAAAGATGGAGATATATTTTATATCTTCTATATTTTTGTTGATTAATTTTGTATGTCCATCCATGTTTACTTTGTGCATCTGCATATGATATGTTGTCCATGAATTGTGGTTCTTGTTTACTTCCTTTGGATGGATATGAGAACGCCCCAGATATTCTATAATTTTAATACATGTGCTAGTTATTATAGAGTTATTTACAATGCCATAACGAAGTGGTGTTCGTTGCAAGAACACTAGGGAGCACACTTTTGGAAGAACTATATCATGGGCTTAGTAAGGAAACATACTTACGGGCCTTAACACCACACTCCAAACCAAAACCTTAAGGTATTAGGTTTATAAGTCATTTCCAATTATATCCCCCTCACTAGTTCTATCTCTTTTCAACGTGGGATTCTCACTCACACTTAAAATTCCAACAATCTCCCTCTCAAGTGTGAACTTCCATAATCTCCCTCTTGGCTCCGATACTATTTCATGGTGTTCAAAGAAGCTGGGAATGGTGGCCTTATCATCATCTTAAGCAGAATATATAATTGCCAGTGCATCAGCATGTTAAGCAATATGGTTAAAGAAAGTTTTAGATGATTTTTTACAAAAACAAGCTGCTGCAATTGTGATTTACTGTAAGAACAAAGCAACAATTGCAATGACAAAATCCAACAATTCACAGTACGACTAAGCACATTGATATTCACTATCACTTCGTCCGAAATCTTGTAGCCGAAGGAGTTGTTGAAATGAAGTTTTGTGAAACAAATGAGCAGGTTGATATTCTTACCAAGTCTCTGTCATTTGCAAAGCATCACAAGTTCAGAATACAGATAGGCGTTACAAGTTTTAAAGCAAGAGGGGAGTGTTAAGAGTATTGCTTCAAAAAATTAATTGATTAAGTATACTTTTATGTTCCTAGTTTTTAGCAGTAATATCTTATATTCCTATTTCTAGCTATTGTGGTTGAGTATTGTTTTACTTAGTCAATTTGCAAAGAAGTTTTCCGTAGCAAGTGTTTAGAAATGTGGGTCATGCTCCCCACCATTGTTTCTTAGTTGCATAGTTTTTAGGATTGTTTGGTATGGAGTAAGAACTATATAATGAGCCCCGAAGCTTTGTTATCAAATTAATGAAATTCAGTACTTTAACCTCTCAGTCAAAATTATTTTCTTGTTTTATCCTTTGTTAAGAACCAACAAATTTTGGTATCGGAGTCTATAAAGATCTTTCCCTACTATTTGCCCTAGAAAGGGGCCATTGTTTAAGCAACTAGAAAAGGGTTTGAAGTTTGCATGGAGTAAGTAACTCAGTATTATTGTTTGTCTCAAAAGTGGACTTATTTGACCTCAATCAAAAGTCTAATCCTGATGAGAATTATTTACGTACTTCTCCCGATTGCCAAGTTAAAAATAAGGGACTCATATATGAAGGGGAGTGATAAGAATACCTACATATGAGTGTCTCACATTAAAGAAAGAAGAGAAAGAAAACTGACATATAAGCTTAGTGGGCTACACTACCTATTGTCAATTAGTTTTAGGATAGAATCTCACTTGGGTTTTTTGTGTAATCTCGCTTTCCTCTTCGTATGAGCTGGTAGACCCATTGCAAATTTGACAACTTTAGTGGCAGGAATGGAAAATGGCTCTTGCAAAAATGAGTTCATGGTTATTTCCTCAAGACAACTATAACTCTCTTTTAGATGTTGATTTCCTTCTTTACACAAACAAATTACTGGTTGTTGTCTTGACATCTGCTGGTGCCAAACTTATAGTTGTTCACTCCAAGCACACGACTTATAGGTAGTAACTAGCGCTACTCTCTTTGGTTTTGATTCTGATACCACCAATTTAACCGATAAAGCCTTAGTCCTTGCTCCTAAGGTACAACCAAGATATAAACTTGGGCAGTCCACCTTAGAAGGTGGTCGAACTGGTGATAGAAAATTGCCCACAAAGAGCTTCAATCCCTTATTAGATAATTTGACAAAATTTCACAAAATTTTAAGAATTCTAATTTTTATCTCGTACTTGTGACTTTGGTTGCTATATGTGCGTATACAACACAAGGGATTCTTAGTGTTAAATCAGCATATCAACTGTTACTTAAATTGCAGCTCATAACATGCTGAGAAAAAAGAAGTTTTCTATCATGAGTTAGAACAAAACGTCATTATTCCCATATCTCGTCGTAGTTGAGAACTTTTTTTTTAATTCAAGGGAAAGAGAAAAAAAATTACAACATTAATGCATGCCTAGACGATACAGAGTATTGTGGCTATCTTGGTAGACAAAAGACACCGTTTCCAATGAGGGTTCGATAAGAATGTGCAATCCTAGCTGGGCTTGTATAGCTAAACTAGCCAGATTATCGACACTCTAATTCCCCTCCTTACAGACATGTTGACACTGTACCTCCCAATCTCGATCCAGCATCACCTGTATACCCTGCAGCAAATAAAAAGCCTCAGTTAGTAGTCGTGCAAAGGAGGACAGAATATTGATAACTTCCAACGAATCCACTTCTAGGACTATTTTCCGATATCTGAAGTTCCACGCCAATTTAAGCCCTTCATGCACTCCCCATAATTTGGCAACCAAAGGTGGGGATGCGTTGAAATTATGTAAAAATCCGCCACACCATTATTTGTTGTAGTCCCTAAATAGGCCCCTAGCCATACCAATTGAAAAGCTGTGTTGAGTTGTGTCATTTGTATTTAGTTTGATCCGGTGTTATCCATTGGATATGGTGACCGAATGGCACACCCTGTGCGTTAACGACTTGTCTCGTCACTACTTGGGCTTTCCGAATCTAATGGACGTAATCTAAAACGAAACGATGGCCTTCGACTGGCCAGTCATACCCATCTTCAAAAATGCATTTGTATTGTCATTGCCACATAAACCAGCAAGAAACGCTAAATATTGTGACCCACTCGCCCCAGGTGAACTGGGTTAGATAGATTGAATTGTAGCCACGTCTCCTCAGGTCACTAAAAAAAGGCATCCGCCAAAGTCCTAGGCAAAAATTGACTCAAAAACTCTTCACCCTAGGACAGTCCCGAAGAGCATGCAATGTGGACTCTTTATGGCCACAAAACTGACAACTGCTATCCGTGGCTAAGTGACGAGCAACTCACTGTTAGTTAGTCAGCAACTTTCCTTTGGTTAAGAGCCACAAAAAATGATCAAATGCACTGAGGCCTAGACCATTTCCATATTATCTTCTAGATCAGATTTTGTGTCTCCGAGGTGAAATCGATGATTAACTCATAAGCAGAAGCCACCGTAAAAGCATCAGGTTGGGCTGGGCCCCACGTAACGCAGTCCTTCCCCATGTCCATTGAGGGAGGCCGAATTGTTGCAAGGATCATACAGACTTAAAGAGTGAGGTACGACTGAATTAGGTTCCAGTTCCAGTTCCCATCCACCGCCACATACTCCATTACTGTCATATAGAGTAGCCTGTCAGGAAAGGGTACCGTAACCTCAGATATTAGGAGACCCCGATTGTCTAGCCATTGGTCGAGCTAAAAATACATTCGGCGGCCATTACCCATAGCACAGAGGGCTGAGTGAGCAAATCTCATCCCAATTTAGTAAGAAGTGCATCATTCATCGCTCTAATGTGTTTGACCCCAAGATCTCCTACTTTCTTCGTTCTACAAATTGCTTCCCAATTGACTAAGTGGGGTTTTCGTTTCCCACCATGCCCTCCCTGTGAAGGTTCGCATTATTCTTCCCAGTTCATCACAGAGTTAACGGGGCAACCACATAGTTTGCATTATATATAGGGGAAGGGATGAGAGCACTAATTGAGTCAAGGTGAATCTCCCTGCTAGAGATAACTATCGAGCCCGCCACACAGCTAACTTCTGTTTGATCCTATCCAGAATATACCGATAAGTATTTCTCAAAGTTCGCTCATGAATGATAGGAACTCCTAGGTATTTCCCCAAATTATTCGTACGTTGAATCTATAGCGCTTGGCTAAGTCTGAGGGCTTGAGTTAGCGAGACATTTTGTGAAAAGAAGATGCAAGTCTTAGTCAGACTCACTTTTCGCCCGGAAACACCACAAAAGGTTACCAATATTCTCGAAACCACCTCTACCTGCACATCTGTGGGTTCACCAAACAGGACAATATCATCAGCGAAAAATAGATGAGAAATGTAAGGCCCTGTGCCTCTCCACTTAAACGGTTTCCACATCCCTTAACCTACCACTTGGGTTATGAGATGTCCCAAGTGTTCCATGTAGAGTACGAAGATGTAAGGCAAGATTGGATCTCCTTGGCAAATCCCTCTCGAAGGGATAAAAGGGTCAGATAATTGACCTTTCCATGCAACTTGCATGGAAACTATAGTAATACACTTCATAATGATACTGAGCAAATTATTAGGAATTCCAATGTCCTTAAGTGTGTCGTTTATGAATTTCCAGCTCAGGCAATCATAGGCATTCTTCAAATCCACTTTTAGGGCAAAATACCCAGTCTTACTAGTTCTTTTTCTCATCAAATGAATGATTTCCTAAACAATGATAATATTGTCACTGATGTGTCGTCCGGGATAAAACTACGTTAGGTATTCGCCACCAATCTAGCAAGATAGGGCTTCAAGCAATTAACTATGACTTTAGAGATGGTCTTGTACATCACAGAGCAGAGACTAATAGGCCTAAATTGAGTAATATATTTCAGGGACGGTACCTTGGGTATCAAAACTAGAATGGTTTGATTTAAGTCTTATTCCCAACCTTCATGCCTAAATATATTTTGAATAAGGGTCACTATCTCAGGTCCCATTGTGTTCCATTGAGTCTGGAAAAATAACGTGGTAAAACCATCAATTCTTGGTGCTTTGTTAGGATTAATCTCAAACAGGGCTTATTTAATTTCAGTGACGTGGACTGGCATAGCTAAATTTTGCAATTGCTTTTCTGTTAACTTCGAGAAAGCTTCCCTGATGAGACAGCTCTGTGGTTGGTTTGTTTATACAGTGTACAATTGCACATAGTAATTCCGAGCGAGATTCCGCAATGGTTCTGCATCGATGATTTCATTGTCATTAGTATTGAATAACTGCTCTATGGATATCTTCTGTCGTTTGGTCACAGCATGCAGATGATAATATTTAGTATTACGATCTTTGTGAGATAACCAGTCACACCGGACTTTCTGATGCCAAAAGAGTTTTTCTTTACACAACACTTGAACAAGATCACTGCTTAACTTGTCTTCTAAGGCTAATAGTGAATCGGAATCATCATTCTTCATTGCCCTCTATATGCCTTCCAAGCGAGCTAGCAATTGTCTTTTACGATGGAATATATTGCCAAAAACTGACTTATTCCATTGGTTAAGATGACTAGAAAAATTGGATAAGGATTGAGTAAATGTCGATGCGGTCGGAAGCCAATGCTCCTCGACCAATGTGGTGAATTCTACGTGGGCGATCCATGTAGATTGGAAGTGAAAGGGGGTTGGGCCTAAATCTCTTTCTCGCAGTCTTGCCAATTGAATAAGCATGGGCCTATGGTCGGAGCTAAGAAAAGGTGGATGGTGAGTAACCGTATACGGGAAAACTTCCATCCAATCCGACGAGCTAAAGACTCTATCGAGCTAAGCTTGAACATTTCCTCTCTTTTAGGTAAACTTAGAACCCACGTTTCCCAAGTCATACAGTCCACATTCGTAGATCCATTCGCTAAACGCCTTGTTAATCACCGAAGTGTGTAGGGACCCACCCCGTTTATCACCATAATTTTATTTCGCATTGAAATCCTTACCGACAATCTAAAGGCAGGTAATGGATTGCCCTATTCCCCTCAAGAGATTCCAGAGGAATCTTTGGGTTGGTAGTTGGGGGCTGGCATAAATAGCAAAGAATTTAAAAGAATACGAGCCATACGTAACGGTGGCATGAATAACTTGCTTATGGGCCATTTCTATCGAGACATTAAACTCCTTTTTTCACAGTAGCCAAATTCTACTCGTAAAACCATCTGCTTTAACATGAAAAGAATAATCAAAACCTAATTTGCTGACAACCTCATGCATTTTTTTGCCACTAACCCTAGTTTCCACTAAAACCAGAATCCATGGTCTATGATGACTGATATAATTTCGTAAAATTATTTCAAACCGTTTACCCCTTGTCCCTTAACAATTCCATATAAGTAACGACATTAATGACTCACGGGAAGATCAAAGCCCCTAGATCCGAGGGGTAGATAGAAGCACCTCCGGCACCATAATTGAGGCATCGTCCATAATCTGTGGCTCTATTAAGGCATGCCCACTCAAGATGTCTGCCATACTTGAATCTCCTGCACCTCGTTCGGGGGGCTCGGAGGGGAGTAGGTTATAGTTGGACTCAGTAGGTTATAGTAGTAGTTGGAATCTCCTGTGTTTCAGTCTCTAACAACGTGGCAAACCTAGATCCTCTCCGACGTGTGACTTGATTGACTTTTTGGGAATGGTGCGTCGACTACTAGTGTTTAGCGTTGCGGGAAGAAGAACTTGTATCCAAGGTCTATAGATGTTAGCTGTCCCATCTTGTTTCTCCAGTTGTGGGACACTGATCGGAGTAAAGTGCGGCATTGCTACGTAGCTACCGCCTAATTGAGACGACCTAGTTGTCGCATTTGCTTCTCGGGGTTATGGGTGGGTCGAAGGTGGCAGGTGGGCTTGGGTCATAGATCAGCAAGACCCTTCATCGTGGCCGACCAGTCCACAGCTAAAATAGATCTACGTTAAACCTTCGTAGACCATTATGATCGTCTCACCATCAAGCTCCATCGTTAGACGAAGAGGTATGTTCAAATCTAATCTACTGCGATGCGGGCAAACTTGCCCCTTTGTGCCGACTTCATTACTTCATCAATTTTGATTGTGTGTGCTATTGCCAAGGGTCGCGAGGATTTGAGGATGGTAGCACGCGATGGGGAGGTCTAAGAACCTAACCCAAATTACTGCTCGTGACATTGATCCTTGCACCGGGCGGAAAGATGGAATCCACCTCTGGACCGATAAGGCATGTCCAAAGATGACCCAGGGATCTTGTGTGAGTGTCTTTAGGTAATCGACTTCTTCAACAAAATTAACCAGGTAGAAGTCATAGTCTAGGTTGATTATCTTTATTGGACTATGCGGTTGCTACATTAATTTGAGGTTCTGGTAGAGGATACGGTAGTGTATCCTTCATCCCGGCAGCTTTACAACGACCGTTTATGCTCATTGTTGGTCTAGCCGTTTATGCTCATTGTTGGTCTAGCCAACCCTTAAAGGTTTGGGAGAGTTCAAGCCCTACTCCCTTTCTGTCAGTCATTGATCGAATATCACCATCCGCAATATCTACAGGTTCATGCCCTGGCCATGCTAGCTCTTCCTCTTCAGTCACTCGTTTTTGTCTGCCTAATACTGTTGCGCTGTATGTCAGTTTGGTGAATGGAGAAGGATCTCCATCGCGACTTTGTATGTGAACTTTTGTTGAAGGTTGGCCATCGGGATCAAGCTGTTTATCCATCGGGAAGTTTTTCTCATCCTTGGGAATACTTTTTTCACTGTCTTGAAGTTTTACAAATGATTCTTTGGTTTTATGCGTATGTATAGTCGAGAACTTTGATTGCTGTACAGGAGCATAAGAAATTAAAGATCCAGAACCGTGGTCCATGTGCAGTTTACGCGTTAAACATGTCACATGCTGAGATAGCGAATCGCTTCTTTATCTCACCGATCGAGATTCTTTTGTAGTCCTCATATGTGGTTTCCGTGGGAGGCATTTATCAAGTTGGCACTAACATTTAGAGTTTTGTTTTGTTTTAAGTCCCTGTAGTTTACACTTGATTAGATAACTAACTTTCTTGATAAGATTAAGACCCACTTATAACACTAATGGATGATTAATGATAAATGAAATAGCCCAGTCCTATAATCCCTTTGTCCACAACTTCGAAGATAATGATATTCGAAACCCTTACCCATTCCGCTTGCTTTTCAGAAGAATAAGGCAAAGGGAAATTTGCAATGCGGAGCTAATATTGGCATATGACATGACATGACATGAACAGTGAAAAATAAAGTGTCAGAAGGAAGAATCTTGATGTCATCATTTCTTGTCCAATCACTAATTTCTTTATATTATGAATCAACTGGCTGAGGTCTGCAGCAATTTTGGCAGAGCCCACCAGACTTATTAGTTATTACACCTCCCCAATGTTCACAGATCTGGCACCTTCTCCCTCCAACCTTTTTCTTTTCATAGTCTCTTTTCTTCATTCACATTTATCTTCTTTCGTATGAAAACCTATATATCTATGTCTACATCGGGAACAGCTCTGCAACCAACGGTCACGCCAATTATGTCCCAAGTATAAACCAAAAAGAAAAAAAAATTGCAACTAACCAAAGATTGGATCTTTAGTTGATTAATTCACAAAAGAAAAGGAAGAAAAGAGACCAACCCCTGTAATAATGGTGGTAGTGGGCATCACTTTTCAGGTGATCGTCAATCCTCGAAATGCTTAGTAGTGCTCTTGTTGTCAGTTTCCTTTGTCATCTGAATCCCATAGTACTTTACATACCACTTGACAAATTTCCTCAACCCAGTAGCCAAATCTGTGGAGGGCTTGTACCCAAAATCTTTGTATGCCATGGTTACATTGGCATGTGTATAGGGCACATCCCCATTTCTTGGCATCTTGATCACATGCTTCTTGGCCTTGGTATTCAATAAAGCTTCCAATATAGACACCAATTTGCCTACAGGAACAGGAGATGTGTTCCCAAGATTGTAAACTCTCAACTGAGCTGGCCCTTTCTTCTTTCCACCGCTTCCCGTGCTCTTCTCCGCCGTGTCAAGGGCTCCGATGCATCCTTTGACGACATCATCGATATAAGTGAAGTCACGCGCCACTTCTTTATCGTCCAGAGTTCGATAGACATCTATACTTTTTCCCTGAATAATGTCCTTAGTGAAAAAGAAGTAAGCCATGTCAGGTCTGCCCCAAGGACCATAAACGGTGAAGAATCTAAGTCCTGTGAGAGAAAGACCGTAGATGTGATTGTAAGTGTGTGCAATTTCCTCTCCTGCTTTCTTGGTAGCTGCATAGAGACTTGCAGGTTGGTCTGTTCTGTGCATTTCAGAGAAGGGAACTTCTGTGTTGAGCCCATAAACAGAACTTGAAGAAGCCCACACTGTAGCTGGTTGTGGGTTCGCAGTTTTGGCAACCTCAAGTAGATTTACAAAGCCTGCAATGTTTGAGCTCACGTAGGATTGTGGGTTCTGCATGGCGTAGCGAACCCCAGCTTGAGCTGCGAGATGCAGTATGTGAGTAAATCTAACCACATCAAGAAGTTTGGTCAACAATGGAGCATCATTTAAGTCGCCTTCAACAATGAACACTTGATGCTTCAGTAACAGTTCTTGTCTCGCTCTTTTCAGAGAAGGGTCGTAGTAATTGTTGAAGTTGTCTAATCCCAGAACTCCATCTCCGCGTTTCTTTAGAGCAAGTGAGCAGTGGGAACCAATAAAGCCAGCAGCTCCGGTGATCAAAATGGAGAAGCCGTTGGGGCGGCGAGGGGTGGAGGAATGGCGGACCAACTTCTCCCATGCGGCGCCACCATTGGCAGAAGAGTGGGAGAAGAATCCGGTGGAGAGGAAGCTGTGGTGGTGGGGAGAAAGGCCGTAGGGGTGATCCGAGAGTGGAGGGTAGTTGATGGTAAAGAAGAGAATGAGAACAAGAGCAATAAGAAGAGTGACACGAAATAGCAATTTGGAAGATGCTTTAAGGACTTTAGTGCTGTGAAGCCTCCGAAGATAGCTGTTGTAGCGCTCTAGCTTTATGGTCTTGCTTGTGTCCGGCGGTGAAGCCATTATTGGTTGGTATGTCAATTCCTACAGCTAAGAAAAGAAAGGATTGAAATCACTGAAAATGGAGTAGGACGAAGCTTGAGGGTTAGATTGAGGTTGAGCCCTGAGTCTATGAAGGATGCAGACGGAAGACTATAAAGGAGAGAGTTGGAGTTGGTTGGAGGCCACTTTGTGTCTCTTTTTAACTATTTATTATTTCTTTGTTTTTATGCCTTTCCTCAATAAAGACTCTTAAGACGAGGCGAGAGCATACATTTACAGAAGGGAAAGTGAACTCTTTAGGTCGAGTTCACAGTAAATTTTGATGCAACTCGTTAATCATTATGTCATGTAAATTGTAATGGAAAGTGCCAGCTATCTTGGTCTGTAGAGAAATCGTTGTCCTTCCCCATGTGATTTACACGTGTTTAGATGTGAAGACGTCCTACGTATGTAAGTGTAAACGTAGATGCAAGTGTCCTCTTCATTTCAACAAATTTAACTTGAATAGATTTGACATTACCTTAAGCGCATGGATGTTGCCGGTGGTCAACTCGTTTTCTTACAAGAGTACAAACAATTAGGCGCCAACTCTGACTCATAATTGCAATTGTGTTTCTCTGGTTTTAACCAAATTATATGAAAAAAGAATTACGGGAAAATAGTCAAATTAGCCATATATATATATATATGTAATTGATTTCAATATTTTCCTTTGACCCTAAAATTAAATTATTAATACATTAGTTGAAAAGCGTTCAGATTTTGCTGTCTGGACTGGACTCATCTCTGACAAGTTACTGACGACCAGAAACTAATCAAAACCTCGTCGGTGGTTGTTTTCTTTTTTGAAATAGTGACGTGGGATTTGTTTCTTCCAAAATCCAAATCTGTGGATGAAATCAATTAGTATTAAAGTGTTTCTTTATTCAAAACAAAAGGAGCAATTTAGCATCGAGTGGTGAAAGGGAGTGTGATTTTAACCTTATAGGCGTCTCCATCCTAAACACTAAATAAGAAAAATCATGTTCAAAAGAAAATTCCACATAAACAACATCTCTATAGCTCATTTCCTTGAATTTCGTTTGTCCAAAATTATCTACTACGTGTCAGATTAGGAGTTGTTCTTGCCAGGCCCTCCTAGCTTCAGCTTATTGATAACTACTTGAAGAAATAAGTGATAGTTTATATCCTTATAACTATTCGAATTGGATGCAAATTAATGTATTACATTATTTTAATTAATGAAAATATTTTATTTATCTTTATATATTAATTTAATTAATATTTATATTTTAATATTAAAAATAAAATTCTTGGAATAATTACTATGTAATTGAAATTATAATTATGTCATAATTATGAGATTCAATTTACACTTATGTATTATTTCTAAATGTTTCTAGTTATAGTTTCATCAAGGTAGGATATTGTTAAAACGGTAAAACTAGCACATATTATAAATCTCTTATAATAAAAGTAATTGATCTCATAAATTAAAGCATAGAAATACTTAAACTAATGTATGGATGATTATTAGAGAATAAGTCATTGAATTAACCCGATTATGAGAATTCCGAATGGAATATTACTTATGTGTCTAAAAATTATCTCATAGATAGTTGTATGATTGATCCTTAAATTTAAAATTATCAAGATATCTCGTATGAGAATTACTGTTTTTTATTAAGAGTTTGTGACCACTCATATATTAATATTCACATTAAAAGAATGAAAAAAAAAGGCATAATACATAGTCCTGCCTTAAGATGATTAAATGACGTAGTCCTGCCTTGTGACATGATACTAGATATTACTCATAATTTGATGACCCATGTACACAAAAGTAACCAAAGACGTTTTTAAATACAACAATACTACAGTATGATTTGATTACAAGGAAAGGATCGTACAAGATTAAGGCTTGTTTGTTGCTATTAACGTTTTAATTTTTATATTCAATAATATTATTTTTTATTAGAGTTTATGAATTATAGTTTTAGTTTGAGTTTCTTCCATTTTTCATAAATTATAAAACCCGTAACAAATGACCCTTTTTTATGATTTACTATTAAATAAATATTTATTATTTGATTATTAATTATAAATAATTTAATTTAGTATTATATATTTAATATTAATTATTTATAAAAATTATGAATTTCTAAATTAATTTAAATTTATTATATATATATATATATACACACATTAATATTTATTTAAAAGAAAAACATAAATTAAAAATTAAAAATAAAAAATAAAAAATAAAAACTAAAAATTACAACAAAAATTAAACCAAACCATTCTTAAGTTGATTTCATCTTAATTATCATAATTGTGTGTGTGTATATATATATATATATATATTTTTTTTTTTTGTCGACTCATAATTAAAAGACAAAAGTGAGAACTTAATTACTTGTGATGATCTCTATTGATTGAGACCAGCTCGATCCCATTGGACAACCTCCAACGAATGTTCGCATACGAAGTTGCGATGAAGACTCTCCTTCGTTTACCAAACTGACTTACAACACTGTAGTGTTAGAGGGCAGAAAGGAGTGACTGAAGAGGCCAGAGTATGAACCTGTAGATATTGCAGATGGTGATATTCGATCAATGACTAGCGGACTAGGAGCGAGGCTTGTGCTCTTCCAAACCTTTAAGGATTGGCTAGACCAACAATGGGCATAAGCGTTCATTATGAAGCTGCTGGGCCATAGGATAGGGTACTGTATTCTTTGCCAGCGCCTGAAATCAATGTGGCACCCGCATGACCTAATGAAGATAATCGACCTAGATTATGACTTCTACTTGGTTAATTTTGTTGAAGAAGTCGATTACCTCAAGATACTCACACAAGGTTCCTGGGTCATCTTTGGCCATGCCTTCTAGGTTCAGAGATGGATCCCATCTTTGCGCCCGACGCGAGGATTAGTGTCACGAGTAGTAATTTGGGTTAGGTTCCTGGACCTCCCCATCTCGCAATACCATCCTCAAATCCTTCTGGCCCTTGGCAATTTAATAGGACACACAATTAAAATTGATAAAGCTACTAATTCGACACAAAGGGGCAAGTTTGTCAGAATCGTAGTAGATTTAGATTTGAATGTATTTCTCTGTCCAACGGTGGAGCTCGATGGCGAGACAATCATAGTGGTCTACGAAGGGTAACGCAAATCTGTTTTAGCTGTGGACTAGTCGGCCATGACGAAGGGTCCTACCCATCTAAGACCGAAGCCCACCCGCCACCTCCGACCCACCCGTAACCTAGAGAAGCAAACGTGACAGTTGCGACGTCTCAGCCGGGAGATAGCCAAGCAGCGATGCCGCACTTTACTCCGAGCGGTGTCCCAGAAATAGAGAAGTAAGATGGGACAACTAACGTCTATGAACCTTGGATACAGGTCCAATGGTCTTCTTCCCGCAACGGCAAACAATAGCAGTCAATGCACCCTTCCCGAAAAGCCATAAAGTCGTAGTCCTCAGTTCCCACCATGACATTCTCTGTGGTACGATCGAATCGAAGGGACCGGAATTGATCGTGAGAGCACAAGGGCAACTAACGGAAGGTCTTGAAGGGATTGTGGATCCTTATAAATCTAATAGGTCCAACTATAACCTACCCCCATCCGAGCCCCCCGACCGAGGTGCAGGAGATTTAAATATGGCGAACATCTCAAGTGAGCATGACTCAATTGACACGTTAGAGCCGCAGAGTACGGACGGTGCCTAAATTATGGTGCCGGAGGAGCTTCTAACTACCCCTCAAATCTAGGGGCTTTGGTCTTCTCGTGAGTTAATAATGTCATTACTCATTTGGAATTGTCAAGGAGTAGGGGTAAACGATTCCAAATGATTTTACAGAATTACATCAGTCATTATAGGCCAGGGATTTTGGTTTTAGTGGAAACTAGGGTGGCAAAAAAGCGCATGAGGTTGTCAGCAAATTAGGTTTTGAATTTTCTTTTCATGTCAAAACTGATGGCTTTATGGGTGGAATTTGGCTATTGTGGAGCAAAGAGTTTAACGTCTCGGTAGCAATGGCCCATAAGCAAGTTATCTATACCACTGTTACGCATGGCTCATATTCTTTTAAATTTTCTGCTATTTACGCTAGGCCCCAACCGCCAACCTAAAGATTCCTCTGACAGGTCTTGAGGGGAATAGGGCAATTCATTACTCAGCCTTGGATTGTCAGTAGAGATTTCAATGCGAAATTAAATTATGGTGATAAATGAGGTGGGTCCCCGTACACTTCAGTGATTAGCAAGGCTTTTAGCAAATAGATCCAGGAGTGTGGACTATATGATTTGGGGAACGTGGGTTCTGAGTTTACCTAGAGAAGAAGAAATGTTCAAGCTCGGCTAGATAGAGTTTTTGGCTCCTTGAGTTGGTTGAAAGTTTTCCCACATACGGTTAGTCACCATCTACCTTTCCTTGGCTCCGACCACAAGCCCATGCTAATACAATTTGCAAGATTGCGAGGAAGAGATTTAGGCCCAATGCCCTTTCATTTCCAATCTGCATGGCTTGCCCACAAAAAATTCCCCATACTGGTTGAGGAGCATTGGTTTCGAACCGCGTCGATGTTTACTAAATCCCTAACCAAGTTTTCCAGTCAACTTAACCAATGGAATAAGTCAGTCTTTAGCAATATATTCTATCGTAAAAGATGATTGCTAGCTCGATTGGAAGGCATATAGAGGGCAATGAATAATGATGATTTCGATTCGTTATTAGCCCTGAAGGGCAAGTTAAGCGGCGATCTTGTTCAAATGTTGTGTGAAGAAGAACTCTTTTGACATCAGAAAGCCCAATGCGACTGGTTATCTCACGGTGATTGTAATACCAAATATTATCATCTGACCACTATGACCAAATGACAGAAGATATCTATAGAGCGGTTATTCGATACTAATGATAATGAAATCATTGATGCGGAATCTTGCTAGGAATTACTACGTGCAATTGTTCACTGCGAAAACAATCCAACCACAGAGCTGTCTCATCATGGGAGCATTCACGAGGTTAACGGAGGCGCAATTACATAAATTAGCTATGCCAGTCCACATCACTGAAATCAAATCAGCCCTATTTAGGATTAATCCTAATAAAGCACCGTGAATTGATGGTTTTATCGCGTTATTTTTCCAAACTCAATGGAACACAGTGGAACCTGAGATAGTGACCTTTATTCAGAATATATTTAGGCATGACGGTTGGGAACAGGACTTGAATCAAACCATTCTAGTTCTCATACCCAAAGTACCGTCCCCGAAATATATTACTCAATTTAGGCCTATTAGTCTCAGCTCCGTGATGTACAAGATCATCTCCAAAGTCATATTCAACCTCTTGAAGCCCTATCTTGATGGATTGGTGGCGAATACCCAATGTAGTTTTATCCCGGGACGACGCATCACCGATGTTCAGGAGATCATTCATTCGATGAGAAAAAGACTAGTAAGACTGAGTGTTTTGCCCTAAAAGTGGATCTGAGAAAGCCTATGATCGCCTGAGCTAGGAATTCATAAACGACACACTCAAGGACATTGGAATTCCTAATAATTTGCTCAGTATCATTATGAAGTGTATTACTACGGTTTCCATGCAAGTTGCATGGAATGACCAGTTATCTGAACCTTTTATCCCTTCGAGGGATATTTTCCAAGGACATTTGCTCTCGCCTTACATCTTCGTACTTTGTATGGAACGCTTGAGCCATCTCATAACCTAAGCGATGGATCACGGGATGTGGAAACCATTTAAGTGGAGAGGCACAGGGCCTTACATTTCTCATCTATTTTTTATTGACGACCTTGTCCTGTTTGGTGAAGCTACAAATGTACAGCTAGAGGTAGTTTCGAGAATATTAGCAACCTTTTGTGGTGTTTCCAAGTAGAAAGTGAGTCTTACTAAGACTTGCATTTTCTTTTCACAAAATGTTTCATCGACTCAAGCCCATAGACTTAGCCAAGCGCTACAGATTCAACGTACGAATAATTTGGAGAAATACCTTGGAGTTCCTATCATCCATGAACGAACTATGAGAAATAATTATCGGTATATTCTAGATAGGATCAAACAGAAGTTAGCTGGGTGGAGGGCTCGAGAGTTATCTCTGGCAGGAAGAGTCACCTTCACTCAATCAGTGCTTTCATCCCTTTCCCTATATACAATGCAAATTGTACAACTGCCCCATCAACTCTGTGATGAACTGGAAAGAATAATGTGAACCTTCATCTGGGGTTCCCACGATGGGAAAAGGAAACCCTACTTGATCAACTGGGAAGTAATTTGTGGACTGAAGAAAGCAGGAGGTCTTGGGCTCAAACGCATTAGAGCGACGAATAATAAGCTTCTTACTAAATTGGGATAGGATTTGCTCACTTAGCCCTCTGCGCTATGGGTTCAGATCCTTAGAGCTAAATATCGGATAAATGTTCATCATATCCCTCAATCACTGAATAAGAGAGGAGTGTCAATTATTTAGAGGGGCATAGCAGATACGTGGACTTATGTTCAACAGAGTCTCAACTGGAAAATTGGTAATGGTCGTCAGATATATTTTTGGCTGGACAAATGGCTAGGCAATCTGGGTTCCCTTAATATCTGAGGTAATGTTTCCCCTTCCTAACAGGCCACTCTATACAACAGTAACGGTGTATGTGGCGGCAGATGGGAACTGGAACTGGAACTTGATTCAGATGTACCTCCCTTTTTAAGTCTGAGTGGTTCCAGCGACAATTTGGCGTCCATCAATGGACATGGGAGAGGACCGAGTTGCATGGAGCCTAGACCAAACTAGTGCTTTTACAGTGGCTTCCACTTATGAGTTAATCACAGATTTCGCCTCGGAGACACAAAATCTAATCTGGAAGGTAATATGGAAATAATCCAGGCCTCAACGCATTCGATCATTTCTGTGGCTCTTAACCAAAGGAAAGTTGTTGACTAACCAACAATGGGTCGCTCATCACCTAGCCACGGATTGCAGTTGTCAGTTCTGTGGCCACGAATAGTCTACTTTGCTCTTTGGGACTGTCCTAGGGTGAAGAGTTTTTGGAGTCAGTTTCCACCTAGGAATTTGGCAGATGTCTTTTTTTAGAAGCCTGCGCTGACGTGGCTGCAGTCCAATTTGTCTAACCCAGTTCACCTACAGGGGGCGAGTGGGCCATAATATTTGGCGTTTCTTGTTGATTTATGTGGCAATGACGAAACCGATGCATTTTTTAAGATGGGTTTGATTGGCTGGTCGAAGGACATCATATCGTTTTAGATTATGCCCATTGGATTCGAAAAGCCTAAGTAGTAACGGGACGAGTCGTCAATGCACAGAGTTGCTTGTCAATCACCCTGTCCAATGGATACCATCGCCAAAAGGTTGGATCAAACTAAGTACAAATGTCGCAACTCAATACGAGTCTTCGATTAGTACGGCTGGGTCTATTCAGGGACTGTAACGGACAATGGTGTGGCGGATTTTACATAACTTCGACACATGCCCACTTTTGGTTGCCAAATTACGGGGAGTACATGAAGGGCTTAAATTGACTTGGGACTTAGGATATCGGAACATAATCTTGGAAGTGGATTTGTTGGAAGTAATCAATATTCTGTTGTCCTCTACATAACTACTAACTGAGGTTTTTTATTTGATGCAGGGTATAGACGTGATGCTGGATCGAGATTAAGAGGTGCAGTTTTAACACTTCTGTAGTGAAGAGAATCAGAACGCCAATAATTTGGCTAGTCTAGCTACGAGAGCATGGCTGGGATTGCACATTCTTACCTAACACTTGTTGAAAACGATGTTTTTTGTTCACTAGAATAGCCATGACACTTCGTATCGCCGAGGTATGCATTAATGTTGTAATTTTGTTTTTCTTTCTCTTGTATTAAAAAAAAAGAGACAAAAGTCATCATCTAGTTTTAAAGCAACATGAAAGAGACATCTCTAGACCTTTGCTGTTTCGAATAGCAAACTGTCGGCAGCCTGACTTCACTAACCTTTTGAATCATTTTAAACATTAACAAATTCCAATTGTCAAATCCTAGACTGCAGGAAATATGAAGAAGGATATTTCATGTACGTGTACATGCACATAGAGAAGTCCTTCGATTTATAGGTTACTGTACTAAACAAAGTTTTAGTAAACAAAAGTTTGGTTACTTTTCTTTTTTCTGTTTGTGTCATTTCAGCTATCTATTGGTTTAACAACAAAAACTCAAATACAGGTAAAAAAAATCAATTTAAAGGACTAAATTATATATCCAAGTTTTCTTTTCTTTGGTGTAAATAAAAGTTGAACCTTCTGTAATTTGTAATCCTGCACTATAATAAAATTTTTATGCACTTATGAACGTTAACACTTCAAATGTTTTATGTTTGGTGTTTAATATGAATTCTTTTGTTTTTTGCTTAGTTCATTCTTAGTGAAGAATTTGATGTACATTATTACTAGTTAACTAACTATAATTGGCGAATGCCTATAGATACTCTTAATTGTCACATCCTAATTTACAATATCCGGTTTTGTACTTGTAGAAATTTTATTTGGGAACAAATGAATCGTATATTGCATTGATGAGTTTCTATGTGTACTTATACATGTATTTACCAGTTATGTTCAATTAGAAGTAAAAAACTGGAAGGTGTGATTTACACGACTGGTACAAAACAAATTTTGTAGAGATCAAGATGCAATAGTTATGGGATAATATTGGAGTAGATCCTTATTACATCAAGATGCAATAGTTATGGGATAACTTTAGTTTCTTATCGGCCACCTACAAGTTTAGAAGGTGGTGCACAGATTCTCAACTTGTCTGGAAGATAAGCAAATCGTTGTTTGGATAGTCTTTTGGTCACGACACCAGCGATTTGATCAGTAGACCACATATAATGAACCTCGAGTTCACGTCGACCAACTCTATCGCCAATAAAGTAAATTGATCTCCAGATGCTTCGAGTGGGAGTGAAACCGTACATCACGCATGAGATATATAGCACTCGAATTGTCACACCTAAAATAGGAATTGTAGACAATGGTAGGTGCAATTGAGAAGTTGAGAAAAGGAATTTTTGGTTGAAAGGCATCGATTTGCCACATGGCCACGTCCACTACAATTATGACAAATTGTTGGACTCCCATTGAAATTAACAAGATAAGGTGGTAGTAGTCAAAGGGATGATGGATTTCTTTGTGGTCGAACAGTGAAGTTGGAGTTCAAATTTGGATAAAGATCATCAGCTTTTCTTTGAAGCTGCAAGAGTTGATGCTTGAGAATTCGGATTTGTGCTTGGGATCCAGAGGCAGAAGCAAGTTCCAATTTTTTCTAGGCTTTTTTGGCAGTAAGAGAGCCAACGACAAGTGATAAGATAGTTTCTAAAAGTGAACTGACTATCCAAGAGAGCACCAGTTGACCTCGACAAGTGATAAGATAGTTTCTAAAAGTGAACTGACTATCCAAGAGAGCACCAGTTGACCTTTGCAATACCAAATCTCGTATGCGGGGTTGATTACATAACTGGTAAGAACGGATAATGTTCTTTATCAATGTGAAGAACTAGACCATAACCTCATAGGAGCAGAAGAATTAGGGTTTTCCATAGTAGATAATTATTGGAGGTAAGTTTTAGGAGTAGGTGTTGGTGTTGTGGTCGTGACAGAAAAAGTAGATATTATTGGAGGTAAGTCTTAGGAGTAGGCGTTGGTGCTGTGGTTGTGACAGAAAAAGTAGAAGCAGGTAAGAAGGAAATTAAAGCTCCAGTAGTTGTGACCGTAGAGAAATTATTGGTTGTTAAGCCTGATGCCATGTAGAAAACTAATTTGGGAACAAATAAATCATATATTGCGTCGATGAATTACTATGTGTACTTATAAATGTATTTACAAGTTGCGTTAAGTAAACAACTAGAAGACATGATTTACATAGACTGATACAAATCAGATTTTGTAGAGATCAAGATGTAATAGTTACGGGATAATCTTGAAGTAGATCCTTATAAGATCAAGATTCTAATTCAGATGGGAACATCTCTAATCTCTAATTCCTCATAGTTTGGTCCCTAATTTGCTGTGTGGAAAATAACATTGAAAGTAAGCGATCTTTAATAAAAATAAAACGATAAGAATATGATTAGAAAGAAAGATAAGCATTAGTAAGAAACTGTTGTTACTAGGAATGACAAGAATTTCTCGACGAACTCGAGTACCAATAGTACTATTCAATGGGTCTGATCCAAGTTCACGGAGCTTCTAGTCAGAGTTAGACTTTTTTTATTTAAAACTTTGGGCCCGGCATAGACTCGGGCTTAGGCTCAAGCTGTCTGGTTCAACTCGAATCGAAATCTTAAATTTTTAAACAAAACATTACTTCAATTTTAAATTAAAAAATATATTTAATCAACCTTAGCTTGGGCCTGATCGAACTTCACGTAACCCAATTCCAATTGATTTTTATGTTGAACTCAAAAGTCGAAAACATAATTTTATGTTGAGTTCGAGTTTAGACCTAAGCATAGCCCATGGCTAAGCATAATTGTTGTCAATGTCATACAACCATATATATATATATATATGTGTGTGTGTCAATTTTGGCTCGAGTTTTTTGGGCTACGAGTCGAGTTAGGCTAAGCACGAGCTGACCTGTGACTTGACCGAAACGTCCAAAATGATATCGTTTTGTAAAAACGAGACAATTTTTAATTTTTTTTAAAAATATAACCAAATGGGCCGAGTTGACCCGACCAACTCATGGCCCATCTGGTCACGAGTTAGCCAACCCTTGGCCTATATATATAGTTTTAATATCAAATACAATTTCTTTTCTTAGTTTTGCGGTTGGTGGACATTAATACTATAATAAAAATATTTTTATAAATAAATTTTTATTTAATAATAATAATCACTAAAAACCATCAAATTATGGTCCTGAAATTAAATCTCATATTTATTTTAATAACAAGAAATCTATAATTACTATTTTTTGAGTGTACATCAAGTAAATTCTTAATAATAACAATTTATAAATTATGCATTTTTAATAAATTGTTTAATAAATTAAGTGATAGTCTTGATTCAAATAATCGTTAAAAGACCCAAAACTCATATATATTATGTGATAATTCGTAAATTACATATACTGAATAAATTATTTGATAAACCAAATACTGTTTTCAATTTAAATTATCGTTAAAAGAATCAAACTTTTAAAATCTAATAATAATTCTTATTAAATGTATAGATTCGAACCAAAAAGCTAGTGTCACATATTTTTTTAAAATTCTCTTCTAATGATTTCAATCACCTTCTAAGAGATATAAATTCTCTTTTAACAATTTCAGTCACTTTTAAGAGATTCTTTTTTACTAATTATATTCATTGTCAATTTATTTAGGAACCTAATAGGTTACACACAAATAATGAGTTAAAGAGAGAAAAGGAATTTCAATCAAGTTAGACCTGATTGTAAAATTTGAGAAATTTTATAATTAAATATGACATATTTGATAAATAATGATCAATATGAGATACAAGATCTTATTTGGGCCCAATTGGTGTTTAATTAGAAATAACTATAATTATGAATAATGTTTAATTGCAATTAGAGTTTTTATTTCAATTAAATTACAAAAGGTCCAAGTCCGATTATAAATAGTCATAGGCTTTAAGGGAGCTATTACTTCTTAGTAACCTCTCTATAATAGATGTGGAGTTCTCTCAACATGTTTTATGAATATTGTTAGAGGTCGGATACTTGTATGACTACAATAATTGAGATGAGTCAATTTTAGAAATGGTTCGAGGGAAACTATAAGAAAAAAAAATCAAACTTTGAAATAAGGTATAAATTTTAAGGTTCATACTTTATTATAATTTATGTGTTAATTATTTTATACAATTTAAGTGATATTGGCTTAGGAAAATTATACGAAAAAGTTTCGTATTTATTCCACTACATGTGGAATTGAATCTTACCCTAGTTTTCCAACAATATACACACTAAATAGTGAAGCAAATCAATTTGTTAAATTTCATAACAAACAATATAAAGAATGAAAGTTAGAAATATCTTATCCCATATCGAGTATCATTATGTGCATGTGTGCGCGCGCACTTGCACACACACACATATATATATATAATAGAAAATCATCTTCCTTATAATCTTATATTTTTGTTGTAATTATTTTAACTAGGATTATTAGGTTATCATTTTGTTTGTATCTTTTATAAGATACAATATTACTAATATTATTACCAAGTGTGCAAAAATACACTTTCATGTTAACATAAACATAATCAATACAAAATATTTAGTTACATAACTGTTCAAATATTTTTCTACATTCTTTCATGGTATCAGAGCTCATTTGAGCATATTCTCAAAAACTTTTTAAAGCTTAACTTTAATATCAATTCATATATATAGTCTACGCATAAGTTTTAAACATCACAATGCATTCAGAATCGACTATACTACAATTACCAACGTCACCAATTTCATAATTACCACTTTAGATAATAAAAATACCTAATTTGGAGAAACAAAGTGAAATCCATCTTACTTACTCGTGACTTGATAGACTATATTGACAAGTCCATTTCTCCACCACCCAAGCTATGCCTCCATCAACAGTTTCACCATTAATGATATCCCTCCCAATTATGAGTCCGTCATCACATAATACAAATTCAAGAAAACCTCCATCTTTCTTTGAACTATGAGCCAAACTCCTACTTCTCGAACAACCAATGCTATCATTCTATTAAGCTCCACCAAAAATAATGTACATTGCTGCTCATGGTGATTTCTTCTCAACTTATAATGGTAGTGGACACTTTGGATCCTAGTGGCAGCATCGAGGGGTTTTTGGTAATTCTTCAGACCATTTTAGGTCTTTTTCTCATTTAAACTCGACCGAGTCACTTAACTCTTCTCTTGGACCTAGCCCAAATAGCCAACTTATTAAATATCCCCAAACTAGGCCATAACTCCCTATACAATCCCCTATAGCCTAACCCGATATCCCTCATCTAGCCCATCTTTAAATTTAAAATTTCAACCCAATTCTAGTCACCAACCCCCAAATGTCAAATTTATACAAAAAAATTGGTCATATAGTTATATAGCTGCTAGTTATCGCTTTTAATATATGCAATCTAAGAATAATTCTTGCAACCCTCACCATGATTCGACACAAATTCAACCTACTTTCTTTATTCTCAATAGTCAATCTACCTAAAATTCATCCCCATATTCCTCTAGTGAAACTATTGAATTGCTTCTGGATATTTAGCTTCCTCGTATGTGGCACCCAACACCAATATTGTTGACTCACTCCAATCATATCATGGTATTGATCAAATGGTTGTCGAAAATGTCAATACTCTTTCTATACCCTCTAAAGGCTCATTTACTTTCCCAGTAACTCTTTGACCCTTATATTTATCTAATATTCTCATTATGCCTAATCTTATAGTAAATTTACTTTCTGTTGCTAATTTGTTACACACAATTTTTTTAATTGAAATTAATCCCTCTGATTATGTTATAAAGGACCTTTCCACCAAGATTCCACTTCTCATGAGAAGTATCCACAATAATCTCTATTCCTTAAAGATTCATGGTCATTCACAAATCTAATAGCCCTTACTAATCGACTAGTTTCTCCATACATTTGGCATCAAAGTCTCAGTTATCCATCCAATAACACTTTTTTTAAATTATTTTTTCTCACTTCAAGTGTCCCTTACTATTATCAATTGTATCTCTTGTCTTCAAGGAAAAAGTTATCGTCGTCTCTTCCTACATCTACTAAAGTATACTAAATCTCTTAAACTTATTTACTATTGTTAGAGTAGTGCTCTAAAAGCAACTACCTTTAGCACTTTTGTCCAAACTTTATTTTGATTAATAAAGAGAAAGGCAATTTTCATTAATTTGATATTTTTTAATATATGAATTGATATTGATCTTAAATCAAATTAATAAAATTCATGATACAAAACATAGCATGAAGGAAATCATGATGAGATCATGATAATAAGATTCCTTTCATGTGCAATTATATTAGGATCTAAAAAATCCCTAGTCATAGGATTAATAAGATAGGACATTATTAATCAAGATAGACTAGCACATGTTATGCTCCTTGATTTGATCAAGCAATGGATCTCGCAAATTGTAATCATGAGATTTTTAGATTTAACATGTGGATGCTTACTAAGAGTAGTAAGTATATCGGATGACTCGCAATGAGATTATCATATGAATAATCTATCAAATGTCAACAATTAATCTCATTGTAGCAATGGTGCAAATATCCTTAGACTTGAGGTACTCAAGAATATCTTGGATAGCAATCCTATGCTTTGACATCATTCCTTGTTACCTCAAGATGAGGTCGCTTTTAGGGTGATGATTGGATACAGCTATTGGTACTCGAAGGTAATTGGGTAGCCAATAAAGGATTCACCACTCCTGATAGAAGGAGATGATACCCACAACCTCTTATCAGGGTCATTACTCAGGAGTCTTTGGCCAAAGTAGATATGTGTCACGAAGAGAGTCTTCAATGACACATAGAGTAATGAGAACCTAGGATAAGAACTAATATCACTTGGACTAGATGTAATGTAGTCAGTCTAGTGGGAATTGACCCATATCCCATAGCTCTAACCAAGTAGGGTATAGTATGGTGAAAGGACGAATTGCACGTAATTATCTATGGAAAGGTTCACAAGTTGGATAATTAACTATCAAAGAGTTCGCGTGTCAATCCACTTATATTTTAGCAAATTGGCATCATGAAATGAATTAATAGTTAATTCAAGTACCTAAAATAACCAGGAACCAAAGGGTCACACTCATAAAAGATCGGATGAAAAACATAGTATGCATGACTATTTTTAAGTAGGCCACGATCGTGACTGAAGGCGAGCCTGATTTTAAGTGACCGAAGGTACGAATTGTTACATAAGTGAGTTCTTCACTTATGTGCATAAGAGAGTTTAACCACTTCTTACACACTTAAATGAGAGGATAAGAGCTCTAGAAGAATTCTAGAGTGAGAGAGAGGTGTCAAAAGTCTTGTTTTTTCTATTTATGTAATTGTTGTATGAATCAAAGTGCATGCAACAAAAGTCTTGATCTTTCTTCTCAGCATCTACTATAACTCATGTAGTTTAATGCTCAAATCACCCTTACACATTGTTTCTTCATGATCTTTGCATGTTTTTAGGTGATCAAGAAGGGTTTGGTGTTTGCAACAACCCAAACAAGGAGAAGAAACAAGAAAGGAGGAGAAACAACAAGTAAAATGTTTTATATTTCATGTTCTTTTACATATCCTTGCATGCATATATGATTATATTTTTCCAGGGTTGTCATGTTGTCGGAATCTAGATTCTGATACTTTCAATGCATACTCATGCATATGATGCATACATCCATAACATCCCAAAAAGTGGTAACAGAGCAAGTTTATACATATAATAGATGATGTATTGAACATATGTTAAAGTGTTTGCCGAGTTGTGATTGACATGCACGTTGATTTGGAACAATTCATATAAATTGTGAAATTTTTTATGATTTTCTTTCACAAGAATGTTTATAAGATTTTATATCATTTTTTTGTCAAAGGAAATTTCAATTAATTGTCATTTTCTATTTTATTTCGAATTAATATATAGATTGTTCATACGTTGGTTTCTAGGAATTTCTGGAAAACTGAACACGTGTTGATTTTGAAATTTTCGTAATAATTCTAAAATTTTTCTCTAATTATCTTTCACATAAATGTTTATGAGGTGTTATTTTATGTTTCTGTTAAAGGAAAATGCAAATTGAATGTCATTGCTATTTTATTACAAATTTAGTTTCAGCTTGATGCATGTATGAAGTTTTGGGAAATTCTGGAAACTTGATGAACATGCATGCTTGAAAATTCCATATTACTTTTATAAAAATTATTTTTATGAATTTTATGCTTGCACATGCAAGATGAGATGTTGCCATGTGTATGAGATGCATGAAACTTGTTGTTAAAGTGAATATCTTATGCATGCATGATGTAAAGTTTGGCTAGTGTTAGAAGTAATATGATAGCTGTCATACACATGTGATATGCTGGCTTATTCCAATTAATTAATAAATAATTCCTACGAATTATTTTCTACAATTTTTTATTAGACACACTTAGAATGTATATAAGGCTCTCGAATGTTTCTAGAATTAATTGAATTTGATTCAATTAATAAATCAAGTTTTTGAAAGTTAATGGAGTTGACTTACTTAATGACTTTTAGTGTATGTATTACGGTTATAAGACCTTAATAAAGTTCTTATGTGATAAGAAACGTATTATTTTGATGAAAATAACATACCTAATGCATGTGCTTGAAATTAGGGTTTCAGAAATTTTCCGAACATCGAATTGGTCCCTTTAGTATCTAGTAGATTAACTTATTTATATTGACGATTTTGGCTGTCAAGATAATTTTGGCTTATGCCGAAATTTTTTAGATAAATTTGAGATGACCTAGGGATATTATAGATGTCTAATTGATGCACAGAAATTTTGAAAATCCTAGGGATTAATTTACAATTAATCTAAGTAGAGTATAGCATTTCTAGTGTGACTAGATAAAGGCATAAATACAAGGATTAAAGTGTTTAATTTGGACATCAAAATAATTGAATTTTAAGGTTTCTAACTGAATCACATTCATAATTTGAATTAGCCAAAGCTAACACTAGTATCCCATTCGGTTCAAAAGTTGAATCAAATCATGAACTTTAGATGCATAGTCAAGTCACAGCCTAAATTAAACCTTTTTTGTGTGATATATACATTAGATGCACTTTAAATGTAGGTATGGACATTAAATTGAATTAATTGAATTATCCATAATCTGAAAATATATATGTGATGTATATACACATAAAATCATCCAAGTATTGATGAAACCAAAGAACAAATCCCTCTACCAAAATATTAGGAATTACACCTTCCATTGATATGGCAAGAACCAAAGTTTTTTTAGAGTTGGGTTGTTGGGAAAACCCAAGCTTGCTCTACACGAATATGTTCAAACCATGGAAATTAGATTTACGGATCAATGACATGATCCTAACTAGAAGCGTTGATTTATTGGGCAAACCAAGGTCATCATAGATAGAGGTAAATTTGGGTTATATACATAGGATGTATACAAATTAGGAGTTGATGACCTAATGAGTGTGCTAAATCAACAGTTGATGACACAAGTCAATAGTTGCATAAATGAATGCAATTGATACGAATGATACCTATCAATTAACCTAAGATGGCTTATTGGGCAAACCTAAGGTTATTCTTGGTGATATTGGATATCGACCTATTAAAAAAACTGTAAGTTTTCTCGAATATACGGTGAGGGCTATAGACAAATACAAAAAACTAGGATATGTATTAGATTAATTGCTTCTCGATCCTCCTGCTCCCGATGCATCCGATGAAGATCAAAAAGCTTACAAGAAGCTATTGGATGATAGTGAGTTAGCTAGCTGTATATTGCTAGCCTCTATGTCACCAGAACTGCAAAAGCAGCATGAGGCTATGGATGCTCATACCATAGTCTACCACCTGAGGGAATCATTTGATGAGCAAGCTTCATCTAAAAGGTTCGAGACCTCGAGGCTTCTTTTCTGTTCTAAGATGGTTGAGGGGTCATCTTCAATGCAGTATACGCTAAAGATGAATGGATACAATGAGAGGTTAGCCAGTTTAGGTTTTGTAACGGATCATGAATTAAGTATAGACTTAATTCTGACTGGCTTGATCGATAACAGTTTGTTCTTAACTATCAGATGAACCAAATATCCACAACGATACCTAAGTTGATTAATCTGCTCAAAACAACCTAGCAAACTGGCAAGAAAGATAATAAGGTTATGATGCTAGTGGACTCTGCTTCTGGTTCTCGAAAGAAGAACCAAGGGAAGAAGAAGAAGTCCAAGAAGCTAGTGGGAGGTGTAGCCAAGAAGAAGGAAAAGAAGACAGCATCAAAGGAGATATGCTTTCATTGCAATAAGGAAGGACATTGGAAGAGGAATTGCAAAGCTTATCTGGAGTCACTAAAACAGTAGAAGGCATTAGATGCCTTACCGTTTGCTTTAGGTATGCTATTTGTCATTGAGTTTAATATTATTTCTAATCATAACATTTGGGCATTAGATACCAAATGTAGCTCAAACATATGTGTTGATATGCATGGTCTCAGGGATAATAGACCACTCAATAAGGGAGAGATGGACCTACTCGTGGGAAATGGAGCAAGAGTTGTTGTATTAGCTGTCGAAATATATGTTTTGTATCGTCCTAGTAGGCTAGAGTTAATTTTGAAAAATTGCTATTATGTACTCGTTGTGACAAAGAACATTGTATCTGTTTCATGTTTTAATAAAGCTGGATTTCATTTAACTTTTTCAAGCAATGATTGTTTGAATGAAATGTTGTACGGTGCTACTACATTGTGCAATGTTATTTACATATTAGATATATGTAATCCAATTTTAAACATCAATGACATAAAAGACAAAAACGAGATAACTTAAAATCATCTTACTTATGGCATTGTCGACTTGGCCATAAAACGCATGATTAAGCTACACAAGAATGGTAGCCTAGGGTCATTTGATTATGAATCATATGACATATGTGAATCTTGCTTGTTAGGCAAGTTGACTAAATTACCTTTTAAAGTAAAAGGTGAATGAATGAATGGGTTATTAAACCTAATACATTCTAATGTATGTGGTTTGATTTCCATTCATATCAGAGGTGGTTTTGTATACTTCATTACTTTTATCGATGATTGTTCACGATATAGGTTTGTGTATCTAATGAGATACAAGTCTGAAGCATTTGAAATATTCAAACAATTTAGACATGAATTAGAGAAACAACTTGGTAGAAGTATTAAGACTCTTCGATTAGATTGGGGTGGTGAATACTTGAATGAGGAGTTTCTATCTTATCTGGAAGATAATAGGATAGTATCCTAGTGGACTCCACCTGACACGCTGCAACATAATAGTGTGGCTGAAAGGAGAAACCAAAACTTGTTAGACATGATAAGGTCAATGATGGGCTTAGCAGATCTATCGGAATCCTTTTTGGGTTATGCACTCGAGACTGCTATTTATATGAAACAGAGTCCCTTCTAAGGTAGTTGAAGTTACTCCATATGAGATATGGACTAATAAAAAGCACTACCTTTCTCACATGAATATCTGGGGTTGTTTGGCTTATATAAAGCAGATTTAATTAAACAAGCTTAAAGAAAAATCTGATAAATGTTTGCTTATAAGATATCTTAAGGAAACAATTGAATATCAATTATATGATGCTTTAGAGCAAAAGGTTTTTGTCTTAAAGTATTCTATATTTTTAGAGAAGGAGTTTCTTCTAAGAGAAGATAGTAAGAGCAAAGCTGAATTTGATGAAGTTCATGATGCTCAAATAGACGCAGATCAATTGCCTAAACCGAGAATTGTTGCTTATAGAGACAAGACAACAATTGAACCTTCTGACATACAAAATGTTCGTAGGTTAAGTAAGATACACAATGTTTCAAAGAGATATGAATTTCTTGTAAGTGAACAAAATAATGTATTGCTCATAGAGGACGATGAGCCTACAACATATGAAGAGGCTATGAAGAGTTCAAAATCTAAAAAATGGCTTCAAGCCATGAAGTTTGAAATGGATTCCATACATAGACTTTGGTTGACCTACTCAAAGGGTTAAAACCGATAGGGTGCAAATGGATTTTCAAGAAGAAAATCGACATGGAAGGTAATGTGATTACCTATAAAGCGAGGCTAGTCGCTAAAGGTTATCGTCAAAGACAAGGAGTTGACTATGACGAGACATTTAGCCCCTTAGCTATACTTAAATCCATTAGAATACTCCTAATGATTGCCGCTCATTATGATTATGAAATATGACAAATGGATGTGAAGGTGACTTTCTTGAATGGAAATCTAGTTGAGGATGTGTATATGATATAACCTGAGGGCTTCGTATCTAGAGATGGCAAAAGGGTATGCAATTTTCAGAAATCTATTTATGGATTGAAGAAAGCATTTATGAGATGGAACATCCGATTTGATGAAACAATCAAAGAGTTTGGTTTCTCACAAAATCCTGATAAAGCTTGTATGTACAAAAAGGTTAGTGGGAGTACTATAATATTCCCTGTGGATGACATATTATTAATAGGAAACGAAGTCTCAAGTTTGCAATCAATCAAAGTTTGGTTGTCCCAGAATTTTTCCATGAAAGACCTTAAAGAAGCAACTTATATATTGTGAATAAGATCTACAGAGATAGATCAAGGAAGTTGCAAGGTCTTTCATAGTCAACATACACAGACAAAGTGCTAAATAGGTTTAGCATGGAGCAGTCATAGAGAGGGTTTCTTCCCATGACTCATGGGATTAAACTCTCGAAATCTACGTGTCCCAAGACGCAAGATGAGAGGACTTGAATGAGTATAAACCTATATGCTTCGGCAGTAGAATCAATCATATATCCTATGTTATGTATAAGACTCGATGTATCCTATGCTCTAAGTGTTACGAGCATATATCAATTAGATCCTATGACGGTCACTAGGTGGTTATTAAGAATATCCTAAAGTACTTGAGAAGTACTAAGGATGTATTCTTGACAAATGGAAATGGACATCCCGTAGTGAGAGGGCATACGGATGCTAGTTTTTAATCTGACCAGGATGACTCCAAATCCCATTCAGGTTATGTTTTCACACTGAATGGTGGTGCAATTAGTTGGAAGAGTTCCAAATAAGAGACAACTACAAATTTGACGTTTAAGTCAGAGTACATTGCAGCTCTGGAAGCAGTGAAAGAAGTTGTTTGGATCAAGAAGTTCATTTTGGAACCTGGAGTGGTTATGAGCATAGTTATTGGACCCCGTTCTCAACTACAATATTTCATGGTGACAATATGCTAGGGTTGGGTGACTTTAAAAGAATTAAAAAGAAGTCACATTGAACATCTAATAATAAAAGAAGTCATTGTTAGGAGTAAAAACAAATAAATAAACCTTAAATAATAAAAGAAGTCACGGTTGTGACTTAAATAGTCATCACCGTGACAAAATATGGGGTGTTTAATAACAAAAAGAAAAAGTCAAATTCAAAGCCGTGCAAGAGAAGTCACGGTCATGACTTCTTAAGTGGGAAAGGAGTTGCTCGCAATCGTGTGCGAGCACGATCGTGTAAGAAGGACTCGGGCATAATTGTGTATGTGCACGATCATGCAATCCCATTAACAATGGGGTCGATCATGATCGTGCACAGGGTCAGACACAATCGTGCACCCTGACTCAGCCACTCCAAATTCGAACCATCATATCTCTCAATTCTGATATCCAAAAATTACAAAATTTATACCATTAGAAAGCTAAGAGAATGTACTACAATTTCATGAAGAAACTTTGTCTAATTTGGCTATATCAATATAGTTTAATTGAAGTCACGACACAATTTTTGTTCCCCTTTTTCCTATACTGCCTATGATGAACCTTTACACACTTTAGAAGACCTGAATCTAACAAACATTATTCATACATACATGACCCTTAACATAACAGACTCCCAACACAACAATTTACTTAAGGAAAATCTATCCAAAATTCCACCAAACAACATACAGTTCCATTTCCAACAGTGACAAATTAATAGAGAAGAAAATCTTGAATATTTACGAAGGAAATTTCACCAACTCTTTTATTTCATTTCTCAAACAAAATAGAGTGTGTACATAACTTTAATTACATATCAAGAGTCGTAACGGTAGTATAATCTAAAATACAGTATGAGTGCTTATGCTTGATATGCTTACAAAGCTACCAAATGTATTCGAACTAACTTAGTTACAAAAGATAGACTTCTTGGAGTTTGTCGAAGTTTACAAGGTTCAATGATCTGCTTGTTCTATACCTGAGGAGTGGAAAATAATAGGGTGAGCTGCGAAGCTCAGTAGCTAATACGTTTATAGCCATTGGTAACGAGCCACATACGATCAAGCACACACACACACACACACACACACACACACACACACACACACACACACACACACACACACACACACACACACACACATATATACATATACACATATACACATATACATATATATATACACATATGTCATTTTAATCTAGTACTTTATTTATCCACATTTCCAGCTCGCAGAATTCATATGTTATCACATAAAACATATCATGTATTTTCAATCATCAAAACATAGAATTCAATCGTACATCATGCTCAAAAAATCAAAGCGAAATGCACACATATAATGGCTTGAGGAAATCCTATAAAACGAAATGGAGAAACTGAAGTTTACACTATGAACAAAATGAGTCTATTTCTTAGGAGCTCATGTGCCACAAGCGGGCAGCCGAGAGATGGCTTTAAGTCAATGTACACATAACAAACGAAATGGTATCTCAAGCAAATTTTTGATGCTCATACATTTCATAACATATTTATACTTTGATGCTTTTTGCACTTTCATCTTTTCATTAATATAAAACGTAGTAAAATCTTTTAAGGCATACAAGATAACAAATCACAACGCATTGTTCCCACATTCATAATGATTCAAAGTTAAGCAATTAAACATACAAATAAGTAAGAGATTAGCCCATCATCACAATAACTATAAACATATTACCCACCAAACTAGTTGATTGTCCAAACTCAAGTTTGTCTTTCCTCTTGCTGTTGCCTTCGATATTCTTGGTTTTCTTTAAACAAACAAACTTTCATTCAAACTAATATACAAATAGAAAATCCCTAAAGCTCTAATATCTAAAAATGAGCTTAGACTTAATCTACTCTTGGTTTATTTAAGCTAGAAGAACTAAGATTTAGTTGAAAATCTAAGAAAATAGATTTCTTGGTTCTCTTCTTTCTCCCTTCATTTCCAGCACACAAAAACTCATTTTCTCTAGTTCCTTTTCTACTAAAAGAAGAAGAAAAGATAGAGGTTACCCAAAAACTCAGCTGAACATTTTCCTTCTTCTTTTTCTGTTTCGGTTTTTTCTTCTTTTCTTTTAGTTTCTTCTAGGTTTTTCTTTCTCTCTTTCTAACTTCTCTACTATGACTCTCTACTCTTTCTCATTTCTTTTCTTATTAATTTACGATAACTTTTTTTCCTATCTTACCCTTCCATATTTAATGTAATGCCTACTTACTCCTTAACTTAACTCTAACATTTCCATTTATACATGCAAACACATGATTTAATAAAAATTTTCTAAGAAAAAATGAGAGAAGTTACGGTTGTGACTTCTCAAGTCACAACCGTACAAAGCAGAAGAAGTCACAGTTGTGACTTCTCAAGTCACAACCGTGCGGGGTCCAACAATAGTAGACCCAATACTATTATATTATGACAACAATGAGACTATTGCTTAAGCCAAGGAACCAAGGTCTCATCAGAGGTCCAAGCACATACTCAGGAGATATCACCTGATCAGGGAGATAATTGATAGAGGTGGTATGAAGATAGAGAAAGTGCCAACAGATCAGAATATCGTTGATCCTTTGACTAAGTTACTTCCTTAAATAAAATTTGATCATAGTGTACTCACCTATGGTATTAGATATAAGGCGATTGACTTTAGTGCAAGTAGGAGATTGTTAGAGTAGTGCTTTAAAGGTAATCACCTTTAGCACTTTTGTATAAATTTTATTTTGATTAGTAAAGAGAAAGGCAATTTCATTAATTTGATATTCGTTAATATATGAATTGATATTGATCTTAAATCAAATTAATGAAGTCCATGATACAAAACATAGCATGAAGGAAATCACGATGAGATCATGATAATGAGATTCCTTTTATGTATTATATTAGTATCTAAATAATCCCTATTCATAGGATTAATAAGATAGGGCATTATTAATCAAGATAGACTAGCACATGTTATGCTCCTTGATTTGATCAAGCAGTGGATCTCGCAAATTGTAATCATGAGATATTTGATTTAACATGTAGATGTTTACTAAAAGTAGTAAGTACATCGGATAACCCATAATGAGATTATCATATGAATGATCTATCAAATGTCAAAGATTAATCTCATTGCAACAATGGTGCAAATATCCTTAGACTTGAGGTACTCAACGATATCTTAGATACCAATCATGTGCTTTAACATCATTCTTTGTTACCTCAAGACGAGGTCTCTCTTAGGGTGATGATTGGGTGTAATTGTTGGTATTCGAAGGTAATTAGGTAGCCAATAAAGGATTCACCATTCCTGATAGAAGGAGATGATGCCCAAGACCTTTTTTCAAGGTCGTTACTCAGGAGTCTCTGGCTAGAGCAATTATGTGTCATAAAGAAAGTCTTCAATGACACATAGAGTAATGAGAACCTAGGATAAGATCTAATATCACTTGGACTATATGTGGCGTAGTCAGTCTAGTGGGAGTTGACACATAGCCTATACTCTGAACAAAGTAGGGTATAGTATGGTAAAAGGACTAATTGCATGATAATTTCTATGAAAAGGTTCATAAGTTGGACAATTAACTATTGAAGAGTTCATGTGTTAATCCACTTATATTCAAACCCTTCATGATTTGCTTGAATTAAAAGTTAATTCAAGTCCTAAAATAATCGAAAACCTTTAATAAGCATAAAAAATCAGATGAAAAACATAGTACGTATGATTATTTTTAAGTAGGCCACAACAGTGACCGAAGGCGACCCTGATTTCAAGTGACCGAAGGCATGAATTGGTACCTAAGTGTGTTCTTCACTTATGTGCACAAGAGAGTCTAACCACTTCCCGCATACTTAAGTGAGAGGATAAGTGCTCTAGAAGAGTTCTAGAGTGAGAGAGAGGTGTCAAGAGTCTTGTTCTTGCAATTTATGCAATTATTGCATGAATCAAAGTGCATGCAACAAAAGTCTTGATCTTTCTTCTCATTTTGAGCATGTAATAAAACTCATCTAGTTTGGTGCTCAAATCACCCTTACACATTATTTCTTCTTGATTTTTGCGTATTCTTGGGTGATCAAGGAAGGATTTGGTATTTTAAATAACCCAAACAAGGAGAAGAAACAAGAAAATAGGAGAAATAAAAGGTAAATATGTTTTATATTTCATGTTCTTTTACATATCCTTATATGCATGTGTGATTCTATTTTTCCGGGGTTGTCATGGTGTCAAAATCTAGATTCCAACACTTCTACTTCATCCTCATGCATGTGATGCATGCATCTATGGCACCCCCAACAGTGGTGTCAGAGCAAGTTTATGCATGTAATGGATGATGTATTGAACATGTGTAAAGTGTTTTCTAGGTAGTGATTGACATGCATGTTGATTTGGAATAATTCGTGTAAATTGCAGAATTTTTTATGATTTTCTTTCACAGGAATGCTTATAAGATGTTATATCATGTTTTTGTAGGGAAATTTCAATTGAATGTCATTTGCTATTTTATTTCGAATTATTGTGCAAACTATTTATATGTTGGTTTCTGGGAATTTCTGGAAAACTGAATGCATATGCTAACTTTGAAATTTTCGTCATAATTCTAAAAAAAATTCTAATTTTTTTTCACAAAAATGTTTATAAGGTATTATTTTATGTTTCTTTCAAAGGAAAATGCAATTGAATATCACTTTCTATTTTATTACAAACTTAGTTTCAACCCGATGCATGTTTGAAGTTTTGGAAAATTCTAGAAACCTAATGAACATGCATGCTTGAAAATTCCATATTAATTTTATAAAAAAATTTATGAATTTTATGCATGCAAATGCAAGATGAGATGTTGCTACGTGTATGAGATGCACGACACTTATTGTTAAAGTGATTATGTTATGCAAGCATGATGTAATGTTTGGATAGTGTTAGAAGTAATAAGACAAGTGTCATACACATATGATGTGTTGGCTTATTCCAATTAAATAATAAATAATTCCTAAGGATTAGTTTCTGGAATTTTCTATTCGACACATTTAGAATGTGTATAAGTCTTTGTATTCTTCTAGAATCAATTGAATTTGATTCAATTAATAAATCAAGTCAAAGCCAAGATTGGTCAACTTTTTGAAAGTTAATGGGGTTAACTTACTTAATGACTTATAGTGTATGTATTATGGTTCTAAAACCTTAATAAAGTTTTTATGTGATAAGAAATGTATTATTTTGATGAAAATAGCATGCCTAATGCATGTGCTCGAAATTAGGGTTCCAGAAATTTTCCGAACATCGAATCAATCGCTTTAATGTTTAGTAAGTTAACTTATTTATCTGGACGATTTTGGCCATCAAGTTAAATTTGGCGTGTGTCAAAATTTTTTAGATAAATTTGAGATGACTTAGGGATATTATATATGACTAATTGATGTACAGGAATTTTGAAAACCTTAGGGATTAACCTAAGATGGCTTGTAGGCAAACCCAAGGTCATTCTTGGTGATATTAGATATTGACCCATTAAGAAAACTGTATGTTTTCTTGAATTTGTGGTGAGGGCTATGGATTTGAATAAGAATAGTGGGACCTATAATGCATGTAATTAAAGTCCTTATCGATATGCATTAAGTGTATATTCTAACACTTTCTTTCATTCTTCTAAGTTATTGAATTGTCACGATGTCTTCGTCTAGTGTGAACCTACGCTCCCTATTAGAATTCAACAAACTTACAGGGCCTAACTTCATGGATTGGAGAATTGTTCTCAAATCCAAAAATCTAGGATATATCCGAGATGAACCACTTCTCGATCCCCCTTCTGCCGATGCATCTGATGAAGATTAGAAAGCTTACAAAAAACTACTGGATGATAGTGAATTGGCTAACTGTATAATGTTGGCCTCTATGTCACCAGAAGTGAAAAAGCAGCATGAGGCTATAGATGCTCATACCATAGTCTACCATCTGAGAGAATCGTTTGATGAGCAAGCTCGGTATAAAAGGTTCTAGACCTCGAGATTGCTTTTCTGTTTTAAGATGACTAAGGGATCATCTTCAATGCAATATGCACTGATGATGAATGGATACATTGAGAGGTTAGCCAATTTGGGTTTCATAATGGACCATGAATTAAGTATAGACTTAATTCTGAATGGTTTGATTGATAGTTACTCACAGTTTGTGCTTAACTATCGGATGAACCAAATATCCATAATGATACCTGAGCTGATTAATTTGCTCAAAAAAACTGAGCAAACTATCAAGAAAGGAAGTAAGGCTGTGATGTTGGTGGACTCTACTTCTAGTTCTCGAAAGAAGAACCAAAAGAAAAAGAAGAAGTTCAAGAAGCCAGTGGGAGGTGTAGCTAAGAAGAAGGCGAAGGAGACAACATCAAAGGGAATATGCTTCCATTGCAACAAGGAAAGATATTGGAAGAGGAACTGCAAAGCTTATCTGGAGTCACTAAAGTAGAAGAAGGCATTCGATGCCCCACCATCTATTTCAGGTATGTTATTTGTCATTGAGGTTAATACTACTTCTGATCATAACATTTGGGTACTAGATACCAAATGTGGCTCACACATATGTGTTGATATGTAGGGTCTCACTGATAGTAGATTGCTCAAGAAGGGAGAGATGGACCTACGTGTCAGAAATAGAGCAAGAGTTGCTGCATTAACCATAGGAACATATATTTTGTATCTTCCTAGTGGGCTGGAGTTAGTTTTGGAAAATTGTTATTATCTGCCTGTTATGACAAAGAACATTATTCTGTTTCATGTCTTAACAAAGCGGGATTTCATTTAACTTTTTCAAGCAATGGTTGTTCAATTAAGTTGAATGAAATGATGTACGGTACTGCTACATTGTGTAATGGTATTTACGTATTGGATATGTGTAATCCAATTTTAAATATCAATGACAATAAAAGACAAAAGTGAGATAACTTAAAATCATCTTACTTATGTCATTATCGACTTGGTCATATAAGTGAGAAACACATGATTAAGCTACACAGGAATGGTAGCCTAGGGTCATTTGATTATGAATCATATGACATATGTGAATCTTGCTTGTTAGGCAAGAAGACTAAATTACCTTTTAAAGGAAAGGGTGAACAAATAAATGGGTTATTAGACCTAAGACATTCTGATGTATGTGATTCAATATCCATTCATGCCAGAGGTGGTTTTGTATAATTCATTACTTTAATAGATGATTATTTACAATATGGGTTTGTGTATCTAATGAGATACAAGTCTGAAGCATTTGAAACAACTCGGTAGCAATATTAAGACACTTTGATCAGATCGAGGTGGTGAATACTTGAACGAGGAGTTTTTATCTTATCTCGAAGATAATGGGATAGTATCCTAATGGAGTCAACCTTACAAACCTTAATATAATGGTGTGGCTGAAAGGAGAAACCAAACCTTGTTGGACATGGTAGATTAATGATGGGCTTAGCAAATCTGTTGAAGTCCTTTTGGGATCATGCACTCAAGACTGTTATTTATGTGACAAACAGAGTCCCTTCTAAGGCAGTTGAAGTTACTACATATGAGATATGGACTTATAAAAGGCCCCACCTTTCTCACTTGAAAGTCAGGGGTTGTCTAGCTTATATGAAGCGGATTCAATGAAATAAGCTTGAAATAAAATCTGATAAATGTCTGTCTATAGGATATCCTAAGGAAACAATTGTATAAAAATTCTATAATGGTTTAAAGCAAAAAGTTTTTGTCTCAAAGCATGTTGTCACTAGCTACACCTTTTGCTACTAACAGTGTAGAAGTGTGGACTGATGCTGATAGAAGAAATGCACTGTTGAATGTGAAAACAAGACATCATCTGATTTCTGCATTATCTTTAGAAGAGTACGAAAAGATATCCTACTATTCTATAAAAAAAAGAAATATGGGACAAGCTTTAAGTTACTTTTCGAGGACGAATGAGGTAAAGAAACATAGAATAATTCTTTTAGTGCATTAATATGAGACTATTTACATAAAACAGTGAGAAACAATAGATGAATTATTCAAACGTTTCAATAACGTCATCATTGCCTTGAAAATTTTGGGCAAGAAATATCCAAATAAGGAGCTAGTAATAAAAACTCTAGGATCAATACAAAAGGAATGGAGACATAAAGTGATAGCCCTGGAAACTGCAAAAGATCTCAATACAATCTCACTTAACTAGTTAAGTGGAAACTTAATGATTCGTGAAGTCGAGCTTAAGTGAGATGAAGGATTCTTATACAGAAGAGGAATGGCACAAAACGTGGTTGACAAATCAAATCCATCAAATGATGATGAAAGTGATATTGAGTTATAAAAAGATGAAGATGACGAATTTAACTTCATAGTTAGAAAATATGTTTGCCTCTACGTAAAGAAGCTCATGAAGAAAAAAGAAGGAAATAAGAAAATTGGAAATAACATGCTTCTATCAAAAGACAACAATGGAAATAGCAATACATAAAATATTCAAATCATATGTTATCGCTGTAAGAAGCCTAGACACACAAGACCAGAATGTCCTCTTCTTCAAAAAGACAAAACAGAAAATAGAAAATAGAAAACCTAAAAAGCATGCTATGATCACAACCCAGTCAGATGAGGATTTTGATAACTTTGAAGAAGAAGAACCTGAGGAAGTCAGCAACGATTACTTTATGGCCGAATCATGAAATGATGAGGTATATTATTCTAACTCTGATATTAAAATTGATGAATTGAGAGATGCATATCATGATTTATATGAATAGTAGAAAAAATTGGCAGTTCAGTATTTCAAAAAGGTTGAGAAATTAAAAAATAATGACACATATTTAATGAATAATATCAAAATTATTAGAATCGAAAAACAAAGATTTATTGTCTAAATCACTTTTCTTGAAAATGGTAATAAACAAACAGTTTTTGAAAAAGAATGCTTGAAATTTAGTTAGAAAACTCATTACTTGAAAATAACTCTACTAAGATAAAACAATTAGAAGAGAAAGTTACTGCTTAAAACTCAAAAAAGAAAAATGTGCTAAGAAAATTGTTTCTCTTAAAAAAGATCTTGCTAATTTTTTTAATAGAAGAAACAATCTTGATGCATTACTTGGGAGTGGTAAATGTGTTTTTGATAAGGTTGGAATAGGACATAGTGAAAATAACAATATTAGGCCATGCAAAAACTTCTTTGTTAAATCTCCCAGTAGCTATAGCCAAAACAGTAGAAATCTAGTAAGTGGCAAAAATCCTAACAATTATCATTCATCTATTTTGCGTAATTATTATGGGAGACATGATTATGTTAGTCACTCTTGTTACTTTCGAAAGATGAAAAGACCATCTCAAAATGTATGTTTCGAGACTAAAAGGTCAAACTACTAATGTAAAAGGATCTAGAAAGATTTGAGTGCCTAAAATGAGATAATACACTCTACAGATATGCTTCAAAACGTAGACAAACGAAAATCAATAGATAGTTGATAACGGCTATTTAACACACACGACAGGTGAAATATTGCTTTTATTCCATATTAAAAGAAAGATGGAGGTAATGTTGTCTTTGCTGATAAAAACAAGGCAAAGTTTACTAGAATTGGTAAAATTGGTGATTTTAACTCTGCTTTTATTGATCATATTCTTTTGGTTGATGGAATGAAACATAACTTGCTTAGCGTAAGTCAATTAGGTGATAAAGGTTTATGGTTACTTTCTTTGCATCACATTGTGAAATAATTGACAATTTTAATTATAATATTGTATTCGTTGGTCCTAGAAATCAGAACATACATTGTGCTCAATGGGAAGATATATCTTCTCAAACTAACAAGTATTTTGTCTCAATAAAAAAGGATTCACTTATCTAGCACAAAAGATTTAGACATGCTAGCATGAGCATTTTATCAAAATTGTCCAAAATTGAGTTAGTAAGAGGACTACCGAATTTGAAATTTGAGAGCAATCAGTTTTGTGAAGCTTGTTTAAAAGGAAAACAAATCAGAAGCAGTTTCCCTCCTAAAATATTATGACTACTAATCAGTCACTTGAAATCATGTACATGGATTAATTTGGTCCTACTAAGACTCAAAGTTTCGGTTGCAAACATTACGGTTTTGTTATAGTTGAGGATTTTTCCATATTCACACAGTTATTTTCTATCAAATAAAGATGATACTTTTGAAGTCTTTGAGAAGTTTTACAGGAAAGTTCAGACTGAAAAAGGGTACTGCATTACATCGATTCAAAGTGATCATAGAGAAGAATTTGATAATAGAAAATTTACAGACTTATGCAATGAAAATGGTATAACTCACAACTTCTCATGCGTAAGGACTCCTCAGTAAAATGGAGTTGTTGAGAGAAAGAACAGGAATCTCGTAGATATAGCCAGAACAATGCTATGTGAAAGTGGCCTACCTCATGCTTACTGGGTAGAATTCGTGTCAACCGATTGTTATATACTTAACAGGTGTCTCATAAGACCTATTCTAAAAAAGACCCTCTATGAGTTGTGGAAAGAAAGAAAACTAAATGTTGCTTACTTTCAAGCATTTGGCTGTAAGTGTTTCGTTCTAAACAATAGAAAAGACAACCTTGAAAAGCTCGATGCAAGATTAGATGAAGCTATTTTCTTCAACTACAGTACGACTAGTAAAGGATTCAGAGTTTACAATAAAAGAACAAAGAAGATAGAAGAATCGATATATGTGGTATTTGATGAAGCGTTACCTTCGACAACAGCAACTAACTTAGATGATGAAGAGCATCAATTGTTACCTAAAAATACATCAGAGAATCAAACTATACCTATAATGCCTTTAGAATTACAAAATCAAGAAGGCCCCTCTAAAGCTAGAACAGAGCAAGCTCCTTGATTTCAACAAGAGTCTATGTAACGAAAAATACCGAAAGAATGGAGAGCTCTTAATATACATCAATATATTCTGGGAGATCCCTCTAAAAGTCTAAAAACAAGATTATCATTCAAGAACAAATTTATTGCTCTCATCTCATAAATAGAACCAAAGACCGTTGAACAGGCCTTTATTGAAAAAACTAGGTTTCAATTATAAAAGACAAACTGAATCAATTTGAGAAAAACAACGTCTAGAATCTAGTACCTCATCTTTAAAACAAGTCAATTATTGGAACTTGATGGGTATTTTGAAACAAACTTGACGAAAATGGTAAGGTGATAAGAAACAAAGCTAGACTTATAGCTCAAGGTTACAATCAACAAGAAGGTATTGATTTTGATGAAACTTATGTACCTTTTGCAATTGATTAGAATTTTACTTGCCTTTACTTACTATAAAAACTTCAAGTTGTTCCAAAAGGATGTTAAAAGTGCATTCTTAAATGGTTAAATTAACGAAAAAGTGTTTGTTAAGCAACCCCTAGGTTTTGAAGATGAAAACCATCCAGATTACGTGATGAAGTAAACCAAAGCTCTGTATGGTCTAAAGCAGACTCCTCAAGTATAGTGTAAAAGGTTAAGTAACTTTCTGCTTAAGGATTCTGAAGAATAGAGTGAAAAACAGAGGGCTTGATCTATACTTATGGCCCTTGTACCATTTTTATAGAAGTAATTACATAGGGAAAGAAAACCTTAGTAATAAATAGCAAATCACACACTAAAGAGGGAGATTATACCCTCCCTAATATAGATATTTCCTAACACTCCCCCTCAAGTTGGAGCATACAGATCATAAGCTTCAAGCTTGTTATATATAGGTTTCAACTGAGACCCCCCTAATGCTTTAGTGACTAGGTTGGCAAGTTGATCTTCTAACTTGACATATGGTGTCTCAATCAATCCGTCTTGAAGCTTTTCACGAACAAAGTGACAGTCCACTTCAATATATTTGGTTCTCTCATGAAAGACTAGATTTTAGGCAATATGAATGGCTACCTGATTATCACACATCAATTTCATTGGAGTGGAGTGCTCAAAACCAAATTCCCCAAAAAGATGCTTCAACCAAATCAACTTACATATAGTATACACTATAGTCCTGTACTTAGATTTAGCACTAGAACATATAACAATTGATTTCTTTTTACTTTTCCATGACACTAGGTTTCCACCTAAAAATACACAGTAGCCTTAAGTAGACCATCAGTCATAGGAGCTTGCCCAATCTGCATCTGTATACCCTTAAACCTGAATGTGTCCATGATGCTGGTAAAGAAGACCTTACCCTGGAGAACCTTTCAAATATCTCAAAATTCTAATAACTGCATCCTAATAAATAGTTTGTGAAGATACCACAAACTAACTCACTACAATTGTAGCAAATGAAATATCTGGACAAGTAATAGTCAAATAATTCAATCTATCAACAAGTCTTCGATACTTACTTGGATCTTCCAACTACTCTCCTTTATCAGTATTAAGTGTTACATTTGATTCCATTGGGCTATCAATTGGCTTTATTCCCAACAGATCTATTACCTCTAGAAGATCAACAATATACTTCCTTTAAGATAGACAATCCCCATTTTTGACCTTGACACCTCGATACCTAGAAATTGTTTTAGTAAACCAAGATCCTTTGTTTGAAATTTAGTCTGTAGGAATGACTTTAAAGATTGAATTCCTACTTTATCATCTCTAGTAATAAGAATATCATCAATATACAAGATCAAAAGAATTTTACAAGCCTCGGAGTGACGATAGAACAAAGAGTGATCCACACCACATCGATGTATACCAAACTCCATAACAATGTACTAAAGTGCCCAAACCAAGCTCTTGATGACTGTTTTAGACCATACAAAGATTTGTTAAGGTGACAAACTAGATTAGTCTCCCCTTAAGTAACAAACCCTGGTGGTTACTCCATAAAAATAATCTCCTGAAGATCACCATAAAGAAAGGCATTCTTGACATCGAGTTGATGAAGAGGCTAGTCATGGGTGGCTGTCAATGTAATGAAAACACATACGGATGTCAATTTGGGGATAGGAGAACAGGTTTCAGTATAATCTATACCATAGACCTGTTTATAACCTTTAGCTACCAAACGAGCTTTTAAACGATTAATCGTGCTAACAGGATTGACGTTAACACTGAACACCCAACTACAACCCACAATTCTTTGACCATGTGGAAGAGGAACTAAGTCTCATGTGACATTAGTTTGCAAAGCCACATCTCTTCTTCAATTGCATGTTTCCATCAAGACGATCCAATGCTTCTGAAATAGACTTAGGTATAGGTATAAAAGACAAAATGGATACAAAATCAGCATATGACGATGATAATAAGTTATAAGAAACAAAGTTTGAAATAAGGTGAGATGTATAAGACCTTCTTCCTTTCCAAAGAGCAATGGGCCAAGCACGATCATTATATGATGGAACTAAACAACGGTGATGAGTGTGAATCGTCTGGTCGTGCTTCAGGATGAGTGTGTCGAGTATAAACCTACAAATTAGGACAAGAGAGACGTTCCAAAGGAGTAGGATTAGTGTCAGGAGCAGCAGAATTAGGAGTTGCTTAGAAAGGAACAAAAGCAATTGGTAGACACTTATCAATGTTAGTAGAGACAACCTGAGCATAAAAAAATTACAGTGTGTCTTCAAAGAATGTAACATTAGCAGACACAAAAAAATGATTCAATGAGGGGCTAAAACATTTATACCTTTTTTTGCAAATGAGAGTACTTGAGAAAGGTGCTTTTAGATTTAATTTATCTATGTTGGGCTGAAGCTGGTGAGCCAAACAAACATATCTGAATACTATAGGAGCAATGAAAAAAGGGTCTTAATAGTAAAAGAGAATTGAGAACAGAGTTTTACCCGTTAACACAGAAGATGACATTCTATTGAGAAGATTATATGTAGTAAGTACAACAACTCCCCACAAACTTTTAGGTACATTCATGTGGATTAACAGCGTACTAGTTGTTTCAACAATATGTTGGATTTTCTCTCAGCTACCCCATTTTGATAAGGAGTGGATGGGCAGGAAGACTGATGTTGAATACCTTGTTGTTTCAAGTAGCTAGAGAATGAGCTACAGAAATATTCTTTAGCACTATCACTACAAAGAATATTGATTTGAGTATTAAAATGATTTTGAATTTCAGTATAGAAAGAACAAAAATAAAGAATAGTTCAAAACGATCTTGCATTAGATATAACCAAGTTATTTGAGAGAAATCATCAACAAAAATTACAAAAATACTAAAATCCCCACTTAAACTTGACACAACTCGGACCCCAAATATCTATATTGATTAACATGAAGGGTTTTTCAACATTTTTATTGACTCGAGGAAAATATGAAGTACGATGATGTTTTCTTAACTGACATGACTCATACTTTAAACTGGAAACATAATCTAATCCTAGCACTACTTTCTTGAGATTTTCCAAAGATGGATGACCCAATCGACTACAGATATCAATAGGAGAGACTAACACTGGGCAGGTGATGGATGATTGCAACTTGTCAAAATAGTACATTCCATTCAATTCACACCCTTCTTTAATCATCATCCTAGTCTTCAAATCCTGGATAATGACATTATCAGGGTAGAAATATACAGAAAAATTTAGTTGTTTAGTCAATTTGCTCATATACATAAGATTGAAAGGAAAATTTGGAACAAATAATGTAGAGGGTAATGTGAGAAAAGAACAAGGATGAGGGGGTCTAACATCTTTAATGGTGGTAGTAGATCCATCAGTAACAGTAATTTTATCATTATGAGAGGCAAGTAAAGGAACAATATGGTTAAATTTAGTTATTTTACCTAAAATATGGTCAGTGGCACCAGAATCTATTACCCATAATTATTTCCTAGGGATAGCTGAATAATAAGTGGTTGGGTTACCTTGATGAGCCATATATGCCATAGAGGAAGAGTGTTGTTGAACCGACTGATACTGCAGAAAATTAGTATACTCATCCTAAGATAAAGTAACAAACGGTTGTGAAGAATGTTCTTCAAGAGACAATACAAGCAGCTCGCAAATGGGGATATTTATCCCAATAAGATTTTTCATTATGTCCACCTCTATCACAACGTATGCAATGATTCATGAGCCTCTGTTATGTCCTCCTCGGCCTCCACGACCACCACAACCACCAAATCCTACTCGACTTCCCCCATGGCTTCCTTTGACCTATGAATCAGATTATGTTGCAAGAGCTAACCTATCAGAGTTATTATCTAGTCGATTCACCGTAGTCATAAAGTGAGAGAGTCTAGAATACACTTTAACCAAGGATGGAAAGTGTACTCCTTGCAAGATTTGTGCTCAAACAGGCTCAAACTTGGTTCAATCTAGCCAAAAACGTTAAAGTTACCAAATGCTCTCTTTGAATATGCATCTCTTTAATATCAAATGTGATTGATAGTAGAGAATTCAACTCCTCAAAAGCACCTTTCACTTTCCCAAAGTATTCAATCAAACTTCCTTCTTATTTGAATTGAAATAACTCAACATGAATAACATATATGCGAAGCTTATTACCAGACTAAAGAGGCGTAGCGTACTCCTAAGCTTGCTTACAATTACTAACATGAGAGAATAAAGATTGAAAGTTCAGGTTCTATAGAATCGAAAAGAATATATAGTAGTTGTGCATTATAACCTTGCCAATTTTCTAGTATTTTCTAATCAGTTGGAGGATCAGATGTAAGATGGGACAACTTGCTCTAACCTTGAAAGAACAATTCTACATTCTTAGACCAAAAAGGATAGTCATTACTGTTCAAACATTGCTTAGTGATTTGCAAAGTTGAGGAACCCATTGTTGGAACAACTTGCTACTGGAATCTGACATCTCCTAGTTATGCTAGACAGAGTTCCTGACTAAACGGACACTAAAATACTATTGACGATGTTTCGAAATAAATAAAACTTGACTACTATAAAAAAATCATGTTTTGGTTAGTTTTGACACAAAGTAAGGCTAGAACTCCATTCAGGACACAGTGGTGAGTTGACGCATCTAACTGTCATCGCCGTTGGTTACCAGACAACAGCACATGACGCACATATGCCAACAAAATGGGTAGTTTTTTAGTGACACTATTGATACTCTAGTGGTCATCGGCACCCCCTAATTGCTTTTGTGTATTCGGTTTTTTGTTTTGGCAAGTGGAGTTAAAGTGTTTTCGAAAGATTGGAAGGTGTTAGGATTACGGTAAAGGAAGTTCTAAGGTTTGGAAGTGTGGCTCTGATACCATATGAAGAACAAAGTGAAAAATAGAGGGTTTAATTTATATTCAAGGCCCTTGTACCATTTATATAGAAGTAATTACATAGGGAAAGAAAACCTTAGTAATAAATAGGAAATCAAACACTAAAGAGGGAGATCATACTCTCCCTGATATAGATATTACTCTCCCTAATATAGATATTTCCTAACAAGAATAACTTTGAAATAGGAAGTCGATAAAACCTTATTTATTAAGAGAAAGGAGAATGATTTACTCATAGTGCAAATATATGTTGATGACATAATATTTGGTGACACTAATCCATCCTTCTGTGAAGAATTCTTAGCATTAACACAATGGGAGTTTGAAATGAGCATGATGGGAGAATTATCATTCTTTCTTGGATTACAGATCAGACAAATAGAAAAAGGAATCTTCGTTGGCTAAGACAAATGCACAAAGGAACTCACCAAGAAATATCATTTTGAGAATGCCAAATTGATGGATACTCCTATATACACTGGAAGTAAACTTGATAAAGACGAAGAAGGCAAATCTACAGACGTCATTACTATATCTTACAGGCTTAAGACCAGACATTATGCTTGGTGTGTATCTTTTTGCACGCTTTTAATCAAATTCAAAAGAAAGTCATCTTTAAGCAATCAAAGGAATCTTTCGATATCCCCATGGAACTATAGATTTTGGACTATGGTATCTAAAAATTGATTTATTTGACATAGCGGTCTATTGTGTTACAAATTATGCAGGTGATAAAGTCGATCGAAAAAGTAGAAGTGGTCACTATCAATTTCTTAAAGGACGTCTAATATCTTGGTCCTGTAAGAACCAAAATTACGCAACACTTTTAACAACTGAAGCGGAATACATAGCGATTGCTAGTTGTTATACACAGGATTTTTCTCTAAAATTTTTTCTTATTCCTATATTTTGTGATAATACTAATGTTATAAATTTTTCTAAAAATCTCGTGCATTATTTTAGGGAAAATCATATATAAATCAAACATCATTTTATTAAAGATCATGTTTTAGAAGGAACCATCGATCTTTTGCATGTTAATACTAAGAATCAAGTAGATGACATTTTCACCAAGCCACTCTCAGAAGATAGGTTTTGCATACAAGGAAAAGAGTTTAGTGTGTGCAAACTCTCTGAGATTATTTCTGCATGAATATTCTCTACTACTTGCCTTTGCATTTCGTTTAGATGGCTCCTTCTATTCTAATTCCTTAGAAGCTCTCTCTTAGTTTAGTAGGCTCCTTAGAGTTTAGAAGGCTCCACTTCTTTTTAAAAGGATTCTCTCGGTTTAACATTTTGAGTGACATCTATCTTTAAAATAGTGAGTCATTAATGACATCATTTTAACCTTTTCAAAATGTGTGTGTAGTCTGACAACTCTACGTACGCGTCTGTCAGAAGACACATAACCGATTACGCTTCCTCTTCTAACCTGTACATCTACTCATCCTCTCACAAGATCAACCGTTAGGAATCACTCAATATACCCTAAGCAAACTTCTCTCATCTTCTAATCTCTGCACTCTAATTACCTCTTGTTTCAACTCTTAAACTTCATCAAGCTCATCTACAATGACAAGAACAAAATAAAAAGGACAAAAGAAAACTCCAACTTCTTCTATTAACTAAGATGAAGCTCTTATTACTGAACATTTCTCCTCTAAATCTCAAGAGAAAAAAGTGCTTAAAGTGCACTGGATTACAAATGAAAATGATTCAGATGAAGAATCTACTTGGTTGATAAGACGACCGTGGACTAGAGGAAATCTTGCAAAATAAGATGAGAAAAGTTATGAGTGAAAAGAAACCACGGATGCTAAAAAGAAAGAGGAAGAAGAAGCCAAAAAAAGGGAAGAAATAAATAGAGGCAAAGCGCCTGTAACTAAATAAAGAAAACAGGGCAAAGAATATAAAGATAGATACAAACAAGCAAGGAAAGACATCAATACCACTAAAAATGTTTGAATCAATGGAAGCTGAAGTCTGCTATAAATCATAGTACAAGAAAAGAAAGGTGGTTGCTGGGCGGTTCTTGTTTCCTATGATGTTTGATGACATAGGTATACCCATCTCTCCTTACTTTGTTGCATTGGTTGGGAAATTAGATGAGACAGTATGTGATGAGCTAGTCAAGATATTCTACACACATGAAAAAGGAAGATATTAATGGAAAGCTAAACATTGTCCCATGGGTGCATAAATATGAAATTTTAATTTCTAAAGAAATCTTAGGAGATATACTAGAAGTAGCTCTTATAGGGAGAATTAATTTCCCCTGTCATAAGTAGGAATGTTGATGATCTGGAGTTAGTCTAAGTTGTCAAATCCATCTACCTTTTTGTTAAGAACACCCAAGATGAGAGACCCTGGAGTAGGCAATTAGACTTAATACCACGATGTCTTGCATTGCTTTCAGCTACTTCAATTTTTCCCAAGAGTAGCTTATTTAAAAGGTGCAGCCTACTAGACATTTATGTGGTGTATAATTTATTAAAAGGGAAAATAATGAATCTTCCAACTATGATCTTGAGGTTCATGGTGGCTAAGGGGAATTATAAGAATACCACCAGTTGCCTACCTTATAGGATGTTGCTCACCAAGATTTTCAACCATTATGGAGTGTTGCAAATTTGAATTGGTATGCTTCAACTAAGTTTCACCCTTCCATTCCTTATCAATTTGGATACAAATTAGAGAATAATGTCTAGGTAGATAAAACATCTGAAAGAGTAGCAGAAAACTTAGATCCTACTCCAAACCAACAAATTCCTATTCCTCCTCAGGATGAAAATAGTGCAAAACTTTATCAATAACTATAGAACATTCAAGCCAATTGAAAACAGATGTGAAAACAAATAGATAGCATGCAAAATTATATTCTTGACATGCAGCTTTTGTTGAGAAAAATCTTTGAATCCCTTCATTAACTTTGTTGCTATTTTTCTCTGCCTAGATTATTCGAACTTATGATAGTTCCTTCCCCCCTATACTCTTTTATTTTTTATAATGATAAAGGGGGAGAGTTTATGTTGATACATTTTTTCTTCATATTTCTACATATATAATAATATATTTCTCAATACTGCCTCGATTATATAAGTGATTTATTTTTCTGTCAAACTTGTGAAAATATATGATATATAAATGATAGGTTCCTTTTTTAAATAGACTGACTCCTTCAAACCATATCTGAACATATAAAAGTTACAGGTATCTTTATCATCTATTATCTCTTTAAATTTTGAAAAATATATCTATTATTGCTTGTTATAATCAAAAAATGGGAGATTGTTAGCTCAAGGTTTATATTTAACGATTTTGATGATAACTATATAATATTTCAAAATTCAAATTGGATTTATTATATAGACAACGATATTTTTAAAGGAAATAAAATCATAGGATAATTTCTTACTTTCTTGCGGCAACCTTCTTAGTAAACTTTCCTTATTAACATCTGAGAGGATCTTACCTTTTCGAACTATTAGCTCCGAAAATTTTTGTTCTAGTAGAGATGATATTGAAAATTCAAAGTCAATTTAGAATTAAGATCAAGCAATGACTAGTTAAAGAAATTTACTATTTAAAGACAAGAAACAATACCTATGAAGTAATGAACATACACAGACTTTCGAAACATTTGAGCAGCATCTATATTCTTAAGATTCATATCATTCTTATTGTGCCTTAGAAAGTGAAATAAATCTACTAAGAGAGAAATTTTTTATTGAGAACTTACTTTTGAAGAACCTTGAAAGATATTAACTCGTGAGCTTGAAGAGGCTGTCAAATTACTACTTAGTTTTTTATAATGAAACACTCAAGTTGGATACTTGAGCACTGGACATAGACTTGGGTTATAAGTCGAACCAGTATAAATTGACTGCTTCCTTCTCTCTCTTCTTTTAACTTTTAAATTTCCACATTATATTGTGTGTGTTTTTATTTCAACAAAAGGCTCCTTCACTTTATAACAGGCTCCTTTTGTTTTCAACTTACAAGAGGTTCTTTTCAATTACAACAATCGTCTTTTGTTTTAAATTATTTTTAACATAACTTTCGTTTAACAGGCTCTTTCTGTTTAAATAGAATTCTATAGCATAACAGGCTCCTACTATTTTAATTAAAGACAAGCTCCTATCACTTCCTTTTGAACTGAAAGTAACTTGCTAAATTTTTTAAGTCACACACAATTTACCCTCCTCTTGCATGTTTTTGCTTTATCATCACCTTCCTTATAACTTTCAGTTTCACAAATTTTTATAATTTTTATGGTTTTTTCTCTTGCTAATAAATCTTAAGATTTACAAAAATTCTAATTTTTCAAAGTCACTGACGAGAACTTATTTTCCACTAAAATTTAAATATTCTAATCTGATGGAGCCTTTAAACTTACTAAATGACTGGTTGCTACTTTTTTTACCACTCATAGTATTATCTTTCTTATTTTTTGTTCTCATACTCCATAAAACAATAATGTTGTTGAACATAAAATTTTTCATTCACTAAAATAGTAATCACCCTTCTTATTCATATCTCTCTTCCTAAACACTTCTAGTTTGACTCTTTTTTCACAATTGTTTACATCATCAATTGTTTACCATCATGTTTCTTACATTACAAATCTTCTCATGAACTTCTATTTAATACACTTCCTAACCTTAATCATCCTTGGATTTTTGGATGTTCTTGCTTCCTTTTTCTTAGTCAAACTAGAACTGATAAACCCATATCAAAATATGTTCCATGTGTGTTCATTGACTATGCTCCCAGTTATAAAGGATATCAATGTTTTGATCCCTCCATAAATAAAATTTATATTTCTCGTCATGTTAGATTTCTTGAAACCCAATTCCCTAATCTCCTACTCGACTCTCCTTCTTCTCCCCTCAATTTTCTACCTTTACCACTATTTTTCCAATTTTCATATGCTTTTCAACCAAATTCCAATCCTACCTTATCATTAGTTTCCAACACTTCTGAATCACCTACTTCTTCTATAAACTCTCCCATAACACTACCACCCTTCAATCACCCCTGCCATCCTCTTATCTAATGGTTACTCACACTTGAGACTGTAGTCAAAAACTAAAACCTTTTCCAAATCACATGAATTATAGCACCAGTATTGAGTCCTCCACTGATCCAAACTTTACTTCCTTTATTCATGCAAACAAATTTGCTCACTAGTAGCAAGCAATGCTTGATGAGTTCAAAGCTCTCCCTCGCAATAATATTTGGTTCCTTAGCCCTCTTCCTCCAAGTGTAATATTGTCGACTGTAAGTGGAACTTTTGAACCAAACTCATTCCTGATGGTTCTCTAAATCACTACAAAGATCGCCTAGTTGTCAAAGGTTACCATCAATCTCTCAATCTTGATTATATACATACTTTCAGTATAGTTGTCAAACCAGACGTCATTCACCTCATTCTTACACTTTTAGTCTAGTTCTCAAACCAACCACCATTTGCCTCATTCTTACATTTGTCTTCACTAAAAATTGGTCCATTCATTAGTTTGATATTAATAATGTTTTTCTACATAGAAACTTACAATAACTTGTTTTTATGCATCAATCACCATACTTTATTGATCCTTATCATTCTCACTATGTATGTTGTTTTCATAAAGCACTTCATATTCTTAAACAACCTTTTAGAGCCTAATTTCACCGATTAATTCATAAGCTTATTGATCTTGGATTTATTTCTTCCAAAGCAGACACTTCTCTATTTATTTACTCTACCCCCACTCACACTACCTTCCTTTTTGTTTATGTGGATGATATCTTAATGGCAAACTCTTTACAAAATCCATTCAAACAATCCTTCATTAACTTCATTCTACTTTTACTATCAAATATCTAAGCATCCTTCACTACTTCCTTCGCATTGAAGCCACATTTACATCCACAGATCTCCTTCCTATTCAATCTAAATACACTCGTAATCTTCTCTATCCTATTAGGCTTGAATCTTCTAAACCTATCTTTATAAAGTATTGTGTAATGAATGAAATTAGATAATTTTAGGATTTATGAGGAAAACTAAATGGGTACTAACAAAATTTCTATATTATTAGGATCCACATATATACTCGTATTCTACATGTGCATGGGCCACTCCAGTATCGTACATTACAGTTTTACTTTATTCAATTCTCTTTCCATTAACTAATAGTTGTTATGTAACCAAAATGTGATTCCACTAACTAAATGTACAAAAATTAATTACGACACCCTTAATGTTGTAAAAAAAAAGAAAAAAAAGATTACTAGCCAACTACTGGTAATTATCAAATTATCATAATTAGTGACTAGATGCATAGGAATCCTAATCCTCTCTTTCCGTGACACTAGAGATGGCAGTTGAGATCGGGCTCGGCCCCAGCCAGCTCAAGGTCAGTGATAGGGCTAAATGTGCAAGAATTAATTACGACACCCTTAATGTCCTAAAAATAAGAAAATAAGAGATTACTACGTAGCGCATAGGCCAAGATTGGTTGGGCCTCTGACTGGGCTCGAGCTTTATCATGTATCTAAGGGCACATTTAATTTCCATTTCATTGTTGATTATCGTACTTCTTTGAATAATTTGTTAAATGACAAAAGGAACATTTAATGACACTAGCTATATGTAAAATAAATATGATTCCGAAACAAAATGTAATCTTCTCTGGTAGTTTGCATTTCTCATTTTAGCTTAGTTAAGTTAGTTAGGCAGATTTTACGTTATTTGTTCCTTTAGATGCTAACAGGTAATGTTACCAAGGAGTTTCTTGAAATCAAGACAAGCAGTCATTTGAAAATTTTTAAAATTTAAGGGACAACACATGAAATAATTAAACCAAGTGAAATCTAATGTATTTAACGTTCCATACAATTTTTGGTTCTATTCTAAATAACCTCATCTTATTTTATATATAAAATGATGTAGATTACTCTTCCCGAGGCCCCCGCCAACACCTTCGGACTTCCTAACATTGTCGTCAGCCACCGCATCCCGGTTCGAGAATTTTAACTCAATTTTCTTTCGATGTTCGAGTGCAAACGTGCTGTCAGAGGGGTTTCCCCCATCTCTTAGGATCGACTAAACCATGTGCAAGTGTCGTTCACATGGAACCTTTCCCCTCTTCGGCCTTCAAAGTTCTCATTTGAATATTTGCTACTATCACCAAGATCTGCACCGATAGCCACTCTGCCCGGGCTTGTGCCCTAGATTTTACAGCAACTGTCGTGCACTCCTACTCATCGGGGCTAGCCCTTACCCCGATGACCGAGTGTGGGTTGTGCGCTTCAGCGCCATCTATTTTCGGGGCTAGTTGATTCGGTAGGTGAGTTGTTACACACTCCTTAGCAGATTTCAACTTCTATGACCACCGTCATGCTATCTTAATCGACCAACACCCTTTGTAGGATTTGGGTTAGCACGTCGTTGGCCATCGTAACCCAATTTTCGGTTCATCCCATATCGCCAGTTCTGCTTACCAAAAATGGCCTACTTAGAGCTCACAATTGTATAGTCCTACCTATTTAAAGTTTGAGAATATGTCGAGGGCGTTGCGACGCCGATGCTTCTAATCATCTGCTTTATTTGATAAAATTCGTGCCGAGTTCCAGCTATCTTGAGGGAAACTTCGGAGGGAACCAGCTACTAGACAGTTCGATTAGTCTTTCGCCCCTATACCCAAGTTAGACGAACGATTTGCACATTAGTATCGATGCGAGCCTCCACCAGAGTTTCCTCTGGCTTCGCCCTGCTCAGGCATAGTTCACCATCTTTCGGGTCCCGACAGGCATGCTTTCACTCAAACCCTTTTCAGAAGATCAAGGTCGATCAGCGGTGCAACCCACAAGGGGATCCTGCTAGTTAACTTCCTTGCGCTTTACAAGTTTACTCGCCTGTTGACTCACACACATGTCTGACTCCTTGGTCTGTGTTTCAAGACGAGCCGAATGGGGAGCCCACAGTAAAGCCAAAGAGGAATTATATCGTATCTTACTTGCGTTACGTCGTCGTGTTACTCATGGCTACAAGATGTCAGCACCTTGTACAGCTTATACATACCCTATCTTGTTTAGTGTATAAGTTTAACTATGTATGCGCATCTCTTTATTTTTATACGGATTATATAAAGAGTGTTTACCTTCAAATATAAACAAGGGAAAGCAATATCTAACATAATTTTGATGACCTTGAAACTAATTTATGGGCAAAGTGTACGCTGGAGGCTCTTTTTGATGCTGTGTCAAACCTGAATATCCATACAGTAAGAGAACTCGTGAGAATGTTGTGAACAATGACACTGATTACAAGTCCAATTCAGGGAGTTGGAATCTCAAAAATAGCATAAGCAACTTCAAGGGTTTAGACAAATCTCGTACGTTACAGAAATATTCTAATTTGGTGAAATTTGTTTTTCTTCAATCACTCCATGCTCATATTAATTCACTATTTAAGCATATATATTTTTATTTTCCAAAGGGTCTGTTTATAAATTAAGATGGACGGAATCTACACCAGAAAAATTTTATTAGTTCACTTCATCTCGTTCATATAAAGATTTTAGCCAATGTAGCATCAATCTAAAACATATTTTTATTGTAGGAAAATGTAAAGAAAGTGTAGAGGAAAGAATAAGGTTCGAGAATAATATTCATTCATTTTGTAATGTATGTACAGGACAGTATAAATACTACTCTAGCTCCTCTCCTATTAGTTGTATTTCCTAGAATCAAGGAAAATAATAACTAATAGCACCAACAACAACACCAAACAACACCATAACAACAACAGCTCAAGCATGCATTCATACATGACATATTCACTAAAAAAATACATGCAAATAATTAACAAATATCAACGGAAGCATAATGGATAAAACACAATACCTCCAGCCATTGCCTATCACCAGTAGATCTGAAACTTGGA
>JAOSBN010000005.1:9703354-9718360 GCA_027563595.1 Erythroxylum suave | reverse complement strand
CGAAGCAAGTATGAAATGAGGAAATGAAAGTATATATGTTTCTGAGATATGGATATGAGTTTGAGATGATAGCGATTTTTACATTCAAATCTTTATTTTTACTAAAAAAATGTGTTTTAAATAAGTTAAAATCGTATAAAAAAATATTGCTGTTCAAATATATGATGAATGTGTTTTCATACTAACAAACCGATAACGATAAAAATATTTCAAATATATAAGTTACAATAATAAAATTGAATTATTAAAATTAGGTTGTAAAATTTCTGGTTTGCATTTCATCTGTCTTTTGTTCTTGGATTTCGTCTGTCATTTCCTCTGTGCACTTCATGTGGTTTGCATTTTCTCTGTGCACTTCGTCTCGTTTCCATTTCCTCTGTGCACTTCATCATCTGGCATGCATTTCGCCTAAGCACTTTGTCTCCTATGTATTTCGTTTGGTTTACATTTCGTCTGTACACTTCGTCTGCTTTACATTTCGTCTGTGCACTTCGTTTGATTTGCATTCCGCCTATACACTTCCATCTGCCTTGCATTCCGTCTAGTTTGCATTTCGTCTGTCTTTTTCTTCTTCCATTTCTTTCGTCTGTCTTTTGTTCATTCATTTCGTCTGCTTTGCATTTCGTCTGTCTTCTGTTCTTCCATTTCGTTTGTCTTTTCTCCTTACATTTACTCTGTCTTTCGTTTCGTCTGTCTTTTCTTCTTGCATTTCGTCTATCTTTCATTCCGTCTATCTTTTGCTCTTCCTCTTCAGGCTCTCAATGTTTTCTCTCATATTTTCACGTAACTTCTTCTAAGTTTCGTCTTTCTCTGGTCATTCTTTCGTACTTTACGCCTCGTCTTTCTTTTCCATTTCGTCTGTGCACTTCCTCTGGTTTGGATTTCGTCTGTCCACTTCGTCTGGTTTGCATCTCGTCTGTGCACTTACGCTTCGTCTTTCTTTTGCATTTCGTCTGTCCCCTTCGTCTGATTTGCATTTCGTCTGTGCACTTTGTCTGCTTTGCATTTCGTCTGTACATTTCATCTGTCCACTTCGTCTGTTATGCATTTCTGCACTTCGTCTAGTTTACGTCTGTCTACTTTGCCTGATTCGCATTCCGTCTGGCTTGCATTCCGTCTGTCTTTTGTACTTCTCCAAACTTAACCAATTACAATAAAAACATTTCAAATATATAAGTTACAATATTCAAATTGAATTATTAAAATTACATTGTAAATTTTACGAAAGAAATTTTTTTAAAAGTGACAGATATTTACTGTAATGTATTAATTATAAATAGATAAAATATAGCTATAATTTTATTTATTTACTTATTATATTCTAACTTTAATATTTTTAATATAACCAACCAAATTGAAATGGCAGGGCATTATTACTGCACATTTGTGCAGTATTACTCTGCTAGTAGCATTAATGCACCAGTTTAAATATGCTTTCTCGTGCTTGTTACCCTAAGATTTTTTTTTCCGGTACAATGGATTAGAAACAAAGGGGACTAACGCCTCAAGAAAGCAACACATTATTGATCATTCTTGAGCAATAGCCTTAGGGGCAAAGAGCTGGAGTATCCCATAACAACCAAGAAAGAGTGTTCGACGAACCTTGTTTTGCCATAAAATTTGCACATTGATTAGCCTCTTGAAGAATATGGGAAATGGAACAATCCCAATCCCATGTAATTGAAGCATTGATTTTCATAATGAGAGGCAAATAAAGATAAACAGCAGGACAAAATATCTTTAAAAAAGGGTAACTATTTTTAAAGAATCGGACTCCACTATCACAAGTTGATATAGCTTAGTTCTTAAGTAAACATTAATTCACGCCTAATTGCCTGCAACTCTACAACCAAATTTGTTACATGTCCAATAACGCCAAAAAAGCCCTTAATCCAACACCCATTCTCATCCCGAATAAGACCACCAATTCCTGCGTCACCAAGGTTTCCCAAAAAACTTTCGTCAACATTCAGTTTAACATAAGTAGGAGGAGGAGCATACTAAGAAGCCCATCTCTCTTCTTTTTGTGCAGGCATGCAGCTGTACAATTACCATTGACGAATTCCATTTTGCACTCTTGTAAGAGGTTCTTATACCATAGGCATTGTCCAGTAAGAGGGATAGTGGTATTGATTTATACCCTACAACTAATAGCTTTGGTTGTAGTTTAGTAGCAAATTATTTAAAGGCATTATTTATCATGTACATGATTAGATGTATATGATAAAGTTCATAGAATAATTGTACATTGCAAATGAAATTATATTGAGATTATAATTAAGAGATTTATATTACATTTATGTATTATTCCTAAAAGTTTCTAGTCATTGTTCTATTAAGATTGACATTAATAGAACGTAAAAAGACTAGCACATGTTTTGTTTTTTCTTATGAAGGAAGTAGTCGATCTCATAGGCTAAAGTATAGAAATACTTAAACAAACGTGTTGGTGCTTGTTAAAGAACAAATTCACAGACCGAATATGAGAAATCTATTTGGAATATTACTTGTATGCATATGAAATTCTCATTATGATGATTGTATAAGTGATCATTTGACTTGAGATCATTAAAGTTATCTTGTATGGAGATTGCTATGTTTTGATACTACTTATGATCTATTTAATCATGGGTCGTTTAATCGGTAATCATTGGATGTAACACGAATTATATGGAGGTAGTTGCATGATCAAGATATGATTCATCACCCTAAAGTAAGTAGGGAGAATTTTCTGTAGTTCTCGATTAATATTGATTCGGGAAATCCTTGGTCAAGGTGGAATGATATTTTGTAAATAAGTTACAAATATCATTAATTGAATTAATAGTTAATAGCGGAGAACTAATATGATTCGACTCAAAATAGAGTAGACGTTAATTTCATGCTCTGTGTCTAATTAGTACATTAGTTGATGAAATGATTGAATTATACAGAAAATCATGCAAGGAAAAAGGTTAGTCAAAACCACTTTGATATTCCTAAAAATTTAGGTGGTCATGATGCGTTGCTAGAAGTCAATCTTGATCTATGATTATAAATTGTTTAATTGGAGGATTAAAGATAAATTAAAAGGAGTTTTAATTTATCTAATTCTAATTATGAATTAGAATCAGAATTTATAATCATTGCCAACATATTTTGGAACCTAATGGGTCTCACATATAGAATGAGTTAAAGAGAGTAAAGTTAATTTAATCAAGTTAGACTTGATTGTAAAGTTTGAGAAACTTTATGATTAAATATAAGATATTTAATAAATAAGGATCAATATGAGATATTGAACCTTATATGGGCATCATTGGTATTTAATTAGAATTATTTGTAATTCTAATTAAAGTTTAATTGAAATTATAATTTAATTTCAATTAAATTACTAAAACGTGCAAAGCTGATTATAAATAAGCTTAAATTCTATGAAGCTAGCACTTCATGCTTAACCCTCTCTGTAAGAGTTACAGAGTTCTCTCAACTCATTATGTGGATATCGTTAAAGGTCAAACATTTATGCGGCTACAATGGTTGAAGCAGATCAGTTTCAGAAACGGTTCGAGAGATACAACAAGATTATTATTAAGCTTCGGAATAACGTACGAATTAAGTTTCCGTTTTATTATGATTCGTGTTAATCATTTTATAGAATTAAAGAGATCTTAGTTTTTAGGAAATCAAAAGTTACGAAAAAGTTTCGTGATTATTCTGCTGCGGTTGAAATCGGATCCCTATCCGGTTTTCCAACAATTGGTACGTTGGATCACCTCCAAATTACGAGCCCTCCATATAATCCATGCACACTTACAAAATTTTAAAACAAAGATAGTAGATAGGTCAATATCTAGAGCGTGCGTGTTAATCCATTCAGCAAGAGAATATGTGAAAAAGTTTCCAACAAACTCATCAAGAATAGAATGCCATACCTGAGCAGCCCAAATACAGTTGCGCAAAGTATGGAGAATTGTTTCAAGTCCTCTTCCAAATCGAGTGCACAGTGGAGAAATGACCATATTTCTATTATATCTGAGTTTATTAATAGGAAGACGTTTCCACCTCATTTGCCAAAGGAAAAAATGAAAATTTTGAGGAGCTGGAAGTTTCCAAATTGTTGCCCATTCTTTCGCCGGATTATCAAGTAAAGGAAAGCGAGTAAGAAAATCACGCCTAGATTTAACCGAATAATGGCCTGAACTACTTTCACCCCGTATAAGCTTGTCTAAGATACCAATATTGCAAGAGATAGGTATAGCAATGATTGCTTCCGAACTTTACTAGGCAGGGAAGTATGTATACGATTAAAGTCTAAAGCTCCAGAAGGAGATAACAGGGAGCTGATCCTCTGTCCCCCGCATGAGTGGCTGAGATAAATTGGGATAGAGTAGGTACATGACTCTTGGGACAGAGGATTTGATGGGGAGATAACAACTCACATACCCGCATGAGTGGCTGAGATAAATTGAGACAGGGTAGGTACATGACTCTTGGGACAGAGGATCTGATGGGGAGATAACAACTCACATATTCGCAAGTTGGCATCTCTCGTATCAATGCTACCGACAAGTGTACAAAGAGGCATGTCCCTAACCCACCAATCATTCTAAAACAAAACTTGTTTGCTATCACCAGTTCTCCAAACAAAACCTTCCTTAAGAAATGGGATACTCCGCTGGATAGCTTGCCAAATAAGAGAAGCAGATGGTGGCAACAATTTCTCAAGAACATTATAATCATGAACATACTTTGTAGATAAAGCTCTGATCCATAGCTTATCCTCATTTATAAATAAAGTTCAGATCAATTTCCCTAACATAGAGACATTGTTATCTCGCGTCATACTAAGTCTAGGTCACCGTTGCGCTTGGGACTACACACTGGTTACCCTAAGATATCCCAATTAAGCAGCAAAACATCATTAATCTTCTGGAAAAACACATTTGGATGGGCACTACATCGGAAGTATCCCACGCTCGCTTCAATTAAGTACTTGCCGACAACCAAGACGTGTTAAAATTTCATTTTATAACGTAACATTAACTAGGGCTCGATTTCTATTTTCTAGTGGACTTTATTAGTGTGTTGTTATACCTAGGCACATGCTAGTATTCCCCTTTAGGAAACTGGCTTTCTGGTCTGGACCCGATATACATGTGAATGTCGTTGTTACAACATTTTCAATTTATGTAATATCCTACACAGATATTTTCTCTTTTTCCTTGCTTTTTTAAATCCTCAGACTCACACCGACGACGTTGAGTTCGCCTATTAACTCACTACTTCAACTTAATAGGCAATTTCGACTAATTGAACCTCCCTTCCCTTGGAGCAAAATGCTTGAAGCTAGTTGGTAAAGAAACAGTCGACATCTTTTGACCGTCGAGACAAAATTGGCTGATTAAGGAAGAGACAATCGACATGTTGATGCTGAATATTTGCTTCCATTCGTAGCCAATAAAAATAAACATCTGTTATCACCACCATATTCAGGCTGTGGTCTGCCATGGATTTGATTTTTGTTTTCATCCAGTAGACTTTTAATCCCATTTTATGTTTAATCACACTTGAGATTTTAACTCATCCTCTCCTCTTAACAGTTATATAATCATATCAATATGACTGGACGTTAAATATTCATAATTTAAAAATCAATAAAGTATCATAAAAAGAAGATAAGATGGCGGGATAGAAAGGTTGTAAATAAATACTAATTATAGGGTTGAAATCTTATTGACTAGATAGAGGAGAAATTATTTTAGTTATCTAAAATATGCAAAAACAGTATGGCTTGAGCTGGCTTGCAAAGGTGAATTAGTTGAAATATATTTAATTTAAAATAGATATGTAGAAATATCAAAATATAAAGATGTTTAATTTTAAAAAAATTATGCGTTGCATTTGAATTCAAAAATATAAATTTTATATTTGATTGATTTTGCTAAAAGTTGTGAATAAGATATTTATTTAGTTAATTGATTCAATATTATTATAATATATTTAAAATAATAAACATGTATATATTATTAAAATATATATTTTGTAGAAAATTTTAATATTTGAACTTACGAATTAAAATTAAAATTAAAATCTATAATTTATAATAAATTGAGTTTATATTTAAAAATGATACCTAGTTTATAATTGGTATGAATTTAAAAATTTTTAAAAATCAATTAAATTTTGAATTAAACCCGACTTTGTAGGATTGGGGTGTCTTTGCTAGTTTAAGCAGTTGTAAATGATTTTGTGGCTCGGCTCAGCTCAACTTGAGTCACGACTGTTTACATTCAAAATTTGTGGGGGAAGTTGTCCATTCCTAACCCTTTGTTTTAACTTAAACAATAGACACAGAAATCAACCGCATCATATCATATACAGCCAAAACCAGTATATAGACAATGAGGAACCCAATCATAAACCCGATACGTGTCCATCAAGATCTTCACTGACCATCTAAACACCGTCGGATCCAAAAAGCGGGACCCATACCTATCCTCCATGCTCTACACATCAGTTCACCAACTCCCAAATCCCAAAAACCCCTCAAACCAAAATTACCAAATCTGAACCGTTCGTTTGGCGCTTCTTACCTATTTATACACCCTCAATCTCACCACAATTCTCGCGCTGTCCTCCTCTTCTTCTTACTCCCAGTTCACTTGGATTCGCAGCCTCAGACTCGTCGATAATGGCTTTGTCGGTAGAGAAAACAACAGGTGGCCGCGAGTACAAGGTCAAGGACATGTCTCAAGCAGACTTCGGTCGGCTCGAGATTGAGTTGGCCGAGGTCGAAATGCCCGGTCTCATGGCTTGCAGGGCCGAGTTCGGTCCAGCTCAGCCCTTCAAAGGTGCCAAGATCACCGGATCTCTCCACATGACCATCCAAACGGCCGTCCTCATTGAGACCCTCACGGCCCTCGGCGCCGAGGTGCGCTGGTGTTCCTGCAACATCTTCAGCACCCAGGACCACGCCGCCGCCGCCATCGCGCGGGATTCCGCTGCCGTCTTCGCCTGGAAGGGAGAGACTCTGCAGGAGTACTGGTGGTGCACGGAGCGCGCCCTGGACTGGGGTCCCGGCGGCGGCCCGGATCTGATCGTTGATGACGGAGGCGACGCCACGCTTTTGATTCACGAGGGTGTTAAGGCCGAGGAGATTTATGAGAAGACCGGTCAGCTCCCGGACCCAGCTTCGACTGATAATGCGGAGTTTCAGATTGTTTTGACGATAATTAGAGATGGGTTGAAGACTGATCCCAAGAGGTATCACAAGATGAAGCAAAGATTGGTTGGGGTTTCTGAGGAGACTACCACTGGTGTTAAGAGGTTGTATCAGATGCAGGCTAATGGTACTTTGCTGTTCCCTGCTATTAATGTTAACGATTCTGTTACCAAGAGCAAGGTATTGTTCTATTATCTTTTAGATCTGGTTTGCTTATGCTTTTGTTTATGTTGTTATTTTGTTTTCAGTGGCAGATCTGGTTTTATAGTGTTACCATTAAGGTTCAGATCTACTATGTCTTACTGGTTTGGTTCTGAAAGTGTTTCCTTGTGTTGCATGTTGCGGATTGATTTTTAACTTAAGAGTATAAAGTGCTTGTCTTTAGTTATTATTTACTCGTGAAATGGTCGATCTTTATGTTTGACGGTCAAGTTCAAATATTTGATTATGAATTATTTAGTTCACTTGTTTTCCCTTTTTGTATATGTGATATATCTTAATTGTATGGATTTTCTGGTTGGTTTCCCTCCCTTTGTAGGACTATTGTTTAACAGGGCTGAATTTGGTTTGACTAAGTATTTTCATTTATTGTTTGTTTAGAATGTTTCTAATATTTGCTGTTAATCTTTGTCAGTTTGATAACTTGTATGGATGCCGTCACTCCCTCCCAGATGGTTTGATGAGAGCTACTGATGTGATGATTGCTGGCAAGGTTGCTGTTGTCTGTGGTTATGGTGATGTTGGCAAGGGCTGTGCTGCTGCCTTGAAGCAGGCTGGAGCCCGTGTCATTGTGACTGAAATTGATCCGATTTGTGCCCTTCAGGCTCTTATGGAAGGCCTCCAAGTTTTGACTCTTGAAGATGTTGTTGCTGATGCTGATATTTTTGTTACCACCACTGGAAACAAGGATATTATTATGGTTAAGCATATGAAACAGATGAAGAACAATGCCATTGTTTGCAACATTGGCCACTTTGATAATGAGATTGACATGCTTGGACTTGAAAGTTACCCTGGTGTGAAGCGCATCACCATCAAGCCTCAAACTGATAGGTGGGTCTTCCCGGAAAGCAAGAGGGGTATCATTGTGTTGGCTGAGGGTCGTCTCATGAATCTGGGATGTGCCACTGGTCACCCAAGTTTTGTGATGTCATGCTCTTTCACCAACCAGGTGATTGCACAGCTCGAGCTTTGGAATGAGAAGGCAACAGGAAAATACGAGAAGAAGGTTTACGTTCTGCCAAAGCACCTGGATGAGAAGGTTGCAGCTCTTCACCTTGGAAAGCTTGGAGCTAAGCTCACCATACTTACCAAGGAGCAGGCTGATTACATCAGTGTGCGCATTGAAGGTCCATACAAGCCTCCTCACTACAGGTACTGAGAGGCAGATGGAGAGAACTTGAGGGAAACTGTATTTGGACGGCTTGAATGTTGGTTTTTACAGTCTGATTATGCTTTGCCAGGGTAGGATGTTAGGTTTTGATTTTTGTAGGTTCCGTGTTTTGGTGGGGGAGAACTGGGGAGAAGTCATCTAATAAGATTTTGGTTTTGGATGGGTTTGTGTGGGATCTACTTGTAACTGCTTCATTTGAGTTTTGCTGGTTTTTATATTTTACTTAATAAAAGTTAGAAATTTTAATCGATACAGAGTCTTTTGTTTAACTTTTATACATTTTAGCTATGGAATGGGTTCCAACTTCCAACCACTGCCAAATTAAATAGCATTTCCCATTTTCTGTCCTTGTGTATATTTGCTTTCTAATTTTTTGTAAAAATCTACGTAGTTCATGTTCCCCACATTCATTGCTGGAAAATTTGTTTTAGTGAACTTCTTAGGTTGGAAGTCTTTTAAGCCATTAGGTATTAGGTTTCATGTCAATAAGGTTCGAGGGCCATGGGAACGGAATTTAGATGTCCGATTGTGTTGCTGGCCTGTCAACATAATTTAAATATGCTTGCTAAAATTTTCAACTTCCCCAATTGTGGAATTGTCACGAACACTATTAAACATTTAACTAGTCATTTCTAAGATAAAGTGCCTTTCAAATAACTTCTAATGGTGAAGAAAAATTAAAGAAAAAGGTAATCCCTTAAAATTCAACTGACAAGATAACGATCTTTTTGCAATAAAGGACAGAGTAATCGATTGCAAGAGACGATCCTTTGTGCAGAAAAGGAAAGCAGGGCTCATAGTGGGATGGGACTCACCAACAGGTTGAACGTGGAGGAAAAGTTGGTCCAAGATGCTCTAATGAATTATGTGGGCCAATCCATCATATAATAAGGACTCGACAAAAGGCTGAATGAGAGAAAAATTACGCAAAACCTTGGAAGCGGAATCACCATTTTTGGGCTAGTGTTTAGTCGGGGACTACTTCTCAAAACTCAAAACATTAACATTTTTTAAGACATGATTGTGTTTCACTACGTCAGGGTTCAATTTTGTCAAGATTCCTATATCAAGTTATAGCCTAAAGAGAAAGGAAAAAGCTCCAATCTGGTCATCAACCAAGAAGTGACCTTCAGAATACTTCTCCTTTGAGTTGCATGTTGCTCCTCGTTGGATAAATATGTAGTGTAAATCACAAACTTCTATCCTCAAACCTTGTACCTCTAGAAACTTTGGCTACCATACCAGTAAAGTCAAATATGTGTTCTTATACAAGAACTTCACACCATCGATCCTAATTGCCTATAACTGAAGATGTTTATAGGCCACATGTTATATGGAAGAGGATGGTTTCTAACAACCAAAAGTTGTGCCAGTTCACAGCCTATGTAGAAGAGAACCAAGAACCATTTTATGTAAATCAATAATACATCCATCATTGGTTCTGCAAATCATTTCTCTAAGTCAACGCTTCAACTAAGCCAACAAACATATAATTTGCCAAGTTGTTTAAGGGAAACAAAAATCTATGCATTAAACAAATAGCTTTCCTCTCTCTGCATGAGCATCAGCCATCAGAGTAGTACTCTGTACACTTAAACCCACTTAAGTGGAGCTAAATTTATAGCTTGGTTTCTATGCATTTAATTCACATATTAAAAAGCTTACGCAAATTCACAGTATCTGGAGACACCTTTTGTTCACCTTTCCAGTACCAGAGTATCAAAGTGAAGATATGCATCACTAGAATGCATTTTAACGAAGTTAAGGGGAAGAAAAGTAGGTAACATTAGAAAGAGCTCAGTGAAGAATGAAAAATATTTAACCTGCAACAAAAAATCTTCTTCATAGGCCAATTGCAAAGGCAATCCAAAAATAAGATAATCGGAGCTTTCTATTTTGAATATAAAAAGAAGCAAAGATAGATCAAGATGAGATCGATCTTTGGAAGGAACCATACTTAATCCTTCACCAATCGAAACTCCAATCAGTTAGCTATGACTCTCAGCTTTATCAGCAAATCGCACAGAGAAAAGAGAAATTCAAAGCTATAGATCATGCCCTACCACTTTCTGATTATAGATGCGCCAATAACAAATCAAATACAAATCCCAATAAGGCATTACACTTGTAAATAGCTGAACTAATCTTGTAGGGTAACTTTAAGGGAAAAAAAATGAAGAGGAAGAAAAGAGGAATTCTTACTAGAAGGTGAATTGTTTAACTAGCAAGGAAAGGAAATACTTAACTAGCCAGGAGGAATTACTTGGCAAAGGTTGATCTAGTACCGTGACCACAACGAGTTGCCTTAGTATTGAAGGGATAAATGAAGCATTGTAGTTAATTCTCGGTAAACCAGTCAGAGATTTGAAATTGAAGAATTAGACGTCTCCTTGATACCAGTAGCTACAGCCAACATGGAAATATAGTTTCCATAACACTATTAGAGCAAATTGGAGACAATAATCTATGATCTTCATGGCACTATCTCATGTCATGTCAGAAAATGAGTAGAACACTGGAAATTACCATCTAATCCGATTTTAATGTCTCCAAGGATTATGGGAATGAGATTGGGATGGTTTAGAATTTAGTGTAACTAAGAGTCTTAATGTTGAAGTATTCAACTTTGTTAATGAATAATACAATTCTGTTCCATTTGCTGCACTTCCTACATGCATCTATTAAAGTCGAAATTCAAGTATAGGTAATCCGCAGTCTTTTAGATTTCCTAAAATTCTCCCTAGCTTTCCTGAACTAGAGCACTTTCTTAAATGTCAAACATTTCCTTGATAAAGTGCCCATAAAGAGATGTTTTTGGTAATAATAAGTCCCATATTCTAGCTATTACTTCACAAAGTAGAGGAGTAAAGGTCTGAAACATGAGATCTTCCACCAAAATACGAGAAGTCAAATTCCAACGATATACTTGAAAAGTACATCCAGATCTGCTAAAAAATCAAGCCAATATTCATTTATAAGCTAATGTTCATTCATACGGAAACCCGAAACATGATTCTTAGACATACTAAATACAGTTAAAACAACCCCATCAGGCACCAAATCTCCGAATACAACAGGCTATAAAAATTACGCGAAATCACGTCAACTTAACTACATTGTTCCTCAGGTATTGATGTCTCTGATACCTCTTGCACACCTTGTAATGACCTCACAGCCCCGGCTGTATGGGTTAGCCGCTGCAGCGTGACAGTCGTAGTATGATGCTCCTGGTTTAGCACAAGGAACCATGTCCCTCTTCAGGGTCTCATAACTAATGTACTTCCTTCCCATCAGTAGAACTCTCCTGCTGATCTCTGACTCCATTTCTGTCTCTTCCAAGCAATCTCCAACCTTCTTGGTACAACCCCTCCTCAGAATGGCATCCATCTCACTGTTTTTCAGTGAATTAAGGCTCAAAGCTGAAATCCCATTTGCAATTGCCACATGGGTGAGTAGAATGAAGAGCAAAAAGGAAAGCGCAGTCATGGGTTGGGACATTTTTCTTCAGTTATCACTTAGGTTTTATTGTTGGAGTTCATGTGGGAATGTGAAAGTGAGATGAGGTAGCTGTGAAGAAGTGGCAGTGTCTTAAGATGGGACGAGACACTCGATTACTTCTCTCACATGGTAATGCTTCCAGCTTATCACCACCAACACATCGTGATTTGACTTTTTTGGAAACTGCAAAAGCAACACACTTTGTAGCCCAGGTCTAGTTAACTTTAAAATTTTAGTTTATTAAAGTAAAAATATCTAAAATTAAGTATCAAATAAATTGATCCGTTCTGTCATTCTAAAATGCTAATCTTTGAAGATCTTTTCTTTTTACTACACATATGAGAAATAATTATTATAAACTTAAAAAAGGATCACAATAATGACGAGTTTCTGGCAATTCATATGATAATTTTAAGCGTGCATAATGAGATTAAATATGATAAACGAAGTTAGTATTTCTACTTAGTTGTGGTACATCCAAAAGCATACCCTCTATATACTCAAATTCGTAATAGAGAATGTTTGTCTTCATTCCACCGAGCAGAATGCTTTTCTTCTTTTTGTTTTTTTCGGTTGCTGTTTAATTAAGGCCCCAGAGGCCATTATTCGTCGATCGTGACAAAAAAGGTACCACATTAGCTGAAATGTATGGAGAGAAAGACGCAGTAAGGTAATTTGCTCAAATGGTCCACCAATGGGAGTTATAATTTCTTGTTAGGCAAATGAGCCTCTAGACTTCAATAGCTTAATATGATAAGTGCGTAATAAATGTCATCTCACCGCTTACCTATTTATGCCAATGTTTGCAAGGACACATCACTGATTCCCTATTTCTCCGTAAGAGCAAAGCTAACAGAAAATTAGAAGCAAAAGAGAAATCTTAGTTTGATGCTGTATGAATACTCGACCGTAAGCATGGAATCATTAAACAGTGAAGAGGATTGTCGTTTAGGTAAATGCGAGTTTTAATGTATGATTCTTATATTTCTTAAAATCCTTCAAGCATGATTGTAGTTCTGATATGCCCTTTCCTCGTAAAGAAGTCATTTTTGGGTTCGTTGCAATGATATGGATACCCATTATTCAAGGATGCTTAGCTCCTCCTCTTCTTCTTCTTCCCTTTGTCTTAGTGGCGAACCAGAGCAGCGAAGATTCTATTGAAAGCACATGCATATCTAGCCCGCATATTTGTAAAACAGTCTAGCATTGTAGGATCATATTTTAATGTATTGCTTTCCTGGGTGGTGCAGCGTGAAAGGAGTTCTGCTATGAACATTTAGGGGACATGAAATCGTATTTAACATTCAAAAGAAGTAGGCAAAAGTCTGGTCATCATCAGTGGAACATAACATGGGAATTAATGGAGGTTCTATTCCTATTCCTATTCCTATTCCTATTCTTACTGAGAAGAAAAAGAATCTTCCCCACTACATATTTGGTTATGCCATCATTGCAAATCATTCGTGATTGGCAATGCCAGCTGACATTATTTTATCGCCGAAATACTCCAAGCACATGGAAAGAATTTACAGCATCACCTTCACCTCATGTAGCTATATTATTGGTAGCTTCAACTAAGTGCGGCGCTTCTGTTCACATACTGTTCTTTCTTCTTCTGCTTTTTTTAAATTTTTTTCTTGGCATATTTTGGGCCACAATTTGCACCATAATTTTTGCTGCAGTTGCATGAGATGAGGGCCGGGGTGTATAGATTTATCGTTTTTTATGAGTCATGTTAATTTGAGAGTAGTACTGTTCAACAGTCTTCACCCAACCATCATGTTCGTGCGTGTGAGGTACCAACTAACCGTTGATCTTCCCTGGAAGCCATGTTATAAGTGATGTACTTAGATTCAGCGTAAAACGCAGTTACAATAAATAAGATGAGCAGTCACCATGTCTGGATTGCTGTGTGAGGTGATGTATAGCTTGGTTTTGTTTTGGCCTTATTTGATAAAAGAGATGTGGAACTTCTGTATGTCAAAAAATCATCATCATCACCACATGAAAACTCCAGGTTCTATCATTTTCCTTGTATATATATATATTAATTCCTAATGAGCTTTATGTGACCCTGCGAGCTTCAGATACCATCTGCCAAAGTCCCCAATGGTTAGTTCTTCTTGAGAGAGGGAACTAGTGTTTGGGGAATTACACCCACTTGGAGTGTTCTGTGACAGGTCCGAAATAATTAAACTTTGCCAACCCACGAGTGAACATGGAATTCCACCATAAAGACCAGAGCCTTGAAAGAAAAACAAGAAATTTTGTACTCATCATGGCTTTTCACATGAAGGCAAATTCATGCCTAAACTGTATTGCATTGCACGGACCTTATTTAGGAGCAAATTGTGAGGAAGGTTAAGGATTTCCATAGCAGACTATTGTTTTTGGATTTACAGGGCTTCCTCCCACCGCCCTCTGACTCTTCCCCAGAATCTACTCTCCCAGTTTTTACGTTCAGAATTTTTTTTTCCATTTTAAAATTATTTATAACATTTCTATTAATTAACAACATAATTACTTATATTAATTAACTGGGAAATTATCTTTGATGTAAAGTGAGATTTTATGTTTTAAAAATATATATTTTATAACTGTTCAATAATTGAAAATTATTTTTTTTCCAAATCTTTAAGGGAATAAAAACAGAATTTTTGTATTGATATAAAAATATATAAAACATCTTTTGTAGTTATAAATATATATTTTTGTATCTGTTCAACAATTGAAAGTTACAGACAGTTGTTTGTTACCATAATTAATATTAGTGATTAGCTTTACAATCAAGAATAATAGGCTATTGCCAGGAAACAAGTTCAATAAAATAGAGTTTTTTTTTTTTTAAATACAAGGGAGGGTAAAGAACCCTAATTGAACACACTCCCACCCCTTAAGGTGGATGAAAGTG
>JAOSBN010000005.1:9681722-9703254 GCA_027563595.1 Erythroxylum suave | reverse complement strand
CTCCGTCGCAGAGAAGCAATCCTGGAGCTGTATCAGCGGTGATAGTGTCATCAAGAATCGAAGAGTTCTGTTGCAAATCAAAATGCTACAGGACGCGGCGCACAATCAAAAATGGAAATTCTCGATCTACTCGTACATAATTCAAGTAGCTCATGGAATTTAATGGTAGTCATTTTAATCAATGGCATCCGAACAACAAAAGTAAACATAAAACTATCCACTGTGAACAAACATTTGGCTCAAACTCATACTAAAATGAGTGCATCATCAAACATAACCATTTTTACGGACTAGGACTGTTAGAGGAACAAAGTCATGGGCATTCCGACAATTGTTCTCACAGAGAAAGCCCCTCCATGTTTTTCACATCTCTTGACCTTCTATCTTCTTGTTCATCATATGTGTGTGCCCTATAATTGGAAATTGCCTCTTCATTATCAGAAGCACCAGGTCTTTCAGTTAGAAACTGCTCCCAGAATAAATCATTTACCCTGACCGGAGCAGCTGCGGGCCCTTGATTGTTAACTGCGGCCTCCTGCCAGGATGATATATTGGTATTCTCAACGCCTTGATCTTTTTTTCTTGGATTATTTACGATATCAGCTTCTTTATCATTGCCATCAAAACTTGATTCTACAGATTTGCCTATTACCTGACCTATTTGTGGCGTCTTGGCTGAATAAGAACTTCTGTTGAGTTGCAAAGAAGAAGATGCCAGAGTTAGATTTAAATGGCAGGAAATATGACCATCGTTGTCTTCATTAGAAGTCGAATTCTGTTGCACTGAGTGCATTCCTGGGCTTTCATTTGCGGCAACTTTTCTACAGAAAGCTGAATTCCCTTTGAATGCATAAGATGCTCCAGTGTCTGAAAGTTCTAACATCTCGGTTGCAAATAAGGGACCTGATGTTCTTGGTTGTGCATCTTTTGGGTCTTCTTCAGATATTTTCCTCGATGAACTTTCCCCATCTTCATTGGAACTCTGCGTGCTGAGAGACAGCAAATTGATATCTGAAACAGCTGGTGTTAACTCTAGTCGCAGCTTGTTTGAGAAATCTTGATTAATGACATTTCCGAGCTCAGGTCTTGAACCGCTATGATTTTCCATGAAACTGCTTTCTACAGTTGGTTTTGATTGGTCAACTTGAGGCAATCTTCTTTTCTTATTATATGCTGTAAAATCCAATGGCTCAACCTTCCGAGCAAGATGTTCAACAAAGGCAGGATCCTGAACAGCCTTCTCAAAGAAGGATAACAAAGTTTCCTGCCTCTGCTCCATACCGCTCAACTTCTGTGTTAATTCTTCTAATTGGGTCTTTGCAGCTGACCGTTGTTGTTCGAACCTCGAAATCCGATTCTCAAGAGCAGCTTTTTCTTGTGCAAGCCTCTCTATTGTTTCTTCAAATGCTGCTCTTTCTGGATCCGCTGAAGAACCTTGGGGGTTACTGTGGCTATGAATTGGCTTCCTTCGGTGAATATTCTTCAAAAGATGCTTTTGATCTTTCACAAAGTCTTCATTTGCAAATTCCCATTTCTCAGGGTCAATTTTTCTGAACCCCTGACACATGATTACAGATATACTTGAGTATTTTACTCAGGCAACTATAATGCTTAAAACAAAAGACTTATGCTAAAGCACGTGGTAAATTTTCACATTGGAAAGTGCTCCCAAATGAAGTCATCTGAGCTAATTCGCTGCTTCATGCTCTGTTTCATCTTGTCCCTTTTTAAGCCAATAGATCTCTTTTATTAGAATACAGAATTTTCATGCGTTTCCGCGTAATAAAGGCATATCAACATTTAAAGAAACAAGTATCACCTTAAATATTTCTCATCTTCCAAATTCAGTCCTTTCTATCACATTGACGACGCTTAATCTGATCAATAATTTGCTAATATGATTCATGAGAAACCTAAGGCCAGCTAAAAGATACATCTCTATCAAAAGAAAATAACACAAAAGTCCTATAGATTATTGTCTGTCATCAACAGAACATAGATAATCAAAGATCCGATCAGGAACATAACATCAAAGTTGATTTCATCCCCAAATGATATATTCATGATGTATGAAATCGTAAATGAATATGTAACCAGCCTTGTTTGAGCAATCGATCTCATATCCATGGCCGTTTTAGCATGAACCACTCTATGGTCCTTCTTGCCACCATTTTTCCTTTTCTCACTCTTAACATCTGCGCTCCTCCAACTTTCAGTCAACTCTTCAATGTTTTGCTCACAAGTGCGGCAAAGAATGAAGGCAAAGCTCTCTGGATTTTGAGTAAGACTCATTTTCTATCTCCTTATATATCTCCTTACATGGTTGGATTACATCAAAGTGCATCTGGCAGGATGACAAGTGTAACTCATCCTTGCGTTGCCAGGCATTGATTAATTTGGAGCACATGAACGCTATATAGATTTCTTTAAAGATTACGCAAAATATTTTAACTCAATACAAGTTCAACAAATTTCAAATTTTAATCATGGAAATATCTCAACACTCCCCAATCAAAATACCCACCTCCGCCTCTCAAACGTCGAACCATAAATAATTAACAATCGTATCAACACCCTACAGATCCCAAAAATCCTTTAATTCGATTGTCCAATTCTACGTATCTTACCCACTCTTTCCCCATCCATCAATTAATTCTCAAAAATAGAAACTTAAAATGAAACAGAAAAGATCAAGAAAATAGAAGAAATAACTTACGTAGGTATTAAGCTGCCTGATGAAACTGGAGAAATTGTTGTGCTTGAAATAGGTAGGAAGGAGTAGCTGAGCGAAATCCGGCGGATTCCACACCACGAAGCTATTCTTTGTCGAGCTCCATGATACGATCTCGTCCGTCGACGAGTCATCCACCATGTCATACGTCTTCATCAAGAACGGTGCCGGTCCTCCTCCTCCACCTCCGCCGCCTGCCTCCATTCTTCGCTCCCGGAGATCGTGAAAATCTTAAGTCAAATTATTCGGAATTGAAAATTATCTTCTACTATTCGAAACTGAGCTTATCCGGAGCCCCGAGAGCAGGCGTGAGGATCGATTAAGACCAGGAGATGGCGAGGAGTAAAAAGAGACTGCGTGGACCGAACATCCCACGTTAGACCGCGTAAATCCTTACCAATTGTCTTTCTTGCCAGTTTCCAAGTCAGCTTCCCAACAAATAGTCGTCATATTGGTTTCACTTTCACACATTCTAATATTAACAAAAATGTAAATTTGTTTAATAAACCTTAATCTTCATTAATTATCAACACAAGTTCCAATAACACACCGTTCGTATTGTCTTGGCAATTGGAACTAAACGATGGTCTAATAATAAGATATGTATATCTTCATCATTAATAATAATTAAGGAAAAAGTTTGAACTGATTTTACATAAAGATGCAAATTGATCTTAAAACTAACAGTTTTTATTTTATGAATTTTAACCCTACTTTATGAACTAATAAAATATTTTATATAAATCAAATAAATTCATATTTTAGCATTGTTTTAAAAACTATTTCTGACATTAAATTAATAAGAAAAGAGATTTGAAAATTGAAAGTTTAACAGATATTATATCATTATAAAATTGATATAAATAAAAAATAAAATATAAGAATAATTAAAATTATAATATGACAATGAAATCATTTATTAAGATATAAAAAATATACCAATTTGTATTAATGTATAATTAACCAATAATAAATTTAATTATTCTAATTAAAAAAATTAAACAACATCATCATTATCTTTAAGACATCGTTTCTCACAGTTGTAAAAAAAATTCAAATAAAGACTTATAAATCATATTTACTTCAAAGAATCTACTTCAACATCTTTTAATGCATTTAAACAAAATATAAATTAGTAATGTATAAATTTATTTTCTATTGTAGCATAGTATATGCTCCATGACAATATATTTTCTTTATAAATTGTATTTAACGTTCATTATAATCAAGATTATTCTTCTTTTTTATTTAAAAAATCAATATAGTTAATATAATCAATATCAAGTTGGTCATATTTTCTTTTCTTAATATATGCTTTGAATACATAATAGAAAATTTATAAAATCAACAATAAAAGGTATAATTACTTAAAAATAAAATGTTTGAAGCAATCGTTTGACAAAGTCGTAATTTACTAGTAAGTTTGCTCAAAATTGGATGCTTTCACTAAATAATTTACACTACTCATTTGTATTTTAAATTAAGAATTACAAAAATAAAAATAGTATTAATAAGTAAATAATGAAATTAAAAGTAGGAAAATTTACTGGGCTATAATTTTTTATCATAAATTATCTCTTTATAGATAATATAGTAAAACTCCTTAAACCTTCAAAATATACTCTAATTTTATTTATTGCATTGATTGCTCTTTATTAGAGAAAATACCTATGCATTCAATGACATCAAAAAGACCACTTATGATATTAATATTTATACATGCATCTTTACTATAAAATCAACAAGGATTAACAAGTAAATTGGTAACGAATTCTTTAAGGATGATACTTATCTTATTGATAGACAAAATATCTATTTAAGACATATAATTTTTCCTCCTCTTTATTCACTTATAATATTGTTGAGGATTGTTAACTCAGATAAGAAGTTATCCAACAATCTTATAAGTGAAGTCACAAGCTTCACATTATTATCGAGAATAATGACATAATCCTCTTTTCCTTTTACATCTTTTGATAACTTGTGACCTAAAAGTATTTACTGATTTATGATAATAGACAATTTTCAAAGTTATAGATGTAGTTGCAAACCTAGTAGTAGTATGATGTATAATCTCAATCCAATTTTCTTATTTTCTTAACCAAAACAAAAATATAAATTGTGATATTAGATGACATAAAACAAGATTAGAAATATGGTCCATATAACTAATATCTTTTAAAATGAGATTTATATAATGAGCAGTAAATCAATTCTAATAACTATGGTCATATTTTGATTGTAACAAGTAACCAACTGATACAAAATAAAGCATATTATTTGTAATAAAGTAGATAAATTTTTTTGATCCAAATCACTTGACAATTTTCTAAAACAATTTAAATAAAATGTGAGCACTGTTTACCATATCAAAAACACCAATAGACTTAAAAAAAGTTGTTCCAAGCTAAGAAATTATTCACGGTTCCTTTTCTTTAATTAGTCTATCCATCGGCCATAATGGTACAATTTGTAGTTCCTCAGTTGGATTTGTATGTATCCATAACCAACTGATTTTCTGTTTTAGTGTTTGTTTGGTTGAGCTTTTGGAGAGTTAATAAACACTTTTTTTCATCGCAAAAGCTATTTTTAAGAAAAATGAGTGTTTGGCAATAGAATCTAAAAGTACTTTTTTAATAGAAATAACTTTTTTAGAAGCTAAAATACAACTTTTTAAAAAGCTCAAATTTAAAGCTTTTGAAAAAAGCCCTCATTTTAGCTTTTTTGGGTAGACTTCACGTTTATAATTCTGACATTTACGTTTATAATATCCGACGTTTGGAAAGCCAAACCAAAATTCCTCTCTTCTCTCAGCTTCTGCTCTGTGATCTGGTCCACTAGTTTTGAAGTTTCTAACTTGAAGTTTCTTTATTCACAGGCCTCTTTGTGTAAAGAAAATCCTTAAATCTTGGTTTAATCCACTGTGTGTCTTTTGTTTAGGTACTTGTTCTTATCACTTCTCTTATGGGTTGGTTTTATCTACTTCTGGTTTCCACTCTTTTTAATAATTATTTGGATTCTGTTGTGTAACCCTTTTTGTTTCCTCTTTCTGTATAAATTTGTGGGAATTAAGTAAACTTTTGATCTTTATGTGTCTGGCTTTTGGGGTATTACCTATTTAAGATCCTGTCTATCAATCAGTGTGTTTGGAGTTTGATAGGTATTTTTAATTTCCTTGATTTCCTAGGTTTCATGCTTCGTCAAATCATGTTTAGATATGGGAATTCATATTTGCTCGCTGAGAAAAAGGTTTCTAGGAAAGGAATATAAAGGACAGGGAAATTTGTTTTTTCATTTCTCAACATATTTCTTGCTTTTTATCATCAAGTTCGTGCTTTTCACTCAAGAAAAACCATACATCCATGTTAATGTATTGGAAATCCCGCATCTTCATGTTATAGCAGTGTGGAAGTATAGCTGTGGCTTTAAAAGTAATTTTAACGTAGATAAGAAGTCTACCCCACTTATGCTATCTGCTTTTGACAAACTGTTAATGCTATAATGCCTAAGATATGAATGATGAGTCTTAAGAAATTTAAAGACAATTAGTTGTGCTCTGAAACCATATATGTTTGGTAAATTTTTTCCTCTAATTTTTGCTTTTAAGTGCTTTTGAAACTACAAGATTGATGGGTACTAAAATATGCTAAATCTAATTGTGAAACTTTAGTTCTTGTTAACAAGTTTTGGGGTAACGATCACCTAACCAAAAACTATAAAACTATTTAACCATAAAGGAGAAAAAAAGAGTACTTTAAGATGGCTCATGGTTTTCTTTTATAAGCAACTAACAATTCAATTATGGTACTTCATTCTGTTGTCCTTCCGGAGTTGGGTCTTGTACTGTTCTTCTACAATCAAAGTTTTGATCTTTTCAGTTGGATCGTAGATCTTAGCAAGTTTGTTTTCAGTTGCTCTTCTTTACAAGATCGAGAGGTAGTTTTTCTCTCCATCATTGCTTCCATTTCTTTTGATTCGTGGGTTACTGTTTCTTTTGTTTGATTGGCGGGAAAAATCGAGGCTTCTCTTCTCATATTTTTCATTTGTTTCTTTCAAGTCCTTTCATGGTCCTTTTTCTTTTTCTTTCTATATCATTTACAGAGTCATCATTTCAAGATTCACCTCCCCTTTGTCTCTTCTGTAATCGCATGAAGTATGTAATCATAACTTCATACAATACTATATGAAATATAGCTATTCAGTGTTGTTGATTCCTTTTTGTTAAGAGTTTATTCTTGCTGAGATTTCATTTCTTAATCCCTTTATTGTCATATCAAGTTTAGAGGTGGATTTATATTTGGGAACGTGAATTAGGCTCCGTAATAAGATAATACCTGAGAATTGAAATGGGAATTGGGAAAATTGGAAGAGGGAAAAAGTTGTGTCAGAGAAATGGGCTTAAGGAATTTGTCCAAATAGTAGTTACTGGTGTTATGAGATGTGAGGAAGTGGAAGTTAAACTCGTGTCTTATTAGTAATCTAGCTAGTCATGTGAGGCTTCTTTGCTGAATTGTCGAGTACTTTGATGGCTTTTCGTGTTCTGCTTTGTGTATATACATACATATATATATATGACTAAACATTACCATACAAATCATTGTTATTGCCCCACCCATTGTCTGCAATTTTATGCAAACTTTTTGATATTACTATCCCACCCATTGACTACAAAAGCTTCTATTTTCCAATAAATAGTAGCGTATCTTCAAATAAAAGTTAAACTACAATCTCACCATTGTTGTACTGAACGGACATCTGTTTTAACTGTCACTTAAGCGGAAAGTATGTTATTACACACGCTTCTTTAATTTATTTCATGTCTGTAAATTGGCTTATCTACTTCTATGTTAGGTCTATATCATGGCATCTTGAAACAAAATATTTGCACCATTTTCCTTTTTTAGATGTGACTTAATTGCATAGATGTAATGTATTTGGATGTTATTGCTACCTTTTTAATTCTATATCATTTTGGTTATGCTTTTATATTTTCTTATACTTGCTAAATTCATTGTTATATGCAGTAGGGATTTTGTTATTGATAGAAAAAGTCAATACCAAGTCAAGATATTCAAGGTGGGGATAAATTGAAAAAAAGGGTTAAAGCGGAGTGGAAAGACTCTCTTGAAATTTTAATTAAAATTTTTTTGGAAGAGATATTAGCTAGAAATCGACCAAATGATCACTTTAACAAGATTGGATGGAAAAATATAGTTTCAAAGTTTGCTCATGAAACTAAGAAGAATTATGAATACAAACAATTTAAAAATAAATGGGATGGATTAAAAAAGGATTGACAGCTTTGGACAAATTTAGTAGGTAAGGAAATTAGACTAGGATGGGATCCTACTAATCAAACTATTAATGCAAGTGACGAATGGTGGGAAAAGAAATTGAGGGTAAGCATTTAAGCTTTAGATTTATAATGTTCTAATGTTACTTGATAGTTTAATAACTTAAACAATATTATTATAGGAAAATCCTAAGGCTGCCAAATTTCGAACTAAAGGTTTGAAACATATTGAATAGTTGAATATTTTATTTAAAGAAGTTGCAGTTATAGGGGAAGGAGCTTGGGCATCTTCTTCAGGTTTTGTACCAAATGATGCTTATGTGTCGTCTAGAGAAAGCCTAGTTGATACCGGTCTTGATGATAACTTTTTTGAAGACTTTACTGTCAATCAAGAAATTGAAAATATTAATAATGAGATTGGTTCGTCAACTCCAACTCTAGGAACTTCTACAAAAGGAAAGGGGGAAAAAAGAAAGAAACATGATACTGAAACAGGGGCAACAGAAAGGTTATGTCAACATTTGAACTGTATATGTGATCCAGTAGAGAGTAGAACTTCAGTAAGCTCTATTAAAAGAGATGAACCTGGTTGTAGCATTTCTGAAGTGATGGATATCTTGCGAAGTATAAATGAAATAGAAAAGGGCAGTGGATTGTTTATGTTAGCTACCAAATTATTTTTGAAGAAGGAAAATAGAGAGATGTTTTTTGCACTTAAGGATATTGATCTTCAAATCAAATAGCTTAAGAAAATGAAATGATTGTGATTTTTGTCATAAATTAGACATGTATTTGGTTACTAAGGACTACTTGTAATATGTTGCATTGGAATTCGCTACTTGTAATGTGTTGTATTGGATTTCTATTTGGTTAATTTTGTTGTAATGAATTAAATTCTACTTTATTATTATTGTGTTATGATTATTGTTATATTGCCTTATTATACAATAAGCTTATTATTTATTTATTTTATATATTTTGATACAAATGTCATCTTCTGATAATGATTCTGACAATGATCATGAATATAATGAAAAGATTGAAGAAGAAATTTTACATATGATTCAAACTAGAATAGCACTAACCATAGACCATTATATAAACTATTATATTAAAAAAACCATGCAGAACATCCCCTCATACTGGATGGATGTTTGTAATGGAGATATTTCATGGCCATAGAGATATATGTCATCAACAATTTAGAATGGAGCAGCATGCTCTTATCAAACTATGTAAATTGTTGAATGAGTCATATGGATTAAAAAAAGGTACAGAAGTAACGATAAAAGAGGCTGTAGCTATGTTTTTTATCACTTTAGGTCATGGGCTTTGCAATAGAATGGTTCAAGAAAGTTTTCAACATTCTGGTGAAATAATTTCTAGATGGTTTGAAATAGTATTAGAGATTATTTCACTCATGTCGACTGATTTCATAAAACCAAAAGATCCAACTTTTAGAGAAATTCCAAGCAAAATTAATGATGATAGAAGGTTTTGGCCTTATTTTAAAGATTACATTGGAGCAATTGATGGAACATATATACCAGTTGTAGTTCTAAGGTCTAATCAAATAAAATATATTAGGAGAAAAGGCATTCCTACGCAAAATGTAATGGCTATATGTGATTTTGATATGTGTTTTACTTTTGATTGGGCTGGTTGGGAAGGCACAACACATGATGCTCGAAATTTTATGGAGGCTTTGTGTAATGATATATTGCACTTCCCTCATCCACCTAGAGGTTTGTGAAGGATAACTTTATACTTTTTAAATTTATTCTTAATAATTCAACACTTCTTTATTTATTTATTTTTAATTTGGAATGTAGGTTAATATTATTTGGTAGATGTAGGATATTCTTACATGCAAGGTTATTTAGGACCATACAAAGGTGAGAGGTATCATCTTCTTGATTTTCGACGTGCTGGTCTTCCAAGAGGGAAGAAAGAAATATTCAATCACGCACATTCTTCTTTCATATGCACAATCAAAAGAACACTTGGCGTTTGGAAAAATAGGTGGAAATTTTTAAGTCAAATGCCTAGTTTTCCTTTTCCAAAGCAAGTTAAAATTGTAATTGCTTCAATGGCCGTTCATAATTTTATAAGGTTAAATGCTAAAAAGGATGAAGTGTTTTCTCCCTATGATGAAGATGATAAATTATTTCCTACAAATGAAGAAATCAATGAAAATGATGATGTTGAAGAAAATCATTTAGACGAGCCACAAAATAATAAGATGAATGATGCTAGGGAATATATTGCAAATCTTCTTGTATTACAATAAAATGTGTAATTTATTATGTATTTAACTATTTATTCAACTTGAATATTTATTTGGGATTACAATATTATTTAGCTTTTTTATATGTTTTAATATTTATTTTTTATATTAGTTTTATTTCCTCCAAGAAAATGAGACATCTTTTTAAATAATTTCCTACAAGATGGTTATCTAAAATTTCTTAAAAGATGGTTATCAAATGTAAACATAATATATTGTGCTTTTTATATTGTTTAATATACTTTAAATTTTATTTATATGCATAAATAATTGTTATTACAAAATAAAATATAGTTAAAATTAATCAAAGTGCCTTTTATTTTTATATTGCCAAACAGTCTACTGTATGAAACTCTTTCAAAAAAGCTGTTTTTTTAATTGAAAGCTAAACAGTCAACTGGCTTCTTAGAAAAACTCTTCTCAGAAAAGCTCTACTGATAAAAGCTCTGCTGATATAGGCCCATCCAAATAGGCAATTAAATCTTAAAGTATAGGCATATGAGTCTTATAACAAGAAGGTGCCTTCAATCATGGATCTATCATCATTGTAACATGTACTAGTTCTTGAAAATAAGGTGAATTTAAAGCATTTAAAGGAAAACATGAATGATAAAATCATCTATTCCAAGCCCTTTTACGCCACAAATCATCATCATAATCTATAAAAATCCTTTTTTCTAATATTTCTTGTGGTTCATCTTCTCCAAAAGATGCATTATGACTCTCTCTCCCCCTCTACTTCTTGTTTTAAATGATTTTCAATCTTCTCACATACATCAAAATGATACTCTTCTATAAAAAGCATTATTACCTTTAACACTAATAAGATGTTCTTCATTTTATAAGTTGCTTTCACGTAAAAATTCGACTATAATATTTTCATTAGATTTTTAAAAGAAAAATATAATTTTATATTAAATTAAACTCAGTATAAGTAAATGATATTAAGTTCACCGAATTTTTCTTCTTCTGACAATTCCGTATTCTCTATTATAATTTTAATATGAAAATTATGAGAATATATATATTTTATGATCTTATCATAGAATAGTCAAGTATCCTTTTAGTTTAGATGGATCCTTCAACTAATGACTCATTAATAAAACAAATATTTATACAACTAGAAAGTAGGACATTTCAAAGCAATACATAATTACATATATGTTAGATCTTACTAAGGTTTTAACTAAGTATTTTTAAAAAGTATCTAGTAACATATGAATACCTTTATAGTTCTACATAAATTATATAATTGAATATCAATTTATTGTTCTATTCCTTTATTAGTGTATTCGACTATCACAAGCATAATTATGCAAATCATGCTTTAAAGACCAAATAGATGAAGTCAAAGATTGAATTCCTCTTAATACAGGAGCGCCGTTCAAATTGAATATTTGAATTCTCATTTTCTACATACTAAATTACATCCTATCTCTACATACTAAATTACATCCTAACTTTCTTCACTTAAATATATATTGCACAAAATAAAAATCACGTAACCTCTTATGGCATCATAGTTTATCATAGCCACATCAGCTCCGTTAAAGGAGATACTAATGTCGAGCTACATTTGAGAAAAATTGAAAATTCAAGTATTTAATTGTCACGTTTAAAGTTCGTGTTATAATTGTAAAATTGTGTAAAGTTTAGGACTTTTTAAGTAATTAACTGAAACTTTTTCACCCCCTTTCTGCCAAAAGAGAGAAATACAACTAAAAAAGACCTATATAAAAAATAACGTTTAACTTTTTACAACTTTCAAAGTTTTCTTCTTTTCTTATGCAATCAATTTAGTAAACACAAAGGTTAATAATCTAAATGTAAAAAATGAGTAATAATTTCCATAATATCTCTAGAACCTAGATTAGTTAAAATAATGATAATGAGCAACTATCATGCATAAATTTTGTAATCCTAAATCAAAAGACTATTGGATAAGACGATCTTCCAGTGAAATTTTTTATTATTTCTTCCATACAGATAGATGGCGAGAATGTTGAACTAACAAACTTTCCGACTTTTCAATGCCATATTAATTTGCAATTCAAACTTATTATTGGCTTACACTTATACAAGTTTAATATATAAAAATAGTTTAAGTGACATATCAGGTATCCTTAAACTTTTAATTCCTTATTGTGTGGGCACCATATCAGGTATCTTCTTTGGTTTTATTTTATTTATTTATTTACTTATTTAATTTTGTTTACCTACTCTTTTAGTATATCAGTTTTCATATTTACTCTTTTAACCTGCATCACTTTTTCATTGTCATATTCGTATGTAGGTCTACCGGAAACAACCTCTTTACTTTGTAAGGGTAAGGCTGCATACTATCAGTTTAATGCGGGACTTAGACTGGGTATGATGATGATGATGATGATTAATCCTTAAACTAGGAACTTTTTGGTTTCTTGAACTTTTTGTCACCACTTAACATCAAAAGATATATATCTAATGTTATGTAGTTCAATAATATGTCTTGTTTATATCCTTAAGAATTATATCTCCTAATCTAGTTATGACTTTGTAAGATTTAAAATTAAATTCAACTAATAAGAATATTGAAATTTAATAAGGGAGATGTGCCACAGTTTTGGCTAAAAAAAAGATTTAGAATAAAACAATTTATTAATTGAGAACCTTGCTTCTTATGAAAGTAGATAACTCAATTACCCTCATTTTAAAATTAATAAAAAATAAAAGATACTTTAAGATCAAACCTTTTACAATTAAACCAAATATTCAATAATTTGATGAAATGCAATGAGAATAACTCTCTAATATTTTAATTTCAAAGCTAAAATAATCTTAATCAAATCAGTTTCTTCCTTAAAATAATTTTTTTCAAAAACAAAAACATCAAGTCATATGTTTATTAATAAAATTTCAACACTAAACAATTTGTAGAAACAAGGAGACCTAACATATTGAAAATAAGAAAATTAAATTGTACCATTGTAAAGTTAGTTAGAACATAAGCGCTGGTGAGAGACCTAATAACTGCACACAACTAATAAATATCTTTCTAAGTTAGAACTGATGATGCTTTGGTTTTCACTATATATATATATACAATAAATCTAAATCTAAATAACAAAGATAAATAAATGTAAAATAAATAAATAAAATAAAGAACTAGAAATAAAATCCAAATTTTTAATATATATATATATATACACAAAATAAATAAACATAGAATTGCAAAAGTTGAAGAAAACCAATTGAAATAGGAGACTAGTGACAAGAATTGAATAAAATTCAAGATCTTAAAGTGTGAATGAAAACTAGTCTCTAATTATAGAGTTTAAACATGTATACATCAATATCCTTACCAAGAGTTGTAGGTCCTGGAATAAATAAAGACAATAACATAAAAGACTCCTTTATACACTTCCATAGAGGTAAATTTTATGACACTAGAATCACCAGCTACATACTGTAAGAAATGCTCATACTACTGAATGGAGTAAATCCATCTGAGATTAAACCAAGTCAAAAATTACGACAATCATCTGCAAACCATGGAAACTTTCCATCAAAGTCTTTCCATGCCATTAAGTCTGTTGGATGAAGCATAATGTTATTATTAATGTGTTTCTCTTTATGCCACCTCATATCTATGTTTGTTTTTGTTGACATAAAAAGCCTTTGTAGTCGTGGTTTAATAGGAAAGTATCTTAAGATTTTATGAGATATCTTTTTCCCTTTCCCATCATCTACTATCTTGATGTACCACAAATGAGACATTCTTCAAGATCTTTATTATCCTTCGAAAATATAAAAAAATCATACGTATAAGCATGTATTGATATATATCTTAATCCTAATTTGAATCCAACAGGTAATGCATCATTAAGCAAGTCAATTAAGATGTCAAAAGATTTGTTAATCCATTTGTTATAAACCTTCAAATACAACAACTTGATAACAAAAAATAGTTGTGAGAAATTTAAGCACCCTCGATATAATTCTTCTTGAGCAACTTTTAATAACTTCCCAAAATTATCTTCTGTAATACTACCAATTATGTTAGGCAAGCCAAATTCATTCATATTTTCCATATAATTCCCATAATTCTCTAACATCTGGCCAATTCCATCATCACCATTGTCATTAATATCACAATCTTCTACATCACTATTGTTACTATCATCAACACTTGTATCAACACTTCTACTACAACTTGCTTCTGAACGTTCGCCATGATAAAGCCATGAAGTATAGTATTTATCTATGCCTTGGATTAGTAAGTGATTATATACCACATCTTGACTTTGAATGTTCATATTTAAGCAATCGATACATGGACAACGAATAAAACATTCAACACCTATATGATCTTTCACAAATTGCATGAATCTCTTAACTCCTTCTAGGTATTCAGTAGACCATTTCTAATGAGACATCCAACTTTTGTCCATCTAGCTATAAAATTAAAAGTAAGTAATTAGATTACTAAATTCAATTTAAGTTCTAAATATCATAATGATAAATCAATATAAGTTGACATACTGAGTTTTAATTCAAATAAACAATATGGTATGTGAAATTGTTAAGCCACATGAATCGAGAAAGGTTTGTCTCTCTGTGATCCCTAGGTTTATGGAATATTTCACCGATACCCATTATCAGAGCTGCATCATAAGTTTCCAGCCTAATGCCTATATACCATCCTAGGGGTTTATTATGCCTCGGATCATCCATAATTATAGGTGGATATCTTATGTTACTAGTTCAAAATTATGAATTATAGTTGACATATTATATTTGAAATCATAACATAACTGAGGTACATGGCATTGATAAACCACATAAATCGAGAAAAAGTCTTCTTGTTATGACTCCTAGGCTCATGAAATATTTCACAGATAAGTTTCATCAGAGTTATATCATAGGTTTCTAGCCTATATACCATCTTATGGGTTTATTATGTCTCAGATCATTTATAATTATAGGTGGATATCTTATGTTACTAGTTCGAAATTATGAATTATAGTTGACATATTATGTTTGAAATCATAAGATAACCAAGGTATGTGGCATTGTTAGATCATATGAATCGAGAAAGGGTCTTCTCATTATGATTCCTAAGCTTATGGAATATTTTACCGATAAGCCTAATTGGAGCTGCATCATAGGTTTCCCACTTATATACCATCCTAGTGGTTTATTATGCCTTGGATTGTCCATAAGAGATCAAAGTCATTTTACATGCAGTAAATACTTATGCAATTCATACATCTAATCATCAATGATTCAAACAATATTCCAAACAACAACACAAAACTGAGCATTTGTTGCATTTACACAAAACCCAAACATAAATACTTAGACTGTTAAAGTAGAATGTAAAAACTAAACAAAAATTGGACAAATCACTTAGACAGATGGCCAATTAGAGATGACAAACGACAAAGTTGGATGATTATTGACGCTCTCTAACACAAACCAAGGCTTGGGAAAGTGACGATTTCGAATTTGATATAATACACTTGTTCAATGTCAATATGATCATACACTAACATATGTTGATAGAATGCAAAAATGATTTTTGTGAGGGATAAGTAATTATATGGTGGAGCTATTCCTAGATCATTGCATAAACATATGACATCTTTTAAATATATTAAAAAATCACTTACGCATCCATCCCCCTTTAGATCCCAGATAAAAGGAAAATTAAATGCATTCATGTATGGGTATGATTTTATTGTCAAGGTAACCCTTTCCAAATAGAAAATAAATTAAATAGTAACCCTATGATGTATGATAAATAGAAAATATATCAAATTAGTAGTTAAAACTCACAAAACTTATAAAATTTGACTATTTGAATTTCAGATTTGGAATATTCATTTAAGTTATTGGAATTTCAGATTTGGTATGAATGAAATTTTAGGCTTTTTGATTGCTAGAGATTTGGCATAGAGGCGCTCGAATTTCAGTAAGGTAAACAAATTTTGAAGGGTAGAAAACTAAGAATCACTCATGGAGTCTAAGAATCACTATTAGAAAAAGCATTACATCTTCTAGTTGAAAATTCAAGTTTATAAAAAAAAATTAGGCCTTTTTTCCTCTTTGAAAGGCTGGGTACACATACACGATTGGGCCCAGGTCTCAGTTCCTCATTTCGTGACGTCATTGGGCCCCAAATTTTAAGTATTTTTAGAATATAATTATATACATATACTCATATAAAAAATACAAGGATTAAAAATTCTTGGTGGGAGTAGAACCACATAAGTGAATTTTCTGATGCATACACATTTTATAATATATTCATATCTTTCATGCTTCTTAAATTTTCTGCTTTTAACCAGTAAAAAAATGTAGTATCTTTCACATAAAAATGATATCAAATTCATAGAACATATTTTTCCCATATTCATAATGAGTAAAGCAAGCATTTAAGTACACATACAAACAAATAATTTCAGCTCATCATCACAAAAACTATAAACATATTACCTACCTATTTTCGTATTCATCCGAGCTCAAACTTGTTCTTGCCTTTGACTTTCTTGTTCCCTTAAAACAAGCATGTTTTCATTTAATCAGGGGCGGAGCCATGTGGGGACAAGCCCTCGCGCCAGCGGGGGCTTGTCCCTGGCCAAACCCCACAGCACCAGAGGTTTGGCCACCATGTGGCTCCGCCCCTGTAAATGTTTGATGTGCTGCAGTACTGGCATAATTGCGAAGTGTCCGTTGTTGGGAGGTCAGAGCCGGCGACAAGGTCACGCAGGACGTTGAAGTTGAGTGGGCATGATGTGGTGGTGCTAGTGTTCTGCGCGAGGATGTGGAGGTTGGGTGTGGAAGAAAGCGTTAAGAGTGTGAAGAGGAGAAGTTGTTGGAATAGTGACATTGGAGATGTAGCCACGTTTGTTTCATAGAAAGAGTGTTTTTATTTTGTTTTGCCGAAAAGTAGAAAGTCGCGATTGCGACTTTAGGGAAATTTTTACGAATGTCGCGATCGCGACTTTGGAGAAATTTCCCAAAAGTTGCGAGAAGTCGCGATCGTGACAAGTCGCAATCGCGACTTTCCTCTTTTCTTTTCTCCCAATATCAGATTATTAAAACAAAACCTCTGTTAATCTGTTATTTACTCTCTTTTCTCTTCCTCTCTCTGTCTCTCGAACCTTCTGCTCAGACTGAATGCCACCGCCGTTCATCTTCTGATCTTCACTTCTTCAGCCCTGGCTCTAGGAAATTCCTGGCTCTGCCCCTGCATTTAATCATCATACACAAAAATAACTTCCATAAATCTCTATTATCCAAGAAAGAGCTTAGATTTAATCCACTCTTGGTTTATCTAACTAGAAGAAATAAAATCTAGCTAAGGGTTCATAAAAATCTAAAAACATAAATCTCTTATTCATCTTCTTTCTCTCTTTATTTCAGCTCATAAAAACCTAGTTTCTCTACTTTCTTCTTCTATCAAAACAAGAAAAGAAGGTAGATATTACCAAAAGCTCAACTGAATCTTCTCTTCCTCTTCTTTCTCCTTTCTCTTTCTTTCCTTCTTCTTCTTTTCTAGTTCATTTTTCTGCTTCTCTTCTCGTCCTTTCTACGACTCCCTTTATTTTTCTTTCTTAATGCACACATCTTTCTCCTTTTTCCTAACCTCTCAAATATATCTCTTCCTTACTCGACTCTCTCTTCTCTAGTTTCTTCTAGGTTCTTCTATAATTTCTCTATTTTTCTTTCTTAACACTCACGACTCTTTTCTCTTATTATTCTAAGACAAATTCTATCATTTCCAAACTTACCGTTCTACATTTAATCTAATACCTTCTAACTCTTTAACTTAATTCTAACACTTCCATTTAATCCATACAACCATATGTAAATAATAATATACCTAATGAAACTCCAAAAATTATTAACTAAAAAATTCTGATTTTTATTTATAACAAAATGCCATTAAATTCTCATTTAAAAATCCTAACGTGTGAAAAAGATCGGGGTCCAATACACACATATAGAAAAGTTGTTAGAACCTTGATTCTAATAGTAAAGGAATTCCCAAAAAAAATATCCAAAATATAATTGAATACTACTCTAACAAAGATTCTATATTCTTTATTAATCTTGGGTCCTAAACAAACTAGGACAATATATATAGCTTAGTATTACTCCTTACCAAATAAGGAAGAGGTAGCATAAAGTAAATTTCAACTTTTATTTGGCTTACTGTCGACTCAACTCCTATTCTTCATTCAACCAAATTAAATCTTGTGATTGAGCAATTTGCCCTCTTTTACTATTCTTATAAATTCTAAGCTCTTTTACGTCACCCTAACTAAGAAGATATTGATGTTGAAAAGTAATAAGTCCAATTATCAATTAGTATTTATATTTGTGCCTAAATTATACTTCACCAAGTCTCTTATTATTTGTCACTAGTCCTGGATCACATAATGCAAGTGTGTAGCTCCTATCCTGCAACTAACTCTTCTACTTTTAAAAACATCTTACTAAACAATTTAGCATCTTGGAATCAAACACTAGGAAAAAGTTGTTAAAAGAAGTGGAATGCCATCATATCCATTTTTGTCTTACCTTTTCTCTTTTTAAAAAATGAAGCATATAATCTAGCACATCAAATGGACAACAAAGGTATATTTGAGTATGATGATTTATATATCGGAACTAATTCAACATTAATCTCCATTTGACAGTTAGTGAAGTCAACCCTCTGATTCACTCCTTTATCAATAAAGAAATGCTAAAATGAGATTAAAGAAAATTATGATCAATGTCTGCTTATTTTCTAACCACAAAAATGTACACTATGAAGAATAAACCCACATTCAAAAAAGTAAAAACATACTTAATAGACTAACACAATTGATCAACGCTAAAAATTAAACTAAAAAACAACTCCCCTAAATTTTCAATCCCAACGAAACACTTTACTTATATGATTCTTTCTTACTAACTTCTATTTAACAAGACCCTATGCAAACACATTCAATCCATACTAGCTCAGAGTTTTTAATCAAATAAGACCTCTGAGCTATGTATTAATCTTGGAAATGGTTGATAGACAATCAAGCCATAAATTGTTGGTAGACATGAATTTGCTGAAGAGGTTGAAGCTACTAGACCACAATATAGTTTAGGAAGTAACATCATAGTTTTAAATCACAATCTTATTATTTTCCTCTACAAATGAGATTACAAGTTGATATACAAACTATCAAAGAAGTTGTTTAGGAATTATATAAGCCTAGTTTGAGAGAGCTTGGCTGCTTAGAATTTTACAAGCGGTATCTGGAATATATTGACCATGAAAATCCTTATTATAGTAGTTACAAAATTCTACAATTCAAATTGTTTTCTATCAAAGATAATCAATCAACCATTGAACACGTTACTAGATTCACCATATAATATGGAGAATTAGCCAATCATGAGAACTTCAATAATTTTAACCTCATATTGTTTTCAAATTCTATTACAAGTACAAACTTCTTCTGATATATTTTATTATACAGGAATTCCATCTTTTTCTAAGATTAAATGGAAAGATTATTTCATACTAAGTTTTAAGGTTCGAGCCTGAATTTAGTAATTGAATTGTAAAAATCAATCAGAAGAGTGGTGAGAACGATGATGTGTTCATCACTCCTTTTAAAAAAAAAGAGAAGTCAATATTGAATTAGCAATCAAAAATCAAATACGTGAAAGTAGCTCAAAGAGGTCTCAATATTGAATTATGGAAGAAATTCCAAAGCATCGAATTTCATGATTTTTGTGAGCTAGAAGCAAAGGTGTCTTAATATAAAGAACTTCTTAAAGAAGAAGGGCACTAAAAGAACAATTCAGTAGGTAATTATATTGTAGAAATGAAATCTCATGATTTGGAAGTGCCCAAAGTAAACATCAATGGAACCTATGTTTACCCCTCTCTAAAGCGTAAATCTCTTAAAATCAAAAAGCAAATGTAGGCACTGTCAGCTCATATTTAGTATAACTTTGACACCTCAAATTTAGAGGATATCTTTGATTTTTTGTTGTAAGAAAAATTCATTACCTTACTACCAGATCCTAGAATTGCTGCAAAAAAGAAATTAGAGGAAGAGACTACTACAAATATCATAACATTTGAAGTCAGCCAATAATTAGGGGGTTTAAGAATCCGGTCTAAGACTAAATCAACATAAGAATTGTATTATTTGTTCAAGTTGACCAAACTATATTGATATATGAGGACCTATTCCCATTGATGGCAATTGTTAATGCCACCAAATTTTATTTATGCCCAATGCTAGATGTAAAAATTAAGCTGAAGATTGTGGATGATCAATTAGCATTAGCATATAATTCAGGAACAAATGCTTCTGTTCCTAACTATAATACTGACTTTAGGAATAGGAATCAACCAATTACCAGAATCTAATAGAAGGTAAAAATTTCAAGAAAAATTTTTTGAGCAGAGTTTGTCAAAGTATTTAGACAAAGATATAAACCTCAAACTTTCAGTTTTCAGTGTAATCCTAGATTTATAGTACCACAGTAGGTGCTGCCATCTTGGGAATGACAGTGAGTTAGGAATCCCAAGAATATGCTACCTTTAACTCAAACTCAAAAATAGTGCTTCAGAAACAAATGTCTATTGTTAGGATTAAAAGAAGTAAGCCTTCACCATTGGAAAAGCAACGTAAAAAAAATCATTTATAAGATCTGACTTCTTAGAAGAAAGTACTACAGTCCTTAATAATAAGAATGGACATGTAGAAGTCATCATTGAAAAGTGAAGCAAGATAAAAAAAATCTTAGACTTTACAAGAAGTCCATTCGCTTAAAAAGTCAAAAGGAAGACTCTAATAAATTCATTAGGATTAGAGAAATTCCTATTAATATACCTTATACTATTTCTTCCGTAATCTCCTTATTTCATTAAGTAAATCTTGTGCTAAAAAGGTAGAATTCCCTTATGAAAAAAGAGATTACAAAGTATCAATAGTGGCAGTGGGAGTAGAAATTCCAGAAAAAATAGTGCTAAAAAGGCCAACTGATGCCATGATACAACATGTAAGACCTCTATATATTAAGGCCCATGTCAATGGTAGTATAATTTCAGGAGTTTCTGTCGGACCCCGTCTCCAGAGCCCGACTGTGGGTCATTATCCATTCATCTTCTTACTCGGGTACCACAATTTCGCATGTACACGATTTAGGACAATAAGCATAACTCTCGCTATGGGTG
>JAOSBN010000005.1:9664278-9677872 GCA_027563595.1 Erythroxylum suave | reverse complement strand
CGATGAAGAAGCACCGAAGATAATAAAAATGAAGAAACACAAGCAGAGATGAAGAAGCACCGAAGAAACTCTTCGGTAGTGCTTATATAAGGTAGTAGAGGACCATCCCGCCATTATAAATGACGGGGCAGTATCAGAGCCAGTTGCATCTATGCTGGCTCTCGAGGCTAGTAGGTGCAGCCTACCCACCCCGTCATTAAGAATGGCGGGGTGGTCCCGCAAAGGCTAACGGCTGCACAAGAATGACGGGATGGCCCTGGACTACCCCGCCATTACAAATGGTGGGGTGAACAGCTAGGCATAACCGCCCTGCCATTTGTAATGGCAGGGTGGATAGCTAGGACCACCCCGCCATTCATAATGGCGGGGTAATGCACACGTTGTCCCACCTTGTCAATGAATTTAGCGGGGTGTTCTACATGAATGACGGAATGATCCTAACTGTCCATCCCGTTAATAAATTTGACGGAGTATTCTACATCTGGCTACCTCTATTAATTCTTCCTCATTTTACGGATAAAAAATTAATTTTGTCACATTTTGAGAATTTAGCATCCATTCTCCGGTCTTCAATTTACTGCGGAAAAAGTAACGGACGTTTACTAATTCTTATAAATTTGAAGAACAAATTATGCAAAATGAATCAGTCCAACTCCAACCCAACCCATTCTCTCTCTTTCCGTCTCCACCCTGAAGTTAAGGCTCTTGCCCTCTCTCGTACTCTTTTCCAGAGCGCAAATTGTGGATATAATAGATACAGTTAAAAGCTTTGTCACAATTTTTGTCAGATTCCCTAAGAAAGTGTTTGTTCCTGCCACTGTTTCGCTTCGTTTTGGAGGTTTTTATGAAGAGAAGATGGACAAGACAATCACCAGAAAGTGCCGCAACCACCAGCTCTGGTTGGTCTCTCTCAATTCCTTTCTTTTGTGTTTTATTTTCTTCTGCTTTGATTACTCTGCTTTCTATGGAACTCGAGAAAAAATGAGTGTTTTGGTCGACAATAGTGGGAATGCAGTCACTACCCACATACCAAAATCCGTTCTATCCCCTCGTAGTCTCAATGCTACTATCATTAGACCCAATAATGCAAGTTTTGAGACTAACCAAGAAAGTGAAAGACAGAGTGTGAAAGAGAAGGATTATTGCTTTGGTCGATACATTTATATTCATGATCTTCCAAGTCGATTTAACGGAGAGTTGCTCGAGAACTGTGAGTCAATCACGAGGGGTACTGAGCATAATATGTGTCCATACTTGGTTAACCATGGTCTTGGTCCTCTAGTGGTTGATTCTGAAGGGGTTTTGTTGAACCGGAGTTGGTATTCAACGAACCAGTTTTTGTTAGGAGTAATTTTCCATAATAGAATGAAAACCTATGAGTGCTTGACCAATGATTCTTCTCTTGCATCAGCTATTTATGTACCATTTTATGCTGGTCTTGACATTAGTAGATACCTGTGGGGTGTTAAATCGTCGGTGAGAGATCAATCTGCTTTTGATCTTGTTAAGTGGCTCGTTGAAAAACCCGAGTGGAAAAAATTATTGGGTAGAGACCATTTTCTGGTTACAGGGAGGATAGCATGGGATTTCAGAAGGCAAACCGACAATGAATCTGACTGGGGTAGCAAGCTTAGGTTCTTACCGGAGTCTAACAACATGTCCATGTTGTCAATTGAGTCTAGTTCCTGGAACAATGATTATGCCATACCATATCCAACTTGCTTTCATCCCACAGAAGCAAGTGAAGTGCTTGAATGGCAGGAGAAGCTGAGAAGGCAAAAAAGGCAATACTTGTTTTCTTTTGCTGGTGCTCCAAGGCCTGATCTTCAAGATTCTGTCCGAGGCAAGATTATTGAGGAGTGTCAAGCTTCAAAGAACCTGTGCAAGTTACAAGAATGCAACTATGGTATCAATGGAGCCATTACTTGTGATAATCCAGTCAATGTGATGAGATCATTCCAAAATTCAGTTTTCTGCTTGCAGCCTACTGGGGATTCATACACCAGAAGATCAATATTCGATGCAATTTTAGCTGGTTGCATTCCAGTTTTTTTCCATCCAGGTTCTGCTTATGCCCAATATAAATGGCATTTACCAAAGAACTATAGTAAATATTCCGTGTATATACCAGTTAGAGATGTTAAAGATTGGAAAGCAGGAATCAATGAGACCTTGCTTCGTATTCCAGAGGATAGAGTAATAGCTATGAGACAGGAAGTGATCCGCCTCGTTCCAAGTATAGTATATGCTGATCCAAGGTCTAGAATGGGGAACATGAAAGATGCATTTGATTTAGCAGTTGAGGGGATTCTTGAGAGAGTAGAGGGAGTTAGAAGAAGCATTAAGGAGGGAAAGGATCCTAGTTTTGGTTTTGCGGATGGGGATGATTACAAGTACACATTTTCAGAGTATGAGGTACAAAATTGAATAGAAAAACAAAGTTCTTTAGTAGAGATCATAGTAAGCAAAGCGAATGCTTGCTTAATGTATTGATATAGTTCCTTTTTGTTTTACTTCAATCTTTGCCCATGTAGTCGGCAATACTAGATGAGCTCCAAATCTTGTGAATGCTTTTCTTTTAACGCGGGGAATCCTCCTCTTTTAAGCTTTTATGTTTGGAGTAAACCACGAAAAGCATAGAAAGGGTTACCGACACAAGTTTAAGGGACCCATGACAAGCCACGTGATTTGCTCAATGATCAAGGGAGGGTACGACTGGGAGACACGGATATAAATGTCATTGGTCTGGGTAGATAGCTCCCATTCATCGCCTGAAATTTAGCTGCATGTGGAAGCATCTTGCTTCTAGTGGACCCCAACGCAAGCCAATGACTTGTTTGAATCTTTACATCATAAGGTGGGGCAAGACACTTCTTAATCGTTGTTTTTGTTTTTTTTTTTTTTCTCTCTGTTAGATGGTAATGTCAGGCTTCTAATAGGGAATTTTACGTCAAGTTAAAAGCGCTTGTGTTCTTCTTGGCGCAAGAGGTTTACTGCTTACATCACAGCTAAATTGTGAGGTTTACTAGAGAATTTAAGGGTAACACTTTTTAACCGAGAAATGAAAGCCATATAGCGAAACAGTAGTAGAAGATATAAATTTGGAACCGCATGTGGATATCGTTCCGTTCTTACCAGATGGCATCGGGACTACAACACAGTCATGACGCCAAATTAAACAGTAAAATTTGTCAAAAGGGGCATTCCGAGAATCGAACTCGGGACCTCTCGCACCCAAAGCGAGAATCATACCACTAGACCAAATGCCCACCACGAAAGACTAGCTTTTTATTTGTTTAATGATTGTAAGTACACAGTTGTCAATTGGCTTAAAATTGTTTCTGCAATTCTTTGTAGATGCAGAATTCCGAAGGGCGTTAACTATCACGCCAAGGACTTGTCTATTACTTGATCCCATACAGTTTGCCAAAACTCAATTAACTTTAATTTCCTGTTTAAAGGGCTAGTTCTGCTTACCATAAGCAAGAGTTGGTTCAGATTGAAGGGGTAAAGAGAAAACATTTAGATCTTGATAAGAAAGACAGAAGCAAGAAAAGTATTGATCAATCACCAGACCTACAACGATAGATCTTGGAACAACCACGATTTTCATGATTTGCTGGAGGTGGGAGACAACTACTGCTATAAGACTGGCCGCTAGCTTCACCGCTGCAGGCGGGTCTGTCTTTATTTAGAGCACCAGGCGATATATACTTGATCTGCTCAAGAAACCTCCTGCTGATTTCTGATTCGATCAACTCCTCAAAATCTTCCACGTTGCATTCTGCTATTGAACCATTACAATCCCTTCTTGCTCTTGAAATATTACTGCTGCTACTGACACAGAATACCAGGAGAATGCAGAGATTCAGAGACCAGTGCCGTTTCATTTTTGCTGTTGTTTTAAAGTCATCTTCACTGTTTTCGGTTTCAGGGTCTTAATAGAATGTATCAATTATCAAATGGGAATTATTTTGTTCTTGTGTGTGCAGGCCTAAGTGTAAAGGTCGTCGAGGAAAACGCAATAAGGGTGAGCAGAGGGACCGCCCTTCACCAAACCATTGAAATCATAGTATGTAATACTTTCAACTGTGTTGGTTAATTGACTTCTTGTAGAGACTTTTTAGATTCTTGCGTCGCATTGTTTGAACCAGCCAAGAGAAGCCTCCGATGTTAAAGCTGTGCAATACAATTCAGAACTGACAGGCAGGCGCCACGAATGTTTTACATCTTCTGAAATATGTTAGGAAGCCTTAGATTTTATATAGGAAAAAAGATTTACAATCAATATCTTAAGATTTAAATTTTTAGTTTATCCCTAAAAAGAGATTTATACTCAAATACTCTAAATTTATCAAATTTTGAGTATAATCCAACACTTTAAAAAAAAATTACACTGGAGATAATATTTTTATTTGTATATGTACAAAGATTCAAATGTCTTCCGATTAAAAAAAAAACATGTTAGATTTTCTATAAATTAATTTGAACTAAGCTTACTTTTTTTAATTCACCTCCCAATCCAATAATTTTAAAATTGTAGGTTGGATTGACCAAGTGTAAAATAAGACCATCTTCATTTAAATTTTTATAAAATATGATCAATTCAACACAATAATTAAGAAAAGTTAAACTATTTTTTACACAATTAAAATCAATTAATGACAGATTTCAGCATCGACAGTGATTGGAATAGTTTTAATCGTGTTTACTTTGAACATTTATGACCTCACGTTTACAATTTGATCCTCGAGCTGCCCTGATTTACTCTAATAGGAAACTAAACAGAAGAACGTTATGGCCCTAAAAATGTCATAGATAAGCTAAGATGTCCCACCAGCCCATTCATTTGTTCGTTGTTGACCTGTGTTCAACTCGATCGAAATCAAACATTTGCGCCATGATCACATGACATCTGCTCTCTATCGAAAAGGAATCCAAATTAATCAAAATCATCAGTGCAAGCCATCGATTCAGCTTACACAATAATTAGAGATGTATTGCTAGACCAGAAAAATGAGCTGAGTAACTAGGAACACTTTGTTTCCACTCTCATCCATCATTTTATCATGACTGCTTCGGTGGAACATGTTTAAGAAAACCCACCACATTGGAAATACCAAAGTCATTAAGTTGAAAATAATCAAATATTTCACACGCTATAATTGGAATATTCATTCATTTGTATTTCTTAGTTCGTACCATCTCCACATATAAATGTTTGAACTGTTAGATTATCAGGTTAATTATAAAAAAAATCGCAAACTTTGCTCAATTCTATAATTATAGTCCAAACTTCCAAAAGTGACAATATATTAAATGCTCAAATTTTTATTTTTTTTCAATTCTAACTTGACATCAATGTCTTTGTTAACTTCACTGAAGTGACATGTCATGTGTTCCAGAAATCTTAATTATTACTATACATTAGCCAAATTTAACACAAATAATGAAGATGTAATGAAACGACATCATTTAATCACATAACTAAATCAACATCATGTCAAAAAATTATATAGATTAATCCTAAATTAATTTACATAGTCGTAACGCCCTCACCCTTCGCTATCAATCTGTTCCCTTTGTTTTTTGTTCTCTTGATGCCCTCACCATTTGTTTTCAATTTGTTATTCTGATGCTCTCACCCTTCATTTTCAATTTGTTCTCTCAAAGCCTTTAGTAATCTTAATGTGGCTGACTGCAATGCAAGAGCAAAGTGAGATTCCTACAGAGTGATAAGACTAAGGGTGTCAGGAGAATAACTAAAATCAAAGGGCTAAGGGCATCGTTGAACAAACTAAAAATAAAGGGTGAAATCATTAGGATAACAAACTGAAAACAAAGGGAGAGGGTGTTGGGATTGCGTAAATTGAAGCAAGGATTAAACTGTCCTTTTTTGAAACAACATCGTTTAATTATGTGATTAAACTATGTCGTTTCATTAATCATCATTACTTTTGTTAATTTTGATTGACGTGTATTAATAGTTAAGATTTCTTAAACATATGGCAAGCTACATCAGTAAAGTTAACGGAGACACTAATGTTGGGATAAAATTGTAAAAAAAATTGAAAGTTTGAGCATTTAATTGTCACGTTTTAAAGTTTAGGCAATAATTGCAAAATTAAGTAAAGTTTGATTTTTTTGTAATTAACCCTATATTATTTTAATAATTATAGTGATTCATGTAATTTATTAGATGAATTCCAATAAAATCAGTTTCAATATGATACATATTGGGTATAATGAAATTATATTAGAAGGAATTTTTCCCTTTCTTTAAAATTCACATGTACAAAAAGAAAAAAAAAGATAAAATTAGAAAATTTTTAATTGATTTTTTACCATAAAAAAATTTGTAGGTAAGAAAGGCAAAATGGGGGAAATTATAAGAAAAAGGGGCTTTGAATCTTTCACATAAAGACAATCAGGTAGTAATTCATTAAGGTAAGTTTTTATTATCATTATTGTTTATATAGAAGCTGAAGATCTAGATTTTCAAGTTACGTTAAAAAGATCTTGTCTTAAAGTTTAGTTTTGTTAATTCATATGGTTTAGATTAAAAAAAAATCCATCAATTAGTATCGCAGTGAGTAATAATGTTTTTGATTCACTATTAAATTTAATTTCAGACCATTTTAGAAAGTTCAATGGGTGAAATTGTAAGTTTATCAATAAAGTAATGGAATTTATCATAATTGTATACTTGCAGCTCCATGCCCATATGATGCATAGTGGATTTTCTGTCCAATTTTACTTTGTCCAACCTATCCAATGCCCAAAATGATATTGTTTGGGATATAGAACATGGATGGACAAGGTAAAATTAGATAGAGGATTTGAACTTCATTTAACAGCCATTTTAAATTATATGTTTCAATGTTAGCATTACTGGGGATGACATGCCTAAATAATTCACTTAAAAGGGTCTTTTGTAATTGTCTATTGTTGTGTGTAAGAGATAGAACCTAGAAAAACAGGTCGAAAAGGTCATTGACTTATATATATTTAGTCAATACATGAATTAAGATTTTCTCAGGCAATGACGTTATTAAAAACTTTTAAAAATATTGCCAATTGACTTACATTATTGTGCAAAAATGTACACTTATGTACGAGAAAGCAACAGTTGAGATCGAGGTATTGCTTAGATGACTAGGTTTTTAAAATGAAAAAAAAGTTAACCTCTTTACTCCATTTTCTCATTGTTGTTTACAAGATACAAATCTAGCTTCATAGTAGGATAAAAGAAAATATATAGTCTATTTGACTTTTTAAATCATATGTTACTTGATCGTTTAAATATATTTTAATGATGGATCAAGATTCTTCTGTATAAAGGAAGAGTTTTTGCAATAAATTGTTCACATTTTTAGCCTAAAACAATTTATGGTTTCAAATATAGGCTATATGAAAAATTGAATAAAAAATGAAGGTTTTGAGTTAAACACATCACGATTTATATTAGAGGCCTTTGATTTACCTCTCGAAAGGAAGTGATTGACATTTTTGTTTTCAAAACTTTCCCCATTAAATGTCAATTGTGTAGAAAGTTTATTAGGCACTAAAGTGGTCTAGGTTGAAGAGATATTTAGGCATTTAATTATGAAATTTCAATAGTTCATGTTTATGTGATGCTGCTAAATGACATAAAAGATTAAACTGACTAATTGAGCTTATTAGTTATAGAACTAAGGAGGTTACTCAAAGGTGGACTATTACTTATGAATAATGACATTAAAGAGACTTATGGACATATTTGGTGGATGTGATTGTATATCTAAAGATAATATACAAATTGACTTGACTATAACTAATTCTCTATTAAGGCATATTTATGTTGGCTTCTTTATATTGGTTAAAATTATGTATTTAAGTATCACCCAAAGGTGAACATAAATACATAACCAAAATTTATTGTTTGTTCGAATCCACTAAGGTTACTAAATGAATTAATCTGTGAACTTGTCTAATGATTTCACCTTCTACCAATTTGTTTGGTAAGGTTACTCAATGAATTAATGTGTGAACTTATGTAATGATTGCACTTTTTATCAATTTGTTTGCTTTGGGTAATAGGTTGGTCAGGTTCAACAGGCTAAATTATATAGAATGGTTTAAGAAAATCAAGTTGTTGTTGGGTGTTATAGATTTAGAACTAGCAATAGTTTCAAATGAAAAGCCTAGACTTATTGCTGAGACTTGTACATAAGCTAACAAGTCTTTTCTTAAGGCTTAGTAGTGGGCAAGTTAGTTAAGCTTAAACTTGATGCGAATGAAAATGGCTAAAAATGTTAGACTATCAATGACCAAAATGGACAATGCAAGGGAATTTATGATAAAGATTAAGGAGTACTCCCATTCAGATGTAGCCGACAAATCCATTATAGAGAACATGATGAATAATTGATGATCAAAAGGTTTTAGTTACAACCTATTCATAATCTTGTGATAAGCTTAAATCAATGAGTATAAATATAAGTGGGTCCTTTTGGTTTAATTTATCATCAAATTACTTCCTTCGGAGTTCGACCCTTTTCAGGTGAATTACAACATCTTTTAAGGAAAAATAGAATTTCGACCCTTTTTAGGTGAATTACAACACCTTTTAAGGAAAAATAGAACTTTTAGAAAATTAAAGCCATGTTGGTTAAAGAGGAAGGAGGTCAAAGAAGATGAAGGAGTAGTATGTCCATTTTATAGTTCATAATGAAGCCAGTAGTAGTAAAGCTAAATTGGATAAGAAGAAGGACAATGCCTTATTGAAGTTTAATAAGGGTCAAGTCTATCAAGAGCATAGGTGCTACTTTAATAAGAAGATTGGTCACTTCAAGAAAGAAAGATACATATTATGTTTCATTATATTTTGAATCAAATCTGATTAAAATATATAACAATGTCTGGTGGTTAAATTCTGGTGAAACTACTTATGTGTCATATATTACATAAGGAATCCTTTCAATCCAATCGATAAACAAAGTTGAAAATTTCTTGTATATAGGATGAAGGCATGAATAAAGGGATTCAAAACATACATATTGATCTTAAACATTCATTACTATCTAAATCTAAAAATATGTCTTTATGTTCTCAGATGTGCAAGAAATCTAGTTTATATTAGGAAGTTGGATGATGTAAGATTTAACTTTAAGATTAGAAATAATTTTTATTTGTATTATATAAATATAAGTACTATTATTGTTTTGGTGCTTTAGTTGATTGCTTATATTGTTTCAATCTTGATGTCGATTTATTGATCTTTGTTTAATGTTGAACATATTATAGGTAGTAAACATAGTGTATATAATGAGTGTTCTACTTTCTTATTGTGTCAAAGTTTAGGTCATATATCCAAAGAAAAGATGTTGAGGGTAGTGAAAAGTGAAATCTTACCTTAACTAGAATTTGATGACTATATGTGTGTGGATTACATTAAAAGCAATCAAACTAGAAATATACCAAGGAATCCAACCATAAGAAATAGCTAATTCCTTGAGTTAATACACACTGACATTTATGGTCCCTTTATAGGGCGCTGAAAATATTTCATCACTTTTATTGATAACTTCCCATAGTTTTGTTACATATATCTATTGTATGCAAAGTCTCAGTCAGTTAACGTGCTTGATTGCTCATTAACGAGGTGGAAATGCAGTTAGATAGAAAAATAAAAATAGACAAGATTGATAAAGATGGTGAATATTATAGTAAGTTTGATGAAAGTGGAAAATGTTTGAATTCATTTACAAAATTTCTTAAAAGTTGGAGCATATATGCATATATACAATGTTAGGTACACCATAACAAAATGGTGTAGTTGAAAGGTGAAATCATACTGTTATAGATATAGTTATGAGTATGTTAAGTTACAACATTGTACCTTTATCCTTTTGGACGCATACATTAAAGACCACTGCATAGTCACTTAATAGGTTTTCTAATAAGGTACTTCCTAAGACTCTTTATAAACTATGGATGAGAAGGAAACCTTGTTTGAGATACTTTCATATTTGGGATTACCTCGTAAAAGTAAGGTATATAATCCATATAAAAAGAAGCTTGATGCAACGATTATTACTAGTTACTTGATCAACTATTTGGAAAAGTCAAAACAGTACAAATTTTATTATCCTGATCATAGTATGCAAATAGTTGAATAAGTCAAGATATAGATCAAAGGCTAATGTTGATTGTTGCTTTTACTACATTGAGAGGGATTGTCCATAACAAAAGAATGAAAATGTAAAAGGGAAACAAATGAAAAAGTAAATATTGATGTAATCCAAGAGAGCTCTAATGAAGAGGATAGAAGAGACAATGATGTTTTAACTGTGAGTAATTCTAATTCTGCAAATCGATGGGTGATATACACTAGGTATCATTTATCATATGACTTTCAATAAGGACTAATTATATTCTTTTAAAGAATGAAATGGTATTGTCATATTGGATGAAGATAGAAATTATGCCACCAATGTTAGAGGTTCAATGTAAATCCAGATGCATGATAAAATTATTAGAAGATTGATTGTATGGTCTGTTCTTAAACTCTGAATTAATTTGATTTTCATAGGTACTCTTGATAGATAAGTGTATAAGTTTTCTGGTAATGATAAACAACTTAAACTAGTAAAAGTTGTGTTGACTATAATGAAAGAAAAATTATAGTACGACATTTATGCTTTAGTATGAAAAACAGTAATGGAGTTATGACTATGTTTCAATCTTCAGGGAAGAAAAAAAATATTGCAATATGACACACGTGGGAGAGTCATCTTGGTGAGTGAGAGATAATGGAACTTCATAAGGGAAGCCTATTAAAGGATGAAAAATATACTTTTATAAGTTTCGTGTTCTTAGTAAAAAGTCTAAGGCAATCTTCAAGGATGTAGTGTTTGGGGAGTGACATATATTGGAGCAAATATATGGAAAGGACAAACCAAGGTCAATAATGAGCAGTACTAGTTCAAAACTGGTACTAGAACAGCCTGGAACGAAGGGGTTGGAAGTTCTTGTTTAGAAATAAAACAATGTCAAGGAGAAAGCATCAATATGATATAGCCAAGTATAAAGTGAGAAGGACTTGGCAAGCAGTCAAAGATATATAGTTAGAAATACTCAATCGACAATCATGTATACTCTGACCATTAGCACTCGGGATGGAACCTTATTTCTTAAAACTAGGGAAAGTTAAGGTAAAATATAGATAGATCAAGAAGGTCATATCTTGTTAAAAAATGTTCACAATTTGGAGGACGCAGTTGACATATTGATAAAGGGGCCATAGAAAAGTTCAAAGATAACTTAAACTTATTGAACACTCAAATAACTCGAATCTCTTAGGAGCTTGTATAATAAGTATTATTTTTTGATTAGATGTTAAAGAATTCAAGTCAATGTGATAAATTGTGAGATATGTCTTGAATTGTAGTGAAGTAAAATTTCAGTAACTTTAGGTTTTTGGGGAAATAGAATACTAGTAACCTTAAGATTCTATGGTAATTATAAAGTTTTACTACAATTAGAGTTCTTACATGTAACTTTATAAATACTTTATTAATAGTTATATAAAGAGTGGTTGTTGCTTGTCCTTATATTAGCTAAACTATGAAGAAAGATATTTTTGTTCATTTAGATAGAATATAGATTCTAGGACTAGAAAATACCTCTCAACAAATGTAAAAAATGGTAAAGGAGAGAAGTCATCCTTTGCAGATTTAGTTCTTTAAATTATCACAAATTCTTAGACGCCCAATTTCGTTGAATCATGAACTGAGTGTATGGATGATTGGTAGTAAACAAGACGGTACTTATTATGTACTTTGGTCCCAGATCCTCGAGATGTATATGTATATATATATATAAGACAAGCCAAAACATTTGAGTGGGAATCATCCCCAACATAATGAGGATGATCGTAACTTCAGAAAATGAAAACGTACATTAAGGAAACTATATAATCAATTGAGCGAATCCTAAACCAATAGGAACTATATCATTAAAATGTACATATATTGGTAAACATTATATAATATTCACTCATTTTACTAAGCATTTGCTAATTTATACTCCAATGTTGATCACGCGCCACCCCAACCCCCATACATGCATGTACATTTTTAGATTTTGTTACAATCATATGGTGATTAATCAAAGCTAACTAATTTGTATTTATATTATATTTTAACGAGTCACAAATAGGAATTTTTTGAGGAATGTTTTAGATTGTAACCTAGAGCTATGTTATTTTTATTATTCAAGTTAAGTAAGTGTAAGGTTTAAGTTAAATTGTGCACTAAGTATTTGTAATATCACATAGGTTTGTAATATATATTTAAAAAGGTTATTTATATTGACTTAATTTTAAATTAATTGAGTATTACACATATATCTGTAATTGAAAAACCGAAGGAAGTTAATCATTTCGCAAACTTTCTACAAACTTATTTGGCACCAACAAAATAAAAACAGGCTGACCCAAAATAAAAGAAACACCGAAAATTTGGTAACGTAGTTCGGCACTCCTTGCCTACGTCTGCAGGGCCCTCACCCAACTTAATCACTTTCACGAAAGTACAATAGAATTACTCAAGGCTTTACTGAGCCAACACCACTCAACCTTTGACACTATCACTCAACCTCACTTCCCGTGAAAGATTTTCACACCCAATAATATGATCGCCTCGTACTAACCTCGACAGAAGAACAATGACCAAATAACTCAAGTGATTAAAATAATAAGAAACAAAAACCGAATACACTTGAGATAGAAAAGAACAACTTCCCGATGAGTTTATCTTCTTGAAATAATTCAGCTGAAATTGTTCACCATAACTAACTCTTTCTTCACAAAATAAAACAACTCATGGTGTTCCTTCAAATAATAGCCGATGCCTACTTCATAGAAGATGATCTTCACTGTATCATCAAATCACAAATGTGTGCAATGCTTTACTCATAAATCAACATCACCGTGGCTCACCCAAAGAACACGTTAATTACTGTATCAATAAAATCACTGAGCCGCCAAAAGAACTGTCTCACACACGCACACTATCTTCAGTTCCCGCACCGTACAAAGGGTTTCTTCCTATGACGTATTTTAATAAAGTTTTATTAAAACACCAACTGTCGAGAATTTTTGAAACACCAAGTTCTCTATTAATTAATGCACACGGTGGACCCACACTTTATAACTCTCAAGCTTCAATTAACGCATGCCACACATTCATTAGTCGTTAATACACACGCATTACTATGTCACACATTTATTGGCAATTAATGCACACATAACCATTAATAGGAGATGTAGATCCACTTCAAACCTAGAGACGTGCTCACTTCACCATGGATTCACTCGCCAAGCTGTTTCTTATGTCATGTTGCAACCGTCTATTTTTCCATGCCATGTTGCAGCCGTAGATTTAAGATATCCGCAAATCCTTCACACAATAAGAATAAGAGTCCCACTCTATATTTATTCAAGATAGAATAGAGATATTATCCAACTAGATTTTTAAATCCAAGATAACACAAAATATGCCAATTCAAAGAAATATGTCAAAATAAAACAAAATAGATATATTTAACATAT
>JAOSBN010000005.1:9620667-9664178 GCA_027563595.1 Erythroxylum suave | reverse complement strand
AAATGGCAGTAAATTTTATTTACCGTGTAAATCAAAGATGTCTTTGTTCATTGTTAGATTTGAACCAAAAATATGTAAATCCAAGATAACACAAAATATGCCAATTCAAAGAAATATGTCAAAATAAAACAAAATAGATATATTTAACATATACCTAACAGTAATAAATTAAAAAATGGCAGTAAATTTTATTTACCGTGTAAATCAAAGATGTCTTTGTTCATTGTTAGATTTGAACCAAAAATATGTATTATATTTTATAAAAAAGTTCAATTCATTCGATTGAGATGTGTACTCATTTATTCAGCAAAGCAGACAATGGTTTCAAAGCGATTCTTAACTTTCATTCGATTGAGATGCGTACTCATTTATTCAGCAAAGCAGACATTGGTTTCAAAGCTATTCTTAGCTTTCCATTCATTAAGAAGTTAATACCTTGACAAGTATCTTATTCCTATTTTCCAACAGCCTTGACCATTTATTGTAATTGAAATCCACAAGCACCAAATAAGACTGCGAGCTCTTTCACAAGGTAAGGCAGGTTTGTTCTCAGGTATCCCCTCCCTTAAACCCATATATCTGAAGTACAGTCACCTCCGGGATATCTCATCTCGTGGGCCAGGGAAGGACCATCGGGCTCTGCTGCAAAGTCCACGAAAAAGTTGGGGTTTATTGTGAGGCCACCTTTCTCAGTGTCAACATCAAGCTGCAGCATGTGGGATCCTTTCTGTACAAGTTCAGGATAGAACTGGCGATCCCACGGACTGAAGAGGGAGTTGGTAATGTAAAGTCGCTTCCCATCCAAACTTAGCTGGATCATCTGAGGCCCTCCCCGTAGTCGCTTCCCCTGAGCATGAAAGGACAAACTCATCACTCCGCCAAACAGGAAGTCAAAAGTCTCACAGAGCTCAGGTAGCATTTCTTTCTTTTAGATTGTTGGAAAGCAAGCAATTCTACAATTAGATATGCTTACAGAAAATCTATCCGATAACGTCACTAGGGAATCAAAATAGCAATGTTTCTGTTTCCATTAGACCAAGACCAACAAAATCCAAAATATAGCATTTCAGAAGAGCATTCAGACCTTGATCTCAGGAACATCATACTGCCAGGTTTTACCATCTTCTCCTTCAGCCACTACAGGGCTACCTTTTTGTATCAGTCCTCCGACCCAAACTTGTCCTGTTAAGACAGGATTTTTGGGGTCCTCAATGTTGTACTGTCTTACATCTCCATGCAACCAGTTAACGAAGTATAGAAATCTATCATCAAGTGAGATTAGAAAATCCGTTATAAGGCCAGGCATCTCTGGAAGAATCCAGTTTTGCACCTTCAATGGTTTCACTGAGATCACCACCTGCAAAAGTTGAGTGAGGAATCACTATGTAGCAGTGACTTGGAGTTAGGGTGCATTACAAAACTAAGGACCAGCCTATTCCCTTCCAATACGTTGTTCTATCCCTGCAGATATTTCTCTATATGATAACCATACCTCATGGCTCCAGGGTCCCTCTTGGGTCTTGAAGAAGCGCACCATGTTACTTGTTAAGGCACACCCAACAAACCCTGTATCCTTGGAAGGGTCATGCAGAAACCTCAGCTGCATGTAGAGCGAAGAATGATATATTAGGCATTCGAATCATCATAACGTTCAGTTAACAACAAAAATAAGACATTTAGAAACAAATATAAGAGAATAAAAGGACTACTGCCTACATATGAGTTAAAGAAAGCAGGTTCTTAGATTACCTCAAGTGGTATAAGTCCCGTACTGCCAAGATCCAATGTCTGTTTCAGTTCACCATCTGGCCAGCTGTAGACATACAGATGCCTACCATAAAGACCTTCTGCTACATGCTGCAGGTTAAAACCTTTAGTGAAGGCTGCAGGCGCCCCCCATGATGAACTGATCATTGTCTTGTGTCGGGGTTGGTACCAGAAATCATAGCCAAATGGTGGGCTATGCCCTTGTTTCTCCCACCTTATTATGATGAACGGAACAAAATAGTTAAGTAAGATTACAAGTTCCGTTTCTTGTGAGGCTGATACTAGTGTTAGATAATTGGGCATATAATGAATTTGGACAAGTTCAATCTACCAAGTGAGATAAGTGAATCATGTAGAACAGACACAATAAGCCAATCAAATTTGACAAACTCGTACTAAAATACAGGCATACAAGTTGTACCTTCCTTTCACATTAAATTCTGAGTCAAGAAGAAGAAAACCACTCCCTTCGGCCTTCCCGTCCTTATCCCCAAGACATGAAACCATGACATCTCCAGAAGCAAGGCAATGGGATGTGTGTGGATATGCTAATCCAGTCTTCTGAACAATATCTTCAGGCTCAACAACTTTGTGCAAGGTTGGAGCTGTAGGCTCCTTTTGTGTGTCGACCACATAAATCCGACCTGAACTGAAACAAATGTCACAAGAAAGCCTACAGTTCAGCGATTCCATCGTATATAATATACAAGTAAGCCTAGATTTCTGCTTCTATTTAAGTGGTAATCAAATCTTACAACCAAATTGGAGGAGATCCCGTAAAGGATATTCCTGAGTTTTAATAAAGTGCCCGCAACTTTTTGACAGGAATAAAGTACAGTCAATTTTAAATTACAAAGTAAGGGCACAAAAGTTGGAAGTCTTGTATTAAAACATTCAGAACTTGCATGAGATGCAAGGTCTAAACATGGCAGTCTGAAATGCCAAGATCAATGTGTTCATAAACTTTTTCTTTCTCTATGTAGTATTGATTGCTGCTTTAAATTGGCTAGTAAATGTTGTAATTGCTCTAAACAGATTGTAGTATCTTACACTAGTGAAGGAAGGACTAAGTAACGTCGCTCAGCAGATGGATCGCCATGGCAAGAGCTGCAGGAATTCCACCCTGAATGATGCAGTTCATCTCCCAAGTTTGTTACAGGCAGTCTATGGATAACTTTTGAATAAGTAGGTGAGTTTGGATCGACGTCCACTGTGGCTAGATAATCAGGCTTCTCTATTCCTGTGCCTGTATAATGCACCAGTTAAAGATCTTACTCCAAATCTAGAAATTGATAAAAAGTAATAATGCACGTGTAACTTGTTGATGATGAAATGTTTCAGAGGCAGATACCATTAAAATGATGCTAGCACCGAATCTTCATTGAACTGTTAACTTCCCTCAACTTAAGGACGAGTAATCGATAGCACTAAGAGTAGCAAAGAAGATACCCATACTCAAAGAAGACTACAAAGCACAAGGGGCGTAACTTTCTAATAAAAAAGAAAAAGCGGAGAAGGCGCTGATAGCTTTTGTATTTGGATTCTGAAGGCATAAATATAATTCTTGTATAGAAATACTACACCTAAAATGTCCCACTCGACGAAAGAACAGGGGGAGGAATACAAAACCCCAAACCATGTTTCCTTAAAAGTAACACACATTAAACATGTTCTTCTCCCACAGATGGTTTTACCAGAAGTATTTTCTCAGAGAAGATTTTATAAAACTGAAAAAAAAAAATGCTAGACCAAAGGTTTCATGTAAGACCACGTCTGGATCTAGTAATCTATTGTTTCACATAATCAAAGCAAACATATAACTTTATTCAATTCACCTAATAGAACCACCTCTGGTTTTATACTACTTTTATATACTTCGGGCCAATATTGACAAGCATAAAGAGCAGGTCAAACTAGAATCATTCATCGACTATTCCTCCAGTGGACTCCAGTCCCATTAAAAATCGAACATTCAACAACTATTCTGGCCGAAGTATCTATGTTCCAGATAAAGTACTAAAACTTTGATGGTGAAAAACATACAAGAGATTTAAACTAAGACTAGAAAGCGCATAAATCTGATGAATTCAACATATATCAAGATAATTTGCTTCCTTAAACTAAATTAAAAACCCTAGAATCTTCTGTAAAATCCCAAGAAAGCTACTTGTAGACGCAGAGCACAGATTTTTAAGAATCTCAGAAGAAGAAGAACATCACCCCAGAAAGAAGACATTAGAAAGTTCGTTCACAAGCCAAACACAAGGAACATTTTACAAATTTAACACAGCTTAACCTACATATTATATTACTCACATCTCACTCCCTCCCAAATAAAAACCAAAATTAAATCCAAATCACAGTGAAGAAGAACAAGAAGGAAAACAAAGTATAAAACGAACAAACATGGCAGGATAACACAAGAAGTAAACAATAGGAGCTAGCAATAATAAATGGAGAGTACCAGAGTAGACACAAGTAACATAAATAAGAGCTTCTCTGGGACCGGACATGGCCTCAAGAGGTGTGGCATAGCCCGGACCCATCTTGCAACATGCAAGACCATTACTTCCCGAATCGCTAGCCATCTTCTTCCTCTAAAAAAGCCCACAAAGGAGGAGATTTGGTAACTATATTAGATGAAAGAAGTGCAGAGAGAGTGAGGGAGGGGGGCTTGAACGAGAGAGGAACGAGTCAATACGTACAGCTAATGTTATCTATATAAAGGGGATACGGTCCATAAACACGCCAGTGTGTTTTTGGATTTACTTGATGTGGAAGTGCAAATTACGTCCGGGAGAGATGTACTATGAAATGCGTGTAATGTCTTCGAAGTGTTTTGGCTGTTTGTTGACATGATGACATGGGTCTATTTTTGGACCTCTCCTACGGTTGTACCGTCACTTAACTGTCTCTTTCCTAAACTAGGATTACCAAACCGTTTGGTTAATTTTTTAAGATTTAATTGATATAATTAATTAGCTAAAAGTCACCTGTCTGTTTTATAAACCACATAATTTTTTAAAATGATACTACTTGACGGTAATTATAGTTTGTTTTTTTTTAATTTTATCTTATGGCTTAAGTGAGGTAGAATCTTTTGGATGGTAAAAATCTTGATGGCAAAAAAGTCTTTTGCTTTTTTTAATTTCTATAATAGATCATTACCACATTCATTCACGATTTAAAATAGCAAACAGGGATCAAATTTTCCTTATTTATTATTATCTTTCTCAAATTACATTATTACAAAGGTGGCATATGATACGTCTCACCGCTGGCACAATAAGATCTTCACATCTTCAGTTTATGTTTGTTATTATTACAAACTTATAATACACTGGAGTCACAGTCACCAGGCAATAGCAGAGTCAACTTATAAGTTGGCTAAAATCCTACGGATGTGATTAGCTGCGACTCAATTAAGTAATTATTTAATAGGACTTGGGATTCGACAACGAAGATTAGATTCCATTGAAAATTAATTAACAAAGTGTTTAGCTAACTAATTATCTAAGTGACAGTCTAAGCAATTAAATAAAAGATTTTATCATATACAACTCCTCGTATCATATCACCCGTTTTACAATTTGTGTTCTAGACCTGTTCTAAAATTATACGTCGACGTTTTAATAAAACCAACTTCTCGTACTGTTCCAACGTTCATCTTTGGCTCATCTCTCGCTTAAGCCAAGCCAATCGATGCCTCCTCTCTTCTTTCATATTGCTTCCCACCTTCCCGTCATGTTTGGTTTCAGTCATATTTACTTAGATGTCTCCAACGAACCCCACTTTGGTCTTTGTCCCGGCTAACTTCTTATCCTTAAAGCTCGTGTCTTTTTGAATCCGCCTTTTGGGTTGTTGTTTCTCTTATGCCTTTTGGGTGGCCTTTACAAGGTGTTCGGGTGGTTAGCGCTTTGTTAAATCTCATCCCTCTCAATCCTCCACTACAGTCCTTGACAAAAACTCTCCCTTTTAGCATTCTGTTTTGACAAAAGTTCTCTTTTTTAGCATTCTGATTGAAGTTACCGAAAGATTGAGAAGATTTTGAGGTGAGTTCCTATCCTAAAAAATGATTACTGAAACCAACTAACAAGTTAGCGATTTTTAATCTTTCATAAATTTTTTAGTATACTCGTAAAAATAGGCGCTCATCTACATTTGTGCTTTTAATTTTTCTATTTTTGATTGTATTAGAAATGACTTCGATCAAAATAAAAAATTTTGCGAAACTATTAAGTCCTTCGGACTTTTAACTTTAAAACATATCCACACAATTCAAATAAATTTTAAAATAATAAGAATAAGGTATTTAAGTCTTTCAAACAAAAACTAAAATTATTAACTTGTTTCTTTTTTTTACTGATTTTCTTCTACACTTTATCAAATTCAAATATAATATTTTCAAATATAAACTAATTCGATGATAGAAAGACTAATACTTGAATAATTATTGTTATTTATTTATTTTCGACTACCTTTGATTGTATTTTAGATCTAGGATTTAAAATTAAAAAAATTAGAAAAAGAAAAAAAGTGAAACAAAGACCCAAAGAGAAATAAGAAAGTGAATGGTGGCTATGGAACATTTTTCCATGTATTATATTGATTTTTGTTCACGATTACATAAATATCCTCCTTTAAATTTCTTTAAATACATTGCATTTTTTGAAATACTATAACCTAACTTCAAACAAAACATAAGATAAAATATTTAAGTTACATTTAACCAATTAGATCCATATGTGCCTATTCAGGATTCTTCTTAACATTTTATAAGTTCCGGGTAAAGTAATAAATCAACAATATATATATATATATATATAAATTATATTTTTATTATTAAAAAGGCTACCTTAAGCCTTTCATGGCGACCCAATTGATCAATCTAATGAGTTGTATTAATTCTTTACGTTAAGATTAAAAGAACAACCTTAAAAAAATCAACTAAAAAATGTGTAAAGAAAAAATATTGACTCATCTTGTTCTTTATGAATGTCAAAAGTGTACTGAGCTCTATTTTTCCTTATTTTGCTCTTAATAAAAGTCCAGAATGAGTCCTATTTGCTTTATTTTGTTCTTTATGATAGTGATTAGCCTCCGGCGTCGTCGGAAGTAACACAAATCACAACATAGATGTGGAAGCAGAAAAGGATGAGGGGAGCAAGTCCGAGGGAATGAGCGGTGGGAAGAAGGCGGGGATCGCGATCGGAGTAATTGCGGCAGTTGCTGCAGTTGGATTAGGAGGAGATGTGTGCAAGAAGAGGCGGCAGAATCAGAGAAGAGCTCAGTACGCCGACGCTGCGAGGCAAGAGCTTCTTTGATGGAATCAACGTTAGTGGTGACTAGGAAACTTAAAGCAGCAGGCGGTTTATAGATTCTTTATATAAAATCATATTCAAATTTTTCCTGTTTCTAAGTGATTGATGATGAAGATGCCCAAAAAGCTCTAGATGCTCATAATCTTCAAGAGGTAAATAATACCATCCTTTGATGTATTTAGAGGGTGTTAGGATGGGGGAGGCTTTCACTGGTAAGGGCTTGATCTTCCGATTAACTTTTTCATCCACATGTAAAGCTCTGGTCTTTTTCTGTTCGCATTTGCTTGTTCATGTCGCTTTTTTTGCTGCTTAGTTGTCATGTGCATTGTTTGGGGTTTTTGGTCCCGTGCTTTTTTTTTTTTTGTCATATTATCTAGGTTTATTCTTATCTTTTATTCTTCCATGTTATCCGGGTTTGCTCTCATTGTTTTTTCAGCTGTTTACATTTTCCAGTTTCATTGGACTATTCTTCTGGTCTAAAAGGGCTTGGCTTACTTGTTATATGGTAAACTCTTGAACGACCGGTATAGAGGAAAACTCTCTGCTCATCGGAGATGGCATGTCCCTTGCTGCTCTTCTTCTTCGGTTGGACGGCTATTTGTCCAGGTTTTTATATGGTTTGCTAATGGCTTGAAGTTGCTCTGGGCAATCCTCGGTCTATCATTTTGCTACTCGTAACGGAGAAGTGAATTTGGATGTGATATTCTTGAGATGCTACCTTGGGAGTTGTTGGTATCGCCTGATAGAGATACGACATGACAGAGTGCAGGATCCTTTTTTCCAATCTTTGGTATGCCTTCTTTCCTTTTCTTTAGTAACTAAACCCATCACTTCATACTAACTCTATTATTGTTATAACAAGTTTACCATTATAAAATCGCAGGATTATCATTGACGAGGGAAACTATCCAGCTACACTTTTGTTAGTTTTCAGTTTTCAGTTTTCACTCAGATAAGTATATAAGATTACAAAAGTTCAACTCTTAAATACAGGTACGGTTTGTTCTTATTTTATTATTATGGAATTGTTTCTTTATTATTATCATATATTATTATTAGTATTAGTATTATTATTTTTATTTTCCTTCTCAATAGTTGATCTATTTTTATTATTATTACTATTTTTATTATCATTATTTATTTATTATATATCTAGTTATTTTATCACAGTTTTATCTCTTTTTTTAACCTGCATTATTTATATATTGTCTCATTTACATGTGAGTCCACTAGAAATAGTCTCTTTATTGTGTAAGAGTAAGGCTGCGTACTATCAGACCTCCTTAGACTCCACCGCAATGCGAGATTTCGGACTGAGTGATGATGATGATGATGAAAGTCAAAAATAGACTATATTTTATTCTTCATAAGAATGAACCTTAGGCAGATGCTCAGGCCTGAGCCTATCTTTCCTTCCTATACTCTCATGCATAACATTTTTCGTCAAAAGTTCGAGTCAAATTCCTTTTAGAGATCCATTTCAAGTAAGTTGGATTCTATTTTCATTTTCATAAAAATAATTAATGAAAAAAAATAAATCTCGTGATCATCTGTTTTCATACAATAAAAAGCATATTAGTTTTACATTTACTGCTCCATTTTGTCACACTTCTTCCTTGAAATATTATTGAAAATGTTTTAACCATAACTATTATATAATTGAGCATACAATTATATGAAAAATTTTATGTTTAATTGAATTGAATTGAAATATTAAGCATATAGAGTTTAGATGAATTTAGCGAGTGAAAAACACAACTTCACAATGTTAGCAATGGTAGGAGATAAAGTTCCTCAAATCGTACGACCCAATTAAAGGTTGAAGAAGACCTAGTTAAAGGTTGAAAATATCACGCACTTTTTTGCCTAACGACATCGTTTTCATTTAAAATAATAAAAATTAACATTAGGTGAAATTAAGGAGTCTTAAAGGTGCACCATCTAAGATGCATGGTGAGCCATTGTCAACTAAATTAAGGATTGTTTCTAACAAGCAATGCCTTCCAAAACATTTTGTATATAACGCCCAAAGAAAAATTTGAAGTCTAAGTTAGTAATTAAAATGCTTTCTAAATTTATATGAATATTGTTATGTATTTTTTATTCACATAATTGTATATATATTTTCTTTTTATACTTGTATTATGAATAAAATTAAGATAAAATGTTTCAGTTATTAATGTTATTATTGTTAGGGCTTAGCCGCAACAATTCTAATTATATAAAATTATATGTTTACATATTAAATCACATAAGGTCATGATAAAGAATTGTTTTGATAGTTTTATTATAAAGTTTATATAAATCTTTTTGAACAAAAAATTTAGCCCACAAATGATTTTTATATCGTTAAATTTATTTTATATAGATATGTTTGCATTAGTAGACATATGTTTGAAATATTTAACCTCAAATTTTGTTTGCTAAACATATGTGTTATGAGGGTAGAAATTCAAACTAGGGATGACAATCTCGCCCCGGCTCGCCCCAAAAAGACCTATTATAGTTAATCAATGACTCACTTATTTTTTCCGAAATAATATTATTTTAATTTTTTTAAAATATTAATGAACGGGCCGAATTGATCGACCCGTCTCTTAATTTAAATACTGAAAATGCATGAGCATGTTTTTCTTGCATTTATATGTACATATATCTTGACTTACTAAATTGGATATTATGTGCATAAATATTTGTTTATTAATACGGATCTCTTACATAATTACCTTGATTTGTGGTTATATTTTATTATTTAAATGATTTATCGCACTAAAATCTCCTTGTATATTTTTAATAATTCATGTAAACGTTAAATTACAGAAATCCATTGAAGAAAGACAAGGGCTTAACTTAGAACACGAGACCTCGCGTAAAGAGCTAGCCGGCGCCGATAGATAGCATCGCCGTTGTATCTAATCTTACGGTTACAGAAAGCGAAACAACATGGCTCGTAACGAAGAGAAAGCACAGTCGATGCTAAATCGTTTCATCGCACTCAAAGCCGAGGAGAAGAAGAAGCCCAAGGAACGCCGCCCCTATCTCGCGTCAGAATGCCGCGACCTCGCCGAGGCGGACAAGTGGCGACAGCAGATCATGCGGGAAATTGGCCGGAAGGTCGCCGAGATTCAGAACGAAGGTCTTGGAGAGCACCGACTGCGCGATTTGAACGACGAGATCAATAAGCTCATTCGTGAGAAAACGCACTGGGAGCGTCGGATTGTCGAGCTCGGAGGTCCTAACTATGCGAAGCACGCACCAAAAATGACGGATTTAGAAGGAAATATTGTGGACGTCCCAAACCCTAGCGGACGCGGACCTGGATACCGTTACTTTGGAGCGGCGAAGAAGCTTCCAGGTGTTCGTGAACTGTTTGAGAAGCCTCCGGAGCTGAGAAAGCGAAAGACGAGGTATGATATATATAAACGGATTGATGCGAGTTATTATGGATATAGAGACGATGAAGATGGAGTGTTGGAGAGAGTGGAGGGGCCCGCGGAAGAGAGAATGAGGGGGGCCGCGGTGGAGGAGTGGCGAAGGATGGAGGAGATAAGACGAGAGGCGAGGAGAGGGGCGATGGAGGTGGTTAGTGTGGGGGCAGACGTGTTGTTTGAGGAGGAGGAAGATGTGGTGGAGGAGGAGAGGAGGGATAGGGAGAAGGAGAAGGAGAGGAACGAGAAGCAGAGGGAGTTTGTTGTGCACGTGCCACTGCCAGACGAGAAGGAGATTGAAAGGATGGTGTTGGAGAAGAAGAAGATGGAGTTACTGAGTAAGTATGCTAGTGATAAGTTGATGGAGGAACAGACTGAGGCCAAGTCCATGCTTAATATTCAACACTAGTATATCGGTATGACTTTGCTTACTTTAGCTTGATTTGCTGTAGAATATTTATTTTGGGATTGAAATCGAGAATTTGATGTATGTTATTCTTGAATTTAAATTGCTTGAACTTATGCAAGTGTTGGAATGGGCGCATTTAGCAGTCTATATTTGCAGGTTTAGTGTTCCCTATATGCGCTAATCTTTGTTTTATAGTGCTTTCATTTTGGATAATATTTAGGTAGTTAGAATTGCAATGGCTATTTTTTAGTGATTTAGAGTGGCATTTACATCTGCCCATAGTTGGGTGTTTTGCAGAACAAGGATACAAATACTCAGGTCTTCGTCTAATATGCTGTGCCTTCTTTTCCTAATGACTTTGCTAGTTTGCTGTGTCAAGCAACCTTGCTAACGGTGGAAAATAAGGCCGCTCTTTGAATGTATCTGACTTGTGTTAAGCTTTCAATTCCAGTCAATTGGCAAAGCCACTCATATGAAAAAAAAAAAAATCCCTCTATAGACTTTTTCAAGATATGGCTAGGTCAAACACAGCTTGCCTTTAGATTAGGCTGCAGAATGCGATAGTTGCATATATTTGCTACCATTGTTGAACTTATGGGTTGTGAAAGCAAAGTTCCAAAAAATCATTATAATAGTAATAAGGTTTTGCTCAGTTATGACTTCTTAAGACAAAATTTATAACCAGTGCATGTGTGTTTCCTCTTTCTGGTAGTATGCTTTGCAATTCAAATTCAATATGTTTCATTTGCACTTGTGCTACAGAGTCAATATTTCAAATTGCTAGGGGAGAATATTTAGTCTTTATGGTGCTTGATATCATTATCAGTTTAGACCTTGGTATAAATAGAAGTCCTTAATCATTTAGTTTATAATCTGAAGCAATTCTCATGATCTTAAATTTTTTCCTCCATTCCATTAAAAAGTTCTTGCGTTTTTATGAAACCAGGACTTAATGCCAGCGATGAAGAGTCTGATTAGACAGGGAGTTCCATTTTCTCGTTCTATCTAGTCTTGATCAATTTCTAACCCTTCCTTGCTTTTGAGCATTGGACAGAATAGCTAAATTATTTCAGCATGCCAAGTAGTAGAAGTTTCAAAGTCATTCATGAGGGAAGAGCTGGTTTTTGTTCCTTAAGCTTAGTTTTTCTAAGCCTGATGAACGTTTGGGCATAGTATGAGCTTTAACTTGACGTCCATATGGCTCTCTCTTCCTGTATTTATTTCTTGACTTTCTAGCTTGTACATTTATATTAGTTAGTGGTCTTGTGCATAAGTTGATCAATAGCCTAAAAAGTATAGTTTCTTGCTCCAACTTTAACTTCAAAGTTTTGTTTGACTTACTGCTGAAAGCTATTATTCATCTGTGCTGTTATCGATGGCTAAAGTTATGGTCATTGTGCTTTTTACCAGCTCCACAAAACTACATTATTATTATTTTTTTTACCCCGTGAACTTCTGGTGGGGCAAGGTGAATTAAATTGGAAGTCAAGATACGACTTTTCTCACTTGGTGTTCAAGTGGCGAGTTGGGTGCCCCCAGTTAGCATGTAATGATCTAGAATTGTAAAGTGATTCAGATATGACAGTCCCAGGCTGGAGGTCGATAAAACAACTTGCAGTGGTAATGACGATGGTTAGGGGGATTAAATCTTAGAGACAAAACTGGAGCTGGTGCAACAGTTCTTTTGACTTGTTGCAGTTGTAGCGTAGAATAATATCAGCTACTTTTTGGTGAATCTTATGACTCAGTGCCGTTCAGTTATAGTAATGCTTATTTGGCTGTCACATGAGGTCGTAACATGGGAACGTCACAAAGTATTTAGACGGAGGAGTTGAATTTGGAACATCCCTGTTTTTGCTTACTAGGGAACACATTCTGGAGTTGTTATCTTTAGTTATTATATAGCTGCAAACGCCACGCCAACCTTGGCATTGGCGCTCAGTTGCCCTATTTTATTATTTCAATTATATTTGGGGTTTCTGCTGCTTTGTGTACAATTGAATTTGGTTTCAGCAAGAAGAAAGCACTCCACTGAACTAAGTGAATTGACAAAACTCTCATCGAGTTCAGCTACATATAGCTATATATCCAACTGTCCGGCACTGCCAAGGAATAACGCGAAAGGGGATGGGATAAATTTTGCTCGTCACTGCAACTTCAGCATTGTTAAGTTGGGCCGTCTCGTCTTATGACCTTTATATTTGCAAGTTTTGTAGGTGTGACCTTGTAACAGCATGTTCATTAGTAGAAACCCCATCCTCATTAGCATCATAACTGAACCTTTAAAACTCAGCCTTACGCCCACTACCTATGTTAAGGAGTCTTATTGTCGTTTGGCGTCTACTTAATATATATAAATATATACACCAAATTTCTGGTTGTATATATATAAAACCAGAAATTGTCTTGGCCCCTTAATGGTAAAATTCAGTCATGTTCTCAAAAGTAGCACGACGAATGGATTTGTCGTAGCTGTATCTTGTACGTTATCTGCTATAATAATGATAATAGCAATAATAAAGGTATAGTTATTAGTTGAAGGAGCAGGTATGAACAATTGGGATCATTTCCTTATAGCAGAAGATGTGTACCTATTTGCCCTACAATCGTGCAGGCGTGGCTGTAATTAAAATTTGGGAATCCATTGTGGAATTTGTTAATCCGTGACTTTCAAAATCTTTTTTGGCTTTTCAGTCGTGTTATCAACAGCTGTCAGTTTTGCTTTTAGTTTTAATTGCATATTATCTCTATCCTTTTTGTTTTATAAATCTTCAAGGAGTTCGGCTTGTGATGCTTGACAATGAGATCTGTATTTTGCAAGGATCCAATCCAACTCAATTTTTAACTTCTAAGAAACAACCAACGAGTTTACATTAGCATCATTCCTGCTCTTCTCCTTGTCTATGGCTGTAATTGCTCCCCTTTTTTTTAAGTTTTCGGCTTCCCGCAGTTCGCACATTGTGAAAGATTTTATTCATAGTACATATCAATTTAAAAGATTCAAGATTATTCTATTATGATCGCACTTCTATTATTTTGAATTACCTAAAGAATGTTTTCTTCTGTCAGTTAATCATACGCTTGTTTGTGTTAATATAATTTAAAATTATAAGGCAGTTTTTTAATAATTTAAAATAATAAATATATTGTAAAAAAAAAAAATCAATTGGAGGCGACTTTAACACTACATAAATGATAAATGTTAGCTCAACAGGAAAACCTGGCCTAGTTGGTATCTTCCTATTATTATATGGAGATTGATGGCAGAAACTTTACAAGAGAAGCGTACCTGCAAGTGAAATTGATCCAATAAGTAGCAAAATGATTAAATTTCCTTTTTTTTTTTAACAATTGAGAAATAGCTAAACAAAGCCTACAGTTTCATTTTTGTTTTTTCATCTTTAGTTGAATATTGTAGAAACAAGGCAGCCTAAGACTATCAATGACCCTCGGCCAACCACTGCAACATTTATGATGATTGAAGGCCTCGATTTAGCATTCAACTGGCTGGCCTACCTACTTCACAAGGGCAACACATCCTAATAAACAAACATACACACTCTCACACCCCCAACTCATCTTCACGATATTTGCTGGTCTCTTCCTTCTAAGCAAACACAAAAGTTACTTCAGGTTGAAAAACTACATCAATAAGAATATCAGAAAGAATATATAATATTTCCATGCCAAAAGACAATATGAGTAGCAATCTATAGCTAAGTTATACAAATCAAAACAATGCTGCCTATGTAGCATCCCTTCTGCCACCTCATGTAATCAATCAATCGGTTGGCTTTGTGTATCCAATAGATATCAGATTTAACCCTAAAGCTGCATCTTTAGACCCGTTATGATCATGGAAGAAAAAGAAACATATAATATCAACCAATAATGTGAAACCGTGACACTCTGGTGATCCCTATGATCTCTATGGATAATCCATAGAATCAGAAAGGATGGGAATGTTTAGCTTTTTCCCCTTTCTTCTTATATGCTTTCCACTTGCTACCGAGCATCGTTTGAACTGAATGTGTCAAACAGTTTTGGGGGAAGACTTGTCTGACTCTCAGAATAGGACGTACCATCAAAGGTCATTGAAGAGCCTTCATCAGCTTGCCATCTTTGCAGGGCTTGAGGAAGGCTCATATGAAGGTCAATTCCATAACTTTCTTCCTCTTGTTGGCTAGCAGGCCTCCACTGTTCAACAAGAGGACTCAATATATTGACAGCATGCCCCATATCAGGTCTTTGGTATGGTTCACGAGCAGTGCAATGTCCTGCTAGCTCAGCCACTCTATAAATGCTGTTTAAGGTCTCCTCATCGGCGTTAAGAGTATCATCAAGTGCTTTGGGAATGTTCTCCTTGCTTATTAGGATCCTGCGGAACCAAGTGACAAGATGAGCTTTCTCATCTGGCACAGTGTCATCAAGGGCTTTTCTTCCAGTTAGCATCTCCATTAGAACAACTCCAAAGGCAAAAACATCTACCTTTGTCGTCACCCTTCCAGTAGCTGAAAGGACAAGAATCATTAACGAGTCAACAAGAAATAAGAAAGCAAAATGTCAATCAAAATTCATCAAGGCCAAAAGACCATAATTTTGGAAATTTAAGGATTGAAACAAACAGTATAAATGCACACAGAACACGAGAAGAAAGAAAATGCATTTTAACAACAGACTGAAAGTTGTAGCCAGATGTAGAGTGTTACGTTACGAAAGATTAGTGATAGAAAAACAAAGTTATTAACAGAATGTGATAGAAAAACAAAGTAATGCTGATACATGCAAAAATTTAGGACTTCAAGGACAGTAAGAAAAGAATTCACATTCTCAAGCTCATCCCTTCAAACCCCTCCCACCCCAATATGAAAGGAATAATTTGAGGACACTTTCCAACTTCTGACCAATTTGGAAAGGTTTGAAAATTCATTAGAAAATTTTCTCACATATTTAAGGTGAACATGGGAATATAATACGAAGTCAGGAGTAAGAACTCGAAACCATAATGAGTTAAGTCTTATATCATTGTGTCGCAAGGTGTAGCAGGATTTTGAACAATAATGAATTAGTTCTCTCCCTTTGTCTAAGAATTACAGTAATGCAACATTCTGGAATTCAATTCCAGTTATATTGTTTCTAAAAATTATACCTAACAGTCATGTTTTTTCTCAATGAGACATGCGCAATGTGGTGTATCCTACCTTTTTAAGTCTCATGTCTTTGCTGAAATGAACTATGCATCATAGGTCACCACATTAACAATAGCAATTGGCATAAAAACAAAGATAGACATGTGGCAAGCTACTTACCAGCATATTCAGGAGCAAGATATCCAAATGTGCCTGCCAATCGTGTTTCCACTGAATACTTTCCATCTGGTGCATTTCTAACCAAACCAAAATCTGCCACTTTAGCTCTCATGTCATCCCCTAGAAGAATGTTTGAAGGCTTCAAGTCTCTATGAATGAAACTTTGTTGAGCTAAACTATGCAGATACTCGACTCCTCTTGCCACATCCAAGGCAATGGTAACACGTTGTTTCCATGTAAGTGGAGACAAACCACGCTTATGCCATTCAAACAAATGCTGTCCTAGCGTACCCTGGGGCATATACTCATAGACCAAGAGCCTCTCGTTGCCGTTCGTACAGAACCCTAACAGGGCAACTAAATGTCTGTGTCTAACCTTGGTAAGCACAGCAATCTCTGCCTGAAACTCATTCAAACCTTTGGTGCCCATCGAAGAGAATTCCATCCTTTTAACCCCAATCTTAGTCCCATCATGCAACTCCCCTTTGTAAACAACTCCAAAACCACCCCTTCCAATGACATTATCCTCACAAAAATTGTTTGTCACTTGTCTAAGAACTTCAATGGGTATTGCCGCATTCCCACCCTCAAGAATCTTATGGCCACTATCACCAACACTTGGACTCCGAAACTCACTAGGAATTTCAATACGACCACTAAAACCACCCCCCACCCCATTCTTAATCCTGGCGTTCCGTCTATCACCTTTGTCCACCTTCCCAAACTTATGTTTCCGCTTCATGCATTTATACAATAAAAACGCCAAAACAGCAAGGAAAACGACAGCAGCAATAACGATTACAGCAATTACCCCCCCTGATGTGCCATTTGAGCTTCCACTGGGTGTGCCAGAACCAGTACCAGGTGATCCCGGGCTGCCACCAGGGCTAATTTCAGTACCTAAAAGAGCATTCCCTGGTCTAGTTATAAATTTCACAGTATATGGAAAAACTGGGACTTTACCAGATAGATTGTTGTTGGAAACATCAAGGACGCCCAACTGTGGCAATTTCGTCAAGCTATCAGGAATGGAGCCAGTCAAATTATTATCATTAAGATACAAGTTCTGCAGTGTAGTGAGATTTCCAAACGCAGGTGATATCGTCCCCTGTAAACCCTGCTTGGACAAAGTCACAATAGTAACATTTTTCTTCCCTGCATCACATCTAATAGAAGGCCAACTATCACAAGCATCATTACCTCCCCATTTATCAGACAGAGACACAGGGTAACCAAAACCCCCAGCAACCGCAAGCAAGATGTCGACTTGCGGATCACATGCAACTCCAGGAGCAGCACAATAATTATTGGTACCATCATTCACAACCTTGACAGAGTTAGGAAACACAGGGTGGCGACCCTGCAGCTTGTTATTTGACAAAGAGACATTGCGGAGCGAAGAAAGCAAGATCAAAGAATTCGGAACAATTCCAGTGAGCAGATTGTCTCGCAGTTGCAGGTCAAAAATGTTCTTGCATTCAACGAGATCAGGAATTGGACCAGTAAACTGATTTTTGTGTAACCAAGCCTGAACCAACTGGGTCATAGAAGCAAGCACATCGATTCTACCAGTTAAACCCATCTGTTGATTATTCAACCACAAGTTCTGTATACCAGAAACACCCATAGAAGCTGGCAAAACACCCGTCAGATTATTGTAACTCAATCTCAAATTCTGCAAACTTGGCAACGACCCAAAAAAGTCCGGAATCGACCCAAAGACATTAGCTTCATTAGCCGTCAAATTAGTAAGTGTTGTGGAGGCAGCGAGATCGAGAGGAAGTTGCCAAGCAGCAAGATTTACGTTGTTCCCCATACTCAAAGTCTGCAAACTCGTGAGACCCTGAAAGCAACCGACGGGAACGGAAGTGAAATTGTTGAAGTCAAGGAAAATGAATTCAAGGTTAGTGAGATTAGCGAACGAGGGTATATCGCCGGAGAGCATGTTGTTTTGGACGGACAACGACTGAAGCTCCGACAAGGTTGAGATTTCAGCAGGAAGAGAGCCACGTAAATTCCGGCGAGACAGAGAAATGGAAATGACATGCTGTTTGGTTGAATCACATTTAATGCCGTCCCAATTACAGAAGCCGACGGAGGCGATTCTTGACCAGCCAGCTGGTAATGGGCTTATGGACTTGGCGAGTTTGACGATAACTGCACCGTCGTCAGCGTTAACCGGACAGAGGAGGAGGAGGAGGAGGAGGAGGAGCTGGAGGAGCAGAAGCAGGAGGGGATGACCCATTTCGGTGGATCCCACAAACAGAGAGTGAGAGGTAAGAATGAGAATCAGTGTGTAGGCGTGCGAAAGCGAAAGCGAGGGACCCCGATGTTTTAGTTATGGTTTTGATTATTGCAAAAACATAACATCATCGTTTTTATTTTTAATAAAAATTATTATTAGGTAACAATGGGATTGGGAGGTGAATTTTCCTTTTTGTTCATTCTACTGTTTTTAGATGAAACAGGTCAAATTTCCTTACCCCACAGCCATCGTGCTTGCTCATTTGTCAAAATCTGTTCTTGTAATGCCCACATGTACTAAGCTCTTTGCACATGCCATTCATATTCAAAAGTCCCCATAACATATTTTATTAATTGCAAGTTGGATCCGGCTATATAGATATAGTTCTTGACCTAAACCCTCTACTCGTTTCCAGGAGGTCTAACCTTAATTACTGGGCTAGATTCAGTGAGACACTTCCTATTTAGCTCAAAACTCCCCAATCATAGGCTGTTTAATAGGACCTCTCAACCCTTTGGTTTAAGTCAATAGGTTGAGGAATAATTAGGTGTCAGTTCAGGGGTGTTTCGCTAAAATTAAAATTAAAAAAATTAAATATTTCCCTATCTTTAAATGTACACGGGGAATTTTATTTTATTTTTATTATTATTTTGGTTTTAACTCTGACCCTAATCATATAGGACACTGGAAATGGCTTCTGGGATAAAATATCGACTCTTATGATAGGTTTTGGTCATAATAATTAGATGACAACCATTTTTCCTTAATAAATGTTCCAACCTATTCAACATTTCCTTAGAAGTTAGAATCGACTATTTAGGACCATACGAGTACGACTATTTAGGACTGTACTTCTGTCGGATTATATATTGATTTATCCTATTTGTAAAACACAAGCCCATAAGTAAGGATCGTGGGCCTAATCTTCACTTTCACATCTTGTCAGAAGCGAATAGGACTCACTTCTTGAATCGTCTCTGATGCAATGTACCTCTCTTTCTTTCCGCAACAAGTCTCCTCCTTTTGTTGCTTCTTGCCACTGTATCGCTCACGTCTGAAATCCAATACCTGAATATGTGTAAGAGCCCTCAAGTAAGTAGAGATAAAAAGAAATCGTGAAATAAGAAAAGGATCACTTGAACTTCAAAATCTTCAATTTTTCTTGTTTTCTCTCAACTTTTGGTGATTAACTTAAATCATTGAAATGCTAACGCTAAAGAAATTTCCAATATTGTTTTGTAAAAGACCAACAATCAAATAAAGAGGGTTGTACTCAGCATAGCATAGGACAAGAGACATAAGTTAGGTATGTACAATATTAGATGGCAACTTCTGTGAAATTTGATTAAGCCAAAGTTAAAATGAGTACTTTTCAAGATTTTACAATGGGAAGATCAACAATAATGAGAGCTTCCTAGTAGAAAAGTGAACAAGATCCATTTAGTGGATGTCATATTCTTCAATTTACAAGGACAAATCAAGGGACTTGTTGATATGTTTCATCAATAATAAGAAACTCTCACAGTAGCAAAAAGAGTAACGACATTGGTGGACCTAGAAAATCATCAATAACAAGGTGTTTCGAGAATGACAGAAAGGCCAACAACACCATCAAGTCTAAAGAATTGCAAACGTAATAGAGACTTTTCCATCGCAAGGTCTTTGAAGGAGGGACACAAAGACATCGCCGTATCTTTTGATGTCTTTAGGACTAGACCTCGACTCATCTGCCCTTAAAGTATGGCCTTACCATGAACTAAATCTCTATTCTTTGCATCCCGTTAGGATATATTGCTCTAATTTAGACCTGGTTGCCTTCCTTTTCTCCTTAGCAACTATAACTTAAGAGGTGGTCGACTAACTGACTTATATTGGGACTTGTAAGTTGGAGACCTTTCTACCCCTCGAGGCATCCAATAGTCTCCCTTATTTAGAATCTATTCTCTCTCTATTAAAATATGCACACTTTCTAAAGACGTAGTAGTTAGTGACAAGTTGCGAGGAACTGAAAAATTTATCACTTCGAATGATGTATCCCTAAAAAAACAATCCTTCTCCTATTCCTTTAGACGCTAGACACAAATAAAGGTGATCATCAAATTTGTAAAATTCCGCCAACAAGATCTATAGATGGAACTTGAGAGAAAAATAATACTTGTAAAATATAAACCCACCCCTTTAGATTGCAAGCCTTCCTCCTAATTCTAATAGTTTGCTAAAGATAGATGAGGTTTACTATTTTGAATAATCTTTCTAAATAATTTTAAGGGTTGCTGTTTTGAATAAAATAGTGGAAATAATCAACGATATGATTCAAATCCTGATCTTCTTGGTTATCATGGCATATAACCAATTACTTGCTTTTCTTATATTTATATTTTATTTTAAGTAGAAATTTGCTTTTCTTATATTTATATTTTATTTTAAGTAGAAATTGCCTTTGTTTAGTATAGTTGATGCTAAGTTTTAATAAACCAAATATCTTAGACTTAGGTTAGTTTTAATAAGAGTTAGTAAAGATAGATAGAATTTACGTCTATTATGCAATATTTTAAAAATCAAATTGAAAATTAAACCAATAAGATAAATGTTTAAGGTTTAAAGATTTAATCTTTTATTAGACTGTCATAAAATTGGTATATAGTAAATGTTGAACAAAACTAAAGAATTTGAAATAAGACTGAAGAAGCAAACTATCCTCGCCTATCAAAGAAGTTGAAGTTTAATTAGAGAAGGAAACTGTTAAATGAAAGCCAATTGATTTGTTGGTTAGTTTATGAAAACTGGTTAGTTAATTAATAAACTCGTTAATTTTTAATAATAAGGGTTATTAAATAAAATGACCTGAAAAATTAATTGGTTTAATTGGCTTAAGACGTTGATAAAAATGTTTTAGAGATATATCACTATCATACAGATGAAAAAATATAATGAAAATTTAAGTTAATTAATGTCTCATAAAGTTTAATGATCATATGGAAGGTATATGTTAACACCATGATAACACAATACAAGAGGCTTATAGAGTAGAGATAAAAGAAATAGTACTTTGATGAAATCATTTCACTCAATTTTAACCTATTAAAAGCATAAACATAGACCTCAATTGAAGGTATTTGCAAAAGTATGATAATAGTTATTAATAAAAGAAAAATGATTGCATGAATTTTCTTTCCAATACATGCTGCGATGGAGATCATACATATTTTAATCCATATTTTTGAGCATTTGATAATGAATTTATATTCAATATTATTACAATGTTCGAGGCATGGTAAGAAATAGATTATTGAGTAAAAGTAGTTAATATATGTTTATACAAATAATTTGTTATTATTGGATCAAGGAAGACTTATACTTAACATAAGTGGCAAGAATATAAAGTAAGTGGCAAGAATACAAAGTTAAGTTAACCGAGACAATCCTATTGTGGCATATTGGTTAAATCAATCTAAGAATCATAAAGTTTTATACTATGATACATGTTTTCTTTTGATTATGAAACATATGAAACTAGTAAAACTTCTTAGGTTGAAGAATAACCAAATTAACTTTTATGAAAGGATGATGATAGTATCAAATCATTTTGTTTTATACATGTAATGTATCAATTATAATAACAATTCATAAAAAGATGAATACTTGTATTTCATTAAATTTGCTAATGACCTTATATAATACGTTCATATGTATTAAATGAAATATTGATTTAAAATTTTCAAAGATTAAATTATTTAAATCTAAGCATAAATTAAGCATTGAGAATATTGAAACACTTTGAAGAGATTGCTATAGTGATATTTATGATTTTTAATTATCTATATGGTAGGATATTCTTTGAAGAATGCCTCCACTAAATTTCATAATGGTATGAATTTGTGTAAAATATAAATACAATATGAAATATTGTATCATGCAATATTTATTTCTTCTATAGTTATGCCTAATACACAATTTACCTTCAATATCTCCAATTAAATCAATTAACAAAATTCCATATTAGATAATGGATGTTAAGAGTTTGAAAGAGTCAAAGTTAATAATTTTAGGATATGATGCTTATCTGAAGCATATATTTTTCAAATAAGTTTAGAAGAAAATTGGATAATAGAAAATTATGAGGCATCTAAAATGTTAGATATAATCTTACAAATATGTTAAACAAATTGTTTGTTTCAATATATCTAATTAGACAATGTTTCTCAAAATTATTAGTGGGAGTAAGATGAAGTTTCAAAAGTTCAAATTTCAGGATAATATATCCAATTGAAACTAATGTTTTTATTGACACATTTGATAAAAAGTTGGAAGATTACAAGATATTGAAAGATTCATTTCATGATAAATCCAAAGAGTTTGTTATGGAGGTGATTGTGAATTATAATGTCTACAAGAAAGTTACTGGGAGTACAACTATACTTTTTAAAGGAAGTGTGTAGACAAATATTGTTCATATTTTCAATTACTGAATGTATGATAGTCCAAGAATAATTCTTGTTAGATTTGGAAATATAACAACTTAATTATGATAATTAGATCCTATAGAGATAGTTATGAAAGTTGTTTGCCTATTCTAGTCTATGCACATATATAATGAACTAAAAAATTTTAGTATTTGATATATTTGATACTTTTGAAGTATTAAGATATCTATTATACTATAATGAGTTTATATTTAAGTTCAAATATATATGAATATTAACTTTAGAAGCAAATTTTATTAAAATATTTTTTACTTAGAACTATTATTTTGAGAATTGGAAAGGTTCTAGTATAGCATGGAGTGCTAATTAAGTCATAATACTTTTTTTTTACTTAGTGAAGATTATTTGGATCAATAAGTTCTTTGATGAATTTGATATAGTTCCTTGCATTATTCATATGGTGATATACTATGGAACATTAGACTCATTGAGCATGTAAAAGAAGTTAAGGTCTCATCAAAGATCCAAATATATATTTTGGTAGTTTGTTTTAATTATGATGATAATTAAGATGAAAGTTGTAAGATCTAAATAAGTGCTCATTATAAAGAATCTTGTAGAATTCTCTCTCCAAACCACTGTACCAACAATAACTTGATCGTCATAAGGTGATATGGTATAAGATATACTTTAATGATTGGCAGTGAGAGTGACAAGTAATTGGTTTTTGCCCCATAGTGAGTTAGTTGGTTGTAGTTTAGTAACATAATTATTTAAAATAATTATTTATCTTATACATATTCAAATGTATATGATAAAGTTCATAGGATAAATATATATTACAAATAAAATTATAATGAGATCATAATTATGAGATTAATATTGCATTTATATATTATCTCTAAATCATTCCAAGTTACAATCTTATTGAGATTATATATTACTAATGCATAAAAAAACTAGTATGTTTTATATTTCTTTCTTATGGAGGAAGTAGTTGATCTCATAGACTAAAATATGAAGATACTTAAACATTTAAGTGTTTGTTAGAGAACAAGTTTACTAAATTGACTCGATATAAGATTTACATTTTGAACATTATTTGTATATCTGTGAAAATTCTCATTGTGATAACTGTATAACTGATCTTTTAACTTGAGATCTCTAAAATATCTTATATAAGGTTGTTATGTTTTTAATACTACATATGTCATATGCTAACTGATGGTAGTTCAATCAGTAGCCATTAGATATAATATAAACTATATAGAGATAGTTAAGTGATCAATATAGGATTCATCATCCTAAAGTGATTAGAAATGTTTTGTTGATCTTAATTAGTATTGATTTAAAAAATATTTGGCCAAGGTATAACGACACTTTAAAAATAATTTTCAAATATCGTTAATAGAATCAATTACTAATGGTGGGAACTAATGTGATTGGACTAAAATATAATAGACATTATTTTATGCCCTATGTCTATTCATAACATTATATGGATATACATTATTTAATAAAATTAAAAATAAATAAAAGAGTTTAATTTATCTAATCTTAAATATGATCTTGGACTATATTTATATTTATTGCCAACATATTTAAGAACCTATTGAATTACACATAAAGAACAGTTGAAAAGATGAAATGTAAAATAGCAAGTTAGATTTAATTGAAAGTTTGAAAAATTTTAAAATTAATTATGAGGTAGTTAATAAATAAGGATCAATATGAGATGATAAATCTTATTTAGGCTTAATTAGTATTTAGTTCTGATTAAAATTTAATTGAAATTAAATTAAATTTTAATTAAATTACCAAAAGGTCCAAAGTCTATTGTCAATAGGTTTAGGCTCTAATAGAGTTAACACTACTTAGCTAACCCTTTTTATATCACTTTTAGAGTCTTTCAGCATTTTAGTGTGGATAACGATATATGTCAAACACATGTATGACTATAAGGGTTGTCAGTAATAGTTTGAGGAAAACTTGAAGAAAAGAATCAAGTTATACAATAACGTATGAATTTATAATTTATGTTTTATTATGTTCATGCATTAATCATGCTATAAAATTTAAAGTGGTTTTAACTTTTAAAAAATGAAATAAAAATTTTGTGTTTGTTATATTATGCTTGGGACCGAATCTTACGCTGATTTTTTAACATTTATAAGGCTAAACATGTCCTTTTCTGTGTTTTCTTGAGAAAACCTGATGAACTTTACGTCCTTTCAGTTGTATTAAGAACAATTTTAAAGAAAAAGAAGAGAATAAAAATATAGATGAAGGTCTTCATTATATCAACAAAGCTAATGTTTACTTTGTAAAAAGAAAAAAATATAGTTTAGTGATTTAATAGCTAAAACTAATATTTTAAGAGCTTTTCAATATCAGGGGTTATATACTGGGCTTACAAATGTATTTAAGTCAAATATATCACTTAATTTTGAGTTATTAATTTATTAAATAATTTATTTTAAACACATAATTTTTATAATATTCATACACCCAATAGTTTGCGCATTTAAAAATATAACAATATAATTATAATTTATATTAAGCAAGCATCACTGAATAGGTTTAGCACGGGAAATCCAGTGCCCCGTATTGTTGCACTTAATAGGTCGGGACTTGGGCTTAGGCTGTTCGAAGCATAATAACGTAAAATGTAATGATTTTATTTTTTTTTTAAATAAGAAATCGGCTTGACCCCTTATCATCCCTCGTATATCTATATATCTCATTCTGAGTGGAATGTAATTAGATCCGTACTCCTTTGCCCTTATAATGCCGAAGCTCAGTGTCTACGACCATGCCTTTTGGATGACAACGGCGACATCTTGGGCTGGGTTGAGATTGAGAAGATGCTATCCTCTCCTCAGCCGAAAATGAAGTCGAATGTCATATTCGAAAATGCAATTTATGGAAAACATGCAAGCACAAAAATTTGGGGTTTTATGCATTCTACATATGTATGCATTGTCATGTCTTGGTATTTTTGAAGGGGAAACTTCCTCTGATTCCCTAGCACATGAGAATGTGCTTGTGGCTTTGAGTTGTGGGGAGGGAATTTCTGTTAATTTTTATAAACATTACTAGTTTTATTTAAAGAAAACTTTCAACAATATATCGTTCTTTTGGTTACGTAATTTGGCATCTACATGGTCATGTTACCATTGGAACTTAAAATTAATAATTATTTTTTATTTTTCATTAATATTACTAAATATAAGTAATTCTTAATCTACTATAAGAGTTGTAATGCATTAATCAAATTCTCTAAAGCACTCATCTTCAAGAAAGAAATTTTAGTCTTTTGGATTACATCTCATTATTAATTCGTTACATATTGTTATCTGATAACATGCAAAAAACGTATATTTTCATTCCTTTTATTCTCCTATTGACTTATTAATCCAGCCTATATAATTCGGTACAAATAAAAATAATAATAAAAATTAGCTTTCGGCTAAATTTCCTCAGTTGTCAACCTATAACCATGATTTTTTGAGAATTTGGCATGTCTGTTCACCTATAAAAATACGTTAATGTTACACGAATTGGAATCAATAGAAACTAGATTGTGAGATGTTCTTATCTGTATACATGTGTTAATTGAATTAATGATGTTTGGAGATATGAGATCTAAAAATGATTAGATAGCTAGGTTAAAATTGAAGAAACATTGAACACCCACAGTGACTGATAAAGCTCAAAGACTGTTACCCAAAACAAGGGAGGCAGACTCAAGCTAATAGGACATGATTAAAACATAGACCAAGTAAAGCCCACATACCAAAGTCGATGGTAGTGATTTAGCGATATCAAAAGAGATAATGGATGAACATTATTTAACCAGTTAGATATTGAATGGTATAATTTTTTTGCGGTGAGATATACCTTAAATTATAGTAAAATAGTTTCAAGGTCACTAGACATCTAATGGACCAACATGTTGACTCCAATAACAACTATTGGGAAAACTGAGAATTTTGTTGACAAGACCTCTAATGCTAGGCTAGAGTATGTACAACAAACAGTAATGGTAAATTCCAGTGATGAATGTGTAGCTAGTCAAGGGATGGGGGATATCATCTCTCATAATGCTGAACAAGTACATGATTGTGATTTTCCATTAGCTATTGCCCAAGTGCTTGAAATCCTAGGAGATTTTTGCATGTAGTTCAAAACTGTAAAAAGGAAATCAGTAAGGAATAGAAAGCAAAATCCCAAATACCAGGGGACTTTCCCTAATAAGGTAGTATTAGTGTAGAACATTGGGGGTTAACAACCCTTATAAACATGAAATAATGAACGAGCCTTTCCACGGAAGTGAAACATAAGTGGTGTCTATAGTTGTTTCTTTTGGTTGCCTATCTTACAAATACTTATATTGCCTTACCTAGGGAGTTTTTTGGTCATATTATAATATGATGGTAGGGTTAATGCCTTGAACTCATTGTAATGTTGATATAGTTCTAACTATAATTAAAATTCTTTTTAATTTTAAAAAAAAGGTCACTAGACATCTATAACAATAAAGTTTTAGTAACCTTAAACTTTGTGGAAATAGAATATTGGTGACCCTATAGTAAGAAAGTTTCAGTATAGTTATACTTCCTATAAGTAACCTTAATCTATAAATAGTTTGACAAGGATTTTGTAATTGGAGACCTTAGAAGATTTTGGTGAGAACTTTTGGAAAGAAACTTTGGGAGAAGTTATGTAAGGTAGTTGTCATACTTCTCCTTGTATCGTCTTTTTCATAATAGTAAAAGAATGACGTCTCCTTACCTCTAGACTTAGGTCACATAGATTGGTTGAATTATAGAAATTTGTGTTATTTTCTTCCTTATTTTCTCCTATATTGCATCTTTTTTACAGAAGAATTATTGTCAAATCTAAGGTTTGTTGTCAAGCTATCTCATCATAAGTTCCACATTAAGAAGTTCAATAGATCAAATGGTTTCACTCAATGGAAAGTGAAGATGGGAGTGATTCTTGTTTAGCAAAGATCCACATCGGTGTTAGAAGAAGAAGACAATTTGCTAAAGAATTTTGGGGATGTCAAAGAAGGAAGTGAATCTGTTAAGGGCACATAGGATAATACTATTTAGCCTATGAGACGATATTGTAAGAAAGATGGTTAATGCAATAACTATTTCTTCGTTAAGAAAAGACTTAAAAATAAGTATCATAAAATTAGACAGCTACAAATCTTTTATAACAAAAGAAACATTTATATACCTTGAGGATGTTAGAAAGTACGAAGCCAAAAAGATCACATTGATAATTTTTGTCAGATCATCTTGGATCTACAAATTGTTAGGGTTAAAATTAAGGATAAAGATCAAACTATAATCCTTTTGTGTTCTTTGCCTAATTCATAATAAAATTTTATTGATACCATCTTATATGATAGATAAATTATTTATATCAATGATGCAATGGATGTCTCATAGTTTAAGGAATTAAAGAAATAGGTTTTTGACATATGAAAATGCATTAGATTTGGGTTTGGTTATTGATAGAGAAAGAAATTAGGAAAGGAGTTTTAAAAACGTGAGTAAGTTATGATCCAAGATCAAAAGCTAAACCTATTTGACGTTTTAACTATAAAGTTAAACGACACTTTAAGAGGAACTATCCGCAAACGAAGAACAAAAACAAAAAAAGATAAGTGGATGAAAAATTAAGTGTTGCTATAGTCCATGAGAGTTATAATGAAGAGGACGGAAGATGTAATGATGTTTTAATGGTGAATAATTTTGATTCAATAAATTGATAGGTGACAGATACTAGTGCCTTCTTATCATACAACTTTTATTAAGGAGTAGTTTTATGAATAAAATAGTATTGTTAATTAGTTGGTAATGAAGAGCATGTTGTTAAAGGAAATGGTGTAAATGAGATCAAGATGTATGATGGAATTGTTAGAACATTAGATGCCTGGGACTATAATGAAAGAAAAGTTACAGTATTACATCTATTTCTTAATGGGAAAAACAGTAAATGGAACAGTGATTGTGTCTTAATCTTTAGGGAAGAAAGATGGTATTATAGTGACGCATATCCAAGTGAGTCATCTTGGTTAATAAGAGATGACATAACATCATAAGGGGAGCTTGTTGAAACATAACAAACATGGGAAGATAAAATTTTATAAGTTTCATACGCTTGGTAAAAAAGTTTAAAGTAACCTTTAAGGATATAGTGTTTGGGAAGTGATATATGTCTAGGAAAATATATAAAAAGGACATGTTAGGGTTAACAATGAGCAGTATTGATTTAAAGGTCATACTAAAAGAACATGAAAGAAAAGTTAAGGTTGTTGAAGATTCTAGTTCAAAGATAGGACAATGTTAGAAAGAAAAAATCAGCACAACATGGCCAAATATAAAATGGGAAGGATCATCAAACAGTTAAGAAAATATGGTTAGTGAGACTCCATCATGTATGCTCTGACCATTGGTAATGGGGGTGGAACTATCTTTGTGGGGAATAGGGAAAATTGGGTAAAGATATACAAAACAGGGCTGTGATGAAACATACAAGGTTTTACACACTACAATAAGGTAGATATTTAGCTACATTTTTTTACTACGCTTTTAAAATCGTAGCTAAAAGTAAGTTTTTGGGTAAGCATTTGGTGACGATTTTAGTAATCATCACCAAATAAGGACATTTTGAGATGATTTTGAAAATCGTCGCTAAATGGTTAACATTTTATGATATTTTTAGAGCTCGTCATAAAATGTAGGCCCTTCAGCAGTATTTTTGAAAAACATCACAAAATATGGACTCTTTAGCGACGATTTTAAAAAATCTTCATAAAAGGGTCCTAATTTGGTGTCAAAAGATTATCCTTATTGACCCTTTTGGTGATAATTTTAAAAAATTGTCAGCAAATTAGGCAACAATGTTTAGAATCGTCACCAAATGTGAAAAAGAAAGAGGGAACGAAAGAGAATGGCATTTAAAAAGAAAACACCCATCCCTCATCCTCTGCTCTTTCTTTCCTCTTTCTCCATGACATCGAAGGGTGTTTTTTTAAAAAAAACCCAAAAGCCTAAAACTTCCATGTGTCATCCTCTAGTCTCTTCTTTCGTCTTCCTCCATGACAACGAAAGGTTCATTCTTAATCCATAGTCGACGATATCTTCTTTCATCGATTCACTATGTTCAGTGAATTAGCCTTTACGTTTCTTTCTTCTCTCTTTTTTTGTTGAATACCATTGTTTTTGTTAAATTTGTGGACATTAGGCACTGTTAATTGGGATAGGAATTGTAATTTTAAGATTTAGAGTTTTGAATCCTATTAATCACATTCGAATTCCAGTGTCGGTTTATTAAAACCCTATTTAACTATTAGTGGAGAAATTGGGAACTTGAAAAATTGAAGTTGGGAAATAAAAAAGGGTTATTTATGTATGTGTTTGTTGTTGTTGATTTGTAAATATGCAAGTACTGCAAATATCAAAAAGAGAACCACACACACAATGATGTGGGTTGGTTGAAGACAACTGATCAGTACTACGTTGGTTCTAACAATTTCAGTTAGGTCCTCCCTTCCATTAACTGTTTCATGCTACTTATTAGTGGTTGATTTGAGAAAAACAGTTGGTAACTTTGTTTTAACTTTGTTGATTGGTGGTGTGTTCTCAGGGGCTTTCCTATCATTTTATAGATCCTGGACGAAATAAAAAAAGGGACCCCAATAAATCAACAATATATAAATGTGTAAACTTAAAGTTTACATGTTTGTATGAAACATAAATGATTCAATTTATAAATCTACATACTTAACCAAATATTAAATGATCATAACATTAGCTAATAATATCTTACAAATATCAATAGCAATAAAATCAATAAAAATAGTAATAGTAACAACAAAATAGTAATAACAGCAATCAGACAAAAATATTAAACTACAAAACACTAAGAGAATTGCACTAACAACTATACAGAGAATCATGATTTATGAAAAATAATTTCTCAGTGCATTTCTAGATGCAAAATCATTAATAATATTATCAAGATCAATGTTGTCTAACATATCCTTCTCAATACATAACATAGCTAAGCTATTCAACCTTTCTTGTGACATTGATGACCTCAAGTAGGTTTTCAATAATTTTAACTTCAAAAGACTTCTCTTAGTTAATGCTACAATCACAAGTATAGTCAATAGAATTTGATAAGCAATTGAAACATTTGGATAAAAATTTGCAGTTTTAACAATTTCTAAAATTTCAATTGATGAAATTAACTCCTTTGAAAAAATCATTTGCAACACTTTTAATTCAGAAAAAAGATCATCTAAATCCACATCTGACACTTTATCATGAGAAAAAGTCATCGTAAACTTAGTGCAACATTCTCTTAATTTGTTATCATCCAATGACCTCAACTTCATTGAATCAAATAAGAATCCAAAAATATTGTCAAATGTTGTTAATTGTTCAAATCTATTCTTCAACGCAGCAATTGTCATATCCAAAACAACTAGAAAATAATTAACTCCGAAAAATCCTCAGTTGGTTGTATTTCACCATTAGGATTAATTTCATCAAATTGTCTTTTCCTAATAATACAACGTCTAGTTGGAAATACAGGCTCTATATTCTTCTCAAGTGCAAGACTTTTGGCAATATCATACTAGAGCTAAACCCTTCATCTCTTTATTTCTAAAAAAAATACCATCACACCCTCTAATTGCTTTATGGTAGCATTAATGCACATAAATTTAGATTGCAACTTTTTACTCAATATGTTAATAGCGAATAAAATATCATACCAAAATAACTATATCAAGTAAAAACGCAAAACTCTCAATTACACTAACCAAACTTTCTACTTCACTCTTTGACTTGGCATCATCACAAGATCTAGATAATTCCATCAAAGCCAATCTTATTTGAGGAGCTTGAAATCTAATAGCTTTAACAATTTTTATTCGACTCTCCCAGCAAGTGCTAGACAATGATTGCATAGTTAAGCCTAAAACATTATCAAGCACAACCTTCCATCTTTTAGTAGAACTTGAAAATAATGCATATATATACGTTGCACAACTCCAAAAAATGAAACAACTATAACACAAAAATGTGCCACATCATTAAGAGTAAGATTAAGATTAAGATTATGACAAGCATATGGCATATATAATGCTCTCAGATTTATTTCAAGTAATCGCTTTTGAACCCCTTGGTATTTTCCCTTCATATTAGAACCATTGTCATAACCTTCACCCCTTACATTATAAACATTAAGATTAAGAGAATTAAATGCATTCAATAATTCATTGAAAAGTCCCAATCCAAATGTGTCATCTACCTTCAAGAACTCTAAAAAGTACTCTTCTATTTTTATTTTTTTATTTGAGATATTCACACATCATACTCACAAACTCATTTGTTCTTGATGGCTCAAATTCAGGGTACAATCAAGGATAATAGAAAAGTAGTTCGCCTCTCTAATAATCCCTATGATAGAACTTCTAACACTATAGGAAAATAGAGAAATCAACTCATTTTGTATTTTGTGATCAAGATAGTGAGAATGAATTTCATGATTTTGAATAATATAACATGATCTTGCATTATTACATCAAATCTAGCAATCATCTCAATCAATCCTAAAAAATTACCATTACCATCTTGGTAAAGTTTCTCATTGGATCCTCGGAATGCTAAATTATATTTAGCAAGATATTTCACAACAGAAACTATTCTTATCAAAACTTGTCTTCAATGTTCTTTCTCCTTTACAATTTCTTGTTGCAAATCTTTATCAATTGTTTGATTTTTGCTCAATCTTACTCTTAATTCATTCTAAGTTCTCATATTAGTCATATGCTCAATGCAATTCTAATGTTCTTTGAGTCTCTCACTAAGATGCTTCCAATCTTTAAATCCATCATTTGCTAATCCACTTTGTTTGTTATTAGATTTGAACAACTTACAACAAAAACAATATACTTTAGCTATATGTTTAGAATAAACCAACCATTTTCTATTGTTAATATCTTAATTACTTAAATTTCTATAAGAATAAGAATATGAAAAATGATGAGAGGTATTGTCTAAAGGAAACACAAGATTCAATTCTCTTAAAGGCTCTTTTTAAACTAAAATATCCTTTACTTTATTATCCAGATTTTCACAATTTTTAGGATCATAAATATCCAATATAGGGCTTACTTACTCATCTGCCTTTAATTTTCTAAATCGGATGCATTTGGTAGAAATCCTGGGGAAGACGATTCCATTGGGATTGACACATAGCGCAAATTGTTAAATATATTGAGTCATATGGAATTTCCCCGTTCTCTCTCCCGATCGGGATATCCTTTATTTCACCCAAAAAAAGTTTGATTAAATCATCCAAAATTTAGAGGCGGTTAGTGGTGACCATTGAATAAGTTTCCTTGGCATGAGTTGGGTTAAACACACAGAATGTATTTGCACCATCACCGTCCTCAAATAAGGTATTTTCTATAGTAGCCCCATGAATAGCACTTCAAGTTTAATGGGCAATTGAGAAAGAATAATCGATCTTTGGGATTGCCTTTTCTAATAAACGTTAGTTACATTTCTTTATTTATTTGTACCAGTAATTGGTTTATGGATGAGCGCTTTTGGAGTAGTTGGTCTGGCTCTAAACCTACATGCCTATGACTTCGTTTCTTAGGAAATCCCTGCAATAGAAGATCCTAAATTTGAAACTTTCTACACAAAAAATATTCTCTTAAATGAAGGTATTCGTGCTTGGATGGCGATTCAAGATCAGCCTCATGAAAACCTTATATTCCCTGAGGAGTTCTACCCAGTGGAAACGCTCTTTAATAGAACTTTAGCTTTAGTTGATCGTGACCTAGAAACTACCGGTTCGCTTGGGGGGCCAGAAATGCCCGACTTATTAATTTATCTGGTAAATTACTAGGAGCTCATGTAGCCTATACTGGATTAATCGTATTCTAGGCTGGAGCAAAGAACCTATATGAAGTACTTCTTGGTCGTGAATATCTGAATAGGACGAACCACCCCATGGATATCTTTGCTTCAGAACTTATAATTTATAAGGATAACAATTTATATAATTAGTTGATTTATACAATTGAAATACTTCATTTATAGCTTTTTATGCAAAATTTTTAATTGGAGGTACACCAAGAATTTGAACCAAAGATGGATACATTTAATATCCAATTTTTTTCACTCGAAATGGGGCCTTTATTAAGTTTTTATTTTACTAGATTTTCTTAATTTCCATTGTCTTTTTTTTGCTTCAGGAAAGAGGAGGAATCCTGCTCCTATTAACACAGGGACTGAAAGTGTAACAAAAGGTACAACCCACGAATACTGATATGTACGTTCCATAATTTTTTAAAATTATGTTTTAATTAATTGTTTCTTGTTTCTTGTTTTAGCAAGAAGACTAGGAAAGAAAAAATAAAAAAATAATAAAAACAAAGAAAAATATACAAAACTTAAATACATTGAAAAAATTTGTTGGCAATTTTGTATGTTCAACGTATGATCAAAAGACAATTGTGAAAAGCCCATTTCTTTAGATTTTTATTCCAGATTTTTATTTTTGAAATTACTCGTACCGCCTTTTGAGTCATATTATATATTGGTAAAAATACGAGTTGAATTTATCCCTTCTTTTTTAATCTAACCTAGAGAATGGTGTGATTTTGTCACTATTGTCAGATTTAACTGTCATAAAATGTATCAATAGCTTTTTTTAGTCAAATAGCATACAATTTGACTAGATACTAAGCATAAGATAAGTATACGGAAAAGAAAAATATAAATGAGGAGAATAGGGGATTCTAGAGGGTATTATTCTATTCGTTTTTTGAATCTTTGACACAAGAAAAGGAATTTTTCACATCTTTTCTTGTGTCGAAATAATAATGATTCTTGATACCGTTCGTCTAAGATCCCTATTCTTAGTTTTTATATTTCCGGGTTTAGCATAACCTCCCTCTTTTCTTTTATATATATATAAATAAATAATAGTTGACAAATAAAGAAGAAAAAAGAGATTCAACAAAAGACAAAAGAATCGACTATCTGTTTTACGGTTTTGCGTCAAGCAATATGTGGAGTAACTCCTGATAGATAATTAGATAAGCCAATGATTTTTTTCCATGTTCTAGAATAGGGTTAGCCAACATGGTAACTAATCAATTACGATAAATAGGATCAGATTTTGCAGTTTTTCCTTTTTCAATACTCAATGTGACTTGAGCGTGCAAAGAGTTCTCAAGAATCATTTTTCCTTTTCTTGTATAAGGGCCAATAGAATCATTAACTAGAGGTTATTTGTATTCCTCGGAAACCCCCGCCTACATCACCATTCAAGATTTCTTGGCCTACTATTGGCCAAACCACTTGGGCACTAGGTCCATTATGAATAGGATCACTTAGCCATGCTTCATAATTGGAAAAACGATCACTGTGGAAATACATCCCATTGAGCCAAAGAAAAATGATGGAAAGTTGGTTAAAATGAGCACTAAATATGAAAGACTTTCCTCCAAGTCGTATATACGACTTTCATCGAATACGACTTTCCACATAATTCTATATGTATCGATGAGATTGAGTATAGAATTTTGTTTACTCACTTTAAATTGATGATCATGCTTACTCAAATTTCTAATATCCTTATGAATATGAATCTCGTCACTTAAGTTTTTTTTATGTTGTTCAAAACTATCATCACCTAATTCCTTGGGACTCTCACTAGAGGAGCCTATTTTTTTAATAAATTTATTAATTGTTCCTTTTTGGGATTCTATCAACTATTCTACTTGTTTTCTTTTATTTCATATTTTCACTTCCAGACAAATGCTTTTTAGGCAACATAATATAAATAAATTATAACACAGTTGGACTAGAAAAAGAACAAAATCACCTGTATGAAATTGGAAGAAGTATGCAGGCACAACCAAACACCAATAGCTTTACAATATATCATAAAGATATATCAATGGTATTATACCTGTGATAGAGGGAAAAAATAAATAGCAAAATTTAATATTTAATATAAAAATGAAAAAACAAAGAGCAAATTTTAATGATAGAGAAACATTGATTTCTAAAAATACAAGAAATCAACATACTTAGGAAAAATATAGTAAATTATATTATAAGTTATTAAATATTCTAAGTTTCGCAAGTAAAATATTCTCCTATTCTATAAGCTAAGGAAATGATTGAATATTATTTTTATTATTTTTAATTATTACGACATGTTTAATAGAATCATACATATTTTTATAATAAAGGAAACCATTTATGTAGTCTTTGAATTGAGTAACTTAAATTATTTGATTTAGACATATTATCACTAAACTTATGTGAACTCTACAAGATCACAAATCTAGCAACTGTTACATAACTTGTGGAAAAGTATAATGAAAATTACAATTACAAAAAATAAACTATTTATTAGTATTTAATTATTTTATAAATAATAAGTAATCTAAAAATAAAAAGTAGGAACATAAATAAATATAATATCATTTAATAGTAATGTTATGATTTAAAATGCTAATATAATGTCCACGTTAATGACAAATTACAAATTAATTATAACATATTCAACTATTTAATAAGCTAAAAATACATTAAAAAATTAGAAACTTTACCTTTAAATTACACTCAGAACTCATAAGATAAGATCGTGAAAATTTTTTGCTGCCAATTTTTGAGTTGGAATACCTTAGATGCACATGTTGATGAAAATATAGAAATTAAAGGATAAAAATACACCTAAATACTTCAAAACTATTTATAATTATAACAAATTAATGTTAACTTTCTTAGAAGTTGCTAGATTACTCTTGAAAACATTAACATCTTCCACCAACGTTTTTTTCATTTATTACTACATTTATTACTGTACTCTTCTGAAATAAATGAATTTGCCCTCTAGAAAGCTTACATCACACGTTGATCGGGACCTTTTCTATGGTGAGCCTTGCGCAGGTGTAGGTGTTCTATAGAAAGCATGTGTCAAGAATATGCTGCATTCTTTAATTCCAATGTTGTTGGCAGATAGGAAATGCAAGTTTGCATATGTTGAACATGTTTTTATAGTTTTGAACGACCTAAACATTTCATTCTCTGAAGATAGTTTTCGATTTTTGATACCTTAGGCTTTTAATTTCTTGAAAAAATCATGAAAAAAAACTTTTGTTATCTATGTTACATGCATTTTTCCAACGTTGGTGGAGAGAATAGAACAAGAAAGTTCATAATAAAGTCAGGAATCTCGTCAGATCTGGTCAACTGAAGCTAATATATCATAAAATCCATCAATACCCACACTTTTGTTGTTTATATTCATTACATAGAAGATGTGGATAAACTGAGATCATATTATCACTTTTACTATGTATAGAATTGGATGTATTGTGCTATGAGAAAGTATTTTTTATGAACTTGCGATGTAAATTGTTGCTCTGGATTTTCGAATTGCATAAATGGAGGCATGTGCATGCACGAAGAGGCCACAACACATTACATAGACATGAATGATCAGACAACTCTAAGACATATTCATCAAACAAGAGTTTGATGTGACTCCTAGAATTGGTTGGCTACTCGATCACTTTGGACATTCTGCAGTTCAGACTTACTTGTTGGGTGCACAAGTTTCTAATTCAGATGAATATTTCTTTTTTACTATTTTCGTTGGTTAGTCATCAACAAGTTTGATATTCTAGGATTTGCTTGTATGAGTAGTTAGATAAGGGGGACATGTTGGTAACTAAAAGCTCCAATACAACAAATTTGTTGAACACAATCTCAGGTTTTTGGTTAGATTTGACCCTCTTTTTTTCGGACGAATAAACTATCAAGACAGGATTAAACGGAAAAATGAGAAGAGTCTTCAGGTTGTCTGCAGGGGCTCTAAGACTCTTGATTCATCAACACAGGTTAGTGTCTTCACCTGTTTTTCCTTTGTTTATAAAGCAATCTCATAGGCCTGATAATACAAGCACACATCCAAATCAACAATCATCTTCTTTTCAAAAGCTCCTGATCATTGTCTTTCGATTATTCATATTAAATTTCATACTGAGTTGCATTTGTGTAAATATTTGCTGATGCATTCCCTGAGGGTTATAGAGCTCCCAGTGACTTCTACTATGAAGTGAATATTAAGGGTTTTGATTCCAAATTTGCATACTAAAATTGTTTGTGAATTTTATACATTTCACATGGATGGCCCATACTCTTTGTGGGAGGCATGCTTATAAGTAATATCTAAATGAATTCTCTAATATCACGTGTTCAAGATATATCCATTTTGAAACTTTGCGTACATTTTGTCCATGTACAATAGTATCTGAGTCTACAATCTTAATGTTTGATTAAACACCAATTTTTGGTTGCTTACCATTTACATAAAAAGTTTGGATACAGTAAAATCCAATTAGTCCTCGTTGATTTGGGTTTCTAGCTCTAAATGCTTATTAATTTTTCAAATAAAAAAATTTATTGCTACTATTCATAAATATGCATTGAAAAAATCCAAAAAATGTGAGTGTCTTTACTATTTAATGAATTGTTGAGTGCTTACATGATAAAGAAGTTGTACTTTGGAAGGTATTTGGTGATTTTCAATGAATATTTTGCTAGATTACTTTCCCATTCCATCACCCTCCTTTTTTCTTTCCTAATTGAAAACAAACTAGCTTAATTATGCATAATTTCAGGCACTCTATCGATCTTGAAGTTGCTTTCATGATTTTTATGGCTAATCTTTTGTATATGATGGTTGACATATCAAGTTGCTCTCATCGACATGGACAAACCTAGAGCCATTCTAGTTATGTTGTAACTTTTTTTTTTTGTAATCTTAGCATTTATAATTTGTAAACTGGTCTCTGTATTTATTATTTTATCTACAAGAATTGTAAAGTTGTAATTAAAATTTTGTATATGAAGAATATTCTTTTTGTTGGTATAATTTAATGATATTTTATTTTTTATATACAATGATTCAAATTATTAATTATTTTTGTATTATATTTTTGTATAATAAATTAACACAAAATCTAAATATTATATTAAATAATATGGATTAAAATGTCACAAATAATTATAATTAACATACTATAACATTTTGTTAAAACGTATACTAAAAAATTTGACTATAATTTACAAAACGTAGCTAAAAATAATTAGCTACATTTTTGGAAACGTAGCTAAACATTTTTTGCTACATTTTTTAAAATGTAACTAATAAAATGTAGCTAATAATTTTTAGCTACGAAAACTAGATATAGCCAAAATATATTGGCGACGATTTCATAAAATGTGACTAATAGTTTTTTGCTACGAAAACAAAGCGTAGGCAAAAACTATTGGTGACGACTAGTAATCAACGTCGCTTATAGTTTTCATCTACAGGATTTGCTAACATTTTTGGCTACGACTATAAATCGTTGTTAATGACTATTAGTGAAGATTTTGAGGCATTTAGTGACGAATTTTTTGGTAGCCAAATGTCATTTTTGTTGTAGTGACATGATCTAGAAATTGACTGCATTTGGTTATATCTTGTTAAACAAGGTTTAAATTTTGGAGTATATAACTAACATGTTGATAAAGTTGTTGCACACAAAGTGATGTGGAACCCTAAGGTTAAAGAACTTGAAACCCCCTTAAACACACTTTGGATAGAATATAAATAAGAAGAAATCCCCAACCCTTTTGAACCCACAATGAATTATATGAAAGGCAAAAACATATAATAAGGTTGATTTGAAAACAAGAATAGAAATTCACCACAAATGATTACCTTGATAAGAATTATATTCTTGATGCAATAGAAGAAGATAAGAAAATTCTCCCTTAAAGAATTCATTATTCATCCAATCTAAAACCTAAACAATGTTTATTATGAGGTAAATACCACTTGAAAAGAAAGAAATCTTAAATATGTAAAAAGGCCTTTAAACATGAACCTCTTACTAAAATAAGTAAAGGTCAAAACATAATTAGTGGGCTGCCAAAAACTATACTTCTAACTTAAAAATAATTTATTAAACAAGAATGAAAGTCTTTTTGCACATTCCGCTCGACTTGACTAGTTATGATGCCATTAGCCCTCATTATCTTTTGAGATTCCATGTCATCTACAATTCAGCCTATTCAGCCTATGTAAGATTGAAGTGCTTCTTTAAACTTCTTAGCTCTTGATCTTGTTATTGGTCCCTCCAGCATTACTAGCTTATCTTTGGTTCCATTTCACTTACAAAGTCCCATGATCATGCTCACATCATCCCCTCCTTCAAAAGCATTCGTCCTCGAATCTAAATCAAAGTCAAAAGGAGATAAGTCAGAAACATTAAAATTAGCGATAATATTAACTTGGCAAGTCTATCTTGTATGCATTATCATTGATTTGTTCCAACGCTTGAAATGGTTGAATTCCAGAAGCATTACATTCAATTTGAAAAGTTTTAGAAAAATTAGGCAAACGCAAAACGGGTGTAGTACATAGTTTTTTATTTAAAGTATTAAATGTGTTTTCCTGTTCTTTCTCCCATCTAAAGCAAACATTTTTCTTAACGATTTCTTTCAATGGAGCAAAAACAATAGACAAATATCTAACAAATCACTTATAAAAACCTGTTAAGCTATGGAAACTCTTAACCTCACAAATTGACTTAGGTGTCAATCATTCTTGGATAGCTTTCACCCTTTCAGAGTCAACCTCAACTCCCTTAGAACTCACCACAAATCCTAAGAAGACAACTTTATCCATGCAAAAAGAACACTTCTTAAGGTTTGCATACATCTCTTTCCTAACCACATCCAAAATAGCCTTAGCATGCATGACATGTTCATTTAGGTTCTTACTATAAATCAATATGTCATCAAAGTAAACAATCACAAATTTATAAGGAATTCATGTAAAACATGATTCATTAACCATATGAAAGTACTAGGTGCATTAGACAAGCCAAAAGGCACAACCAACCACTTATATAATCCATATTTGGTCTTAAATGGGATTTTCCATTCATTACCTTCTTTCATCTTAATCTGATGATAGCTACTTTTTAAATCAATTTTGGTGAATATGTAAGCACTATGTAGCTCATCTAGCATATCATCTAATCTAGGAATAGGATGGCGATATTTTAGAGTGATCTTGTTGACCGCTCCACACACATCCTCCAAGTCTATCTTTCTTTAACACTAAAAGAACTGGCACAATGCAATGACTCATGATCTTCCTCATATACCCCTTCTTAAGCAATTCATCAATTTGCCTTTGTAATTCCTTTGTCTGCTTTGGATTGCTTCGATAAGCTGGACGATTAGGAATTTAAAGGAATTTAAGCTCCTAGTATCAATTCAATCCGATGCTTAATCCTTCTCAAAAGTGGTAATCCATGGGGTACCTCTTCAAGAAAATCATCATCATAATCCTACAACGAGGTCACAAACACACTAGGAAAATTTGGGTTAAGGTCAGTGTTAGTAAACAAAGTTTCCTTAAAATGAATCAAGATTACAGCTCTTTTGCCTAAGTGTGCACTCTTTAACTCTCTCTCTTTGAATAAAAACATGGTTGTATCTTAACTTTTTCACTCCTTTCAATTTCTCTTTGCTCTCTTTTCACATTCTTTTCTTTTTGTTCACTCACTAACTTCTTCTCTCCTGCACATCTCACATTATTTTCCTCACTTGTACAATCGCTCACCATTGAGCTATTAATTTTATTCTTTTCTCTCATTACCTCTTTTCTCTCATCTTTCTTTTTCACCTCACTACCTAAATCCCTGTTTGATGATTGTTGAATTTTCTGTTATTCAAGATATGCTTCCTTAGGTGATAAAGGAGCAAGGGTAACTTTCTGTCCATTATACATAAAAGAATACCTATTCATGAACCTATCATGCATAATAGGCATATCAAATTGCTATGGCCTACCCAATAGTATATGACCAGTTTGTATAGGCAGGACATCACACACAACTTCATTGGCATATCCACCGATAGAGAATGCAACAACTATTTGCTTAGTAACTTTGACTTCCCCACTATCATTCAACCATTGTAGCCTATATGGATTAAGGTTTTTATCACATTTCAACCCCAACTTATACACTAAAGTTGTGCTAGCTACATTAGTGCAATTGCCCCTATCTATAATCATGCTACAAACTTTCCCACCTATTGAGCATTTAGTGTGAAATATGTTCTCCTTTTATTCTAGGCTATCTTCCTTCACATTCAAGTTCGATCATGTTTACCAACCAAAGATTCACCCATAGCAGCATATTTAACATTCTGATCAACAGCAGAACAATCTCCCAACAGTGGCATAGTTAAATCATTATCATCAAACTCATTACCATCATTAAACTAGAAAATAATATCACCACCCTTCTTCTGTTAGAACATTTAGACTCATAATAACCACACTCTTGACGTTTAAAGCATTTAATATCCTTATGTTTAGAAGGTTTAAAGGATGGATCAATAGTAACTTTTTGAATTGAAGTACTCTTCTCCTTGCCTTTGTTTGACTTATTGTCTTTCTTCTTGGAATATGAATAGTGCTTCCTCTTCTTATCTTCATTTTTGCTCCATTTTCGATTTCATTTGCTGGTAAAATTTGAGAAAGACTTGACTGCCCTTCTTTGTTTTTGTTGCTTCTCCACATTCATCATAATGTTCATTAGGTCCTCCATCTCTACATAATGTTGCAACTCAATCACATCAGTGATTTTTCTATTCAATCCACCCATAAACTGCACCAGTGTCACTTCTTCCTCCTTTTGTATGTTAGCTTTAATCAATAGCATCTCCATCTCCTTGTGATAATCTTCTACTGATTTAGTTCCTTATGTAAGTCTATGTAATTACTGGTGTAACTCTCTATAGTAATAAGGTGGCAAAAACCTCTTCTTCATCACTCCTTTCATCTCCTCCCAAGTGGATATAGTTGGTTCCCTACTCCTTCTCCTATTTTTTACCAATTCATCCCACTAAACTAATGCATAATTAGATAATTCTACTGCTACCAATCCCACTTTCTTATAATTAGAATAATTGTGACAAGCAAAAATCATGTACACCTTTCTTTCCCATTCTAAGTACACTTCATCATCATTCCTACCTTTGAAGGAGGAAATTTTCATCTTAATGGAATTAATGTTGCTGTCTTTTCTCTTCACCCTTTCTTCCCTCCTTACTCTACCCCTCACGGATTGACTTCATCTTCTTACTTGTCATACATTCTTTCCAATTCTTCCTCCATATTTCTATGACTGTCAACTGATCTACTACGATTTTGGATTTTATTGGTTTCATTAATTCTTTGATCCATCCTAGTAGATAACTTCTTGAACTCATTCATGAATGCCTTATACATTACTTTAAAATCATGCACATTTTCATACTCCTCATGTAATATTTCCTTTCCATTTCTTCTATTAGCCATTCTTATAATAAAAAGTTGCAAGAAAATTGTTAGCAATAAAAAGATAACCTCACAATTCACTCTCTTATATGTTTCACTCAAAAGATGGCACTCCACTCGTGTTTCACTCAAAATT
>JAOSBN010000005.1:9592082-9607485 GCA_027563595.1 Erythroxylum suave | reverse complement strand
ACCTGGACCACCCTGGGCACGATGAAAGAGGAAATACAATCTGCCCAGAGCTAGGAATGGGAATAGCATGTTTTTGATGAAATTCAAAAGCCCATTACAGAAGTCATTTGTTAGCTACTATGCAGCGTTCACGACATTGAATCGGAAACTTCAAATGTCTATTCACCCTTAAGAAACACCGAAACCAGTAGTTTATTAGCCTTGAAATCTTTTTCAAAGCAAATAATCAAAAGGCTTCGCTGAAAAGGACAAGCAGTACATAAGGAGAACAGTAGAAGTGATAATCAAGAGTCCATAAATTTTATTTTTAGGACATGCAAAGCACTCACATTAAAGAATGACTTCGACTTCGGGAGTCTATTTTAAAACCAAGAGAAAAGTGAAGTCATAGTTTTAAAGAACACACCAAAAGCAAAAGAGCTTAGTACAAGCTTGAATGAATCTGACGATTCGATAAGCAAAACAGTGAGTAATAATTCAAAGTGAAGACATGATTGAAGAGAAGGTGGCGGAGAGGAGGAGAAGCCCATAAGATTCGACGAAATGAACAAAATATCTACAATTTTGTACAGAGCCAGTTAGGCCGGTTCGAAAAAACCGACTGGTTTGCTAATAAACTAGTCGGTTTTAATATATAGAGTTTATTAGGTAAAACCGAACTGGATCATTGGCCGGTTCAAACATTTTCCGGTCGGACTGGCCATTGCGGTTTGATTTTTAAAGCATTGGATATATTCCAACTGCCCATATAAAGAACAGTTACAAAGAATGAAGAAACAAATACAAGAGATATTTTAATGGATTTCAATTATCAAAAGTGTAATTTTAAGAGTTTATTTTTACATATTTAAAAATAAAAAAAGAACTCGATTCAAGGCTAGGTTTGGGGGAGGAGTGGTTGATGTTAACCTGCTGAAATAATAAGTACTTATTCTCAATGAGTACTTATGTGTTTGGGATTGCTATTTTCGTAATTATTGAAACGTGAAAATAGGTGTTTGGTAAGTGTGGTTGCAGTTACTGAAAAGAGATAAAATGACTAAAAAGTCTATTGATTTAGTATACTATTAATTGTTGTATAAATAATTTAAAAATATATTATTAGTCATCATAAATTTAAAATTATAAATATTAAATATTAAATTAAAATAAGAAAAATATAAACTTGGAGAGCCAGAGAACGAAGAAGACGATACGTTGGACTTATTTTCTATTAATTGAGGATATAATGAAAGTAATAATTATCATAAAGTTATTAATGGAAAGTGGAATTTCTACTGCAGAAATACTTTCTTACTGTAACTCTCAATCTACTTATCGATTTCTGCGGTGAAATCACACTTTCTTCCAATCTTCGGTTGTTCATCTACAAATCTAAATATATGACTATATTTAAAAACTACAATATTTATCTCCATCACATCGCATATCCACATACAACCGAATATTATCTTATTATACTTTGACGGATGATCAGGCCTATTGGCCTAATCTTGTTGTCAAAGTTCTAGTTAGAATTCTCCTCTTCCATGCATTGTATAGATGACAAAATGCTAGGCCCTAGATCCTCTTGAATTATTTCACTTGCGGCAATTTTTTTCTGGCACACCAAAGCCATTGTCAGATGCCACGACATCATTGGCGTCAGAGCCACCTCCAGAAACCGTCACCACAAACGTCATTCTAATTTGTGGTACCGCTCTCTTAATTTCCATTGTATATATGATCTATATAGGGCATCGATTCCAAGCTAGGAACTCACAACAACCTCACTTTCAGTACGCAACCAAAACAAGTGTCACTGTTAAGTTCCTAGGGCAATGATGAAGACTCGCATCCTTCTGGTAACGTTTCCTTCTCAGGGCCACATAAACCCTGCCCTCCAATTTGCAAAGCGCCTGGTGGGTATTGGCGTTGAAGTCACTGTCGCCACAACGATAGGTGCTCTTCGTCGAATGAACAAAAATGAAAGCTCCAATAAGAGTTTGTCGCTCGCTGGCTTCAGCGATGGATATGATGACGGGTTCAATCCAAATCCAAACTCTGACACATTAGACCAATACTTCTCCAAGCTTTGTAGTGTTGGTCGAAAGTCTCTTGCTCAACTCATTATAGCGAGCTCTGAAAATGGTAACCCTTTCACTTGTGTAGTATATTGCACTCTCCTTCCATGGGTTGCAAAAGTTGCGCGTGAATTGCACGTACCGTCCATTTTTCTGTGGAACCAACCTGCCTCGGTTTTGAGTGTCTATTACCATAGCTTCAATGGTTATGGCAACTTTATCAAGGAAAACATAAACAATCCCACGTTTTTGTTGGAAGTACCTGGATTGCCACCGCTTGGAAGCTCCGATGTGCCTTCTTTTTTCAATAAGACGAATAAAAACAATACTGCACTCCCTATTATGAAGCAACATCTAGAGAACCTTGAAGTAGAAGCCAACCCGTTAGTACTTGTCAACACATTTGATGATCTGGAAAGCGAAGCTTTGAAATCTATTGACAAGTATAGATTGGTAGGAATTGGGCCTTTGATTCCATCTGCTTTTTTGGATGGAAAAGATCCATCTGATACTTCCTTTGGAGGTGATCTTTTCAAAGGTACAAAAGAATACATCGAATGGCTCAACTCAAAACCTGCATCCTCTGTGATTTACATATCTTTTGGAAGCATCTCGATGCTAACAAAGTCACAAATAGAGGAACTTGCTCTTGCATTGGTAGATGTTGACCGTCCATTCTTGTGGGTCATGAGGGAAGATGGAAATGAAGAAGAGAGATTAAACGATATACTGAGTTGCAAAGGAGAATTGGAAGGAAAACGTAAGATAGTGCCATGGTGTTCGCAAGTGGCGGTTCTGTCACATCCATCAGTAGGCTGCTTTCTGACACATTGTGGGTGGAACTCAACGTTCGAGAGCTTGGTTTCAGGGGTTCCAATGGTGTCATTCCCACAGTGGACTGATCAGCCAGTGAATGCTAAACTAGTGCAAGACGTGTGGAAGACAGGAGTGAGAGTGAGAGCCAATGAAGATGGAACAGTTGAGAAGGAGGAGTTCAAGAGGTGTATAGAACTGGTGATGGATGATGGAGAGCGAGCACAAGAGATGCGAAGGAATGCTATGAAATGGAAGGGTTTGGCGAGAGAGGCTTATAAAGAAGGTGGTTCTTCAGACAAGAACCTCAAGGCCTTTATGCTTGAAGTTGAAGAAAGTCTCCAGAGATCTTAAGGCTGTGAAACATAGCAGTTTGAATGTTAGTATACTTGAGAGAAATGCTTACTCTTAAATTTATCATGTTTTATAACATCAGATATTATTGTTTATTTTAATACAATATTTCAAAAACTCGAATTATTAATACATATAAGCTAAAATTACTATTAAATACGTCAAATTAACATAACAAATAAAGATGAATGAAACTTCATCCTTTAATCACATAATTACAAAGATGTCATTATTAAAAATAAAATCTCTAAATCAGTTTACACAATCTCAACGTAGCCAGCTATGATGCGAGAGCAAAATGAGCTTGTTGCGATGCGAGAAGGGTTAAGGGCATCAGGATAACGCATTAAAAATGAAGAGCTTGCTATTGCGGTGCACTACAATGTGAGAGTAGCTTGGAGCTCCAAGAGAAAAAACTGAAAATGAAGGGTAAAGGTGTGAGAGTAGCTTGCAGCTTCGAGATGATAAATTAGAAACGAAGAGCAAAGGTGTGAGAGCAGCTTGGAGCTTCGAGATGATAAACTAAAAACGAAGGGTAAAAGTGTGAGAACAAACTGAAAACGAAGGGTGAGGCCGTTAGGGCTGCGTAAACTGATTTAGAGATTCCACTTTTAAACAACTACATCATTTTAGTTATGCAATCAAATGACATTATTTCATTAATAAAGATATATTGTGTTAATTTTGAGTGATGTGTATTAAAGTAAGAGTTGGGAGAACAAATTGAAAATAAAGGATGAAAGCGTTGAGGTTGCATAAACTAATTTACGGATTTCATTTTTAAAAGACCACATCATTTTAGTTCTATGATTAAAAGATGATGTTTTATTAATCTTTATTTGTTGTGCTATTTTTGCCTTATGTGTATTAATAATTAAGGTTTTTGAAATATATGACAAATCATGTCGACAAACTTACCGAGAAGATGTCAATTTAAATATTCAAAAATAAAAATTTGAGTATGTTATTAATATCTTTTAAATTTTGAATTATAATTATAAAATTAGCCCAAATTTAAACCTTTTTTTAATTAACCGTTATTAATACTACGGAAACTCAGGTCATAATAAAATAATAACTGGCGAAAGGGAGTGCGATAACTATCTTAAGTTTTGAGGGACAAGAGCTTCATTTATTAACACAAAACAACAAAGGATGTGACTCGATGAATGGCGATTGCTGTTTGCTTCGATCTCATCTCAGTTCGTCCTTTAGTTCTTGATTACCATAGATGTAGCTTTTGGCGTGGCAGATTAGATTCCACTATATGGTTGTCAATAATTGCAGCACTTAGCTTCTTCTATCCTCAAGTCAATCGATGGCGTCAGAGGACCTGTCCTCATTCCAATCTTGCCAGGTTGGAACAGATATTAGGTACAAAAAATTTGACCTGGCTAGAGAAAATTGGAACCTGTCAGCGGTGGCTAGTGCTCAAACATATATATAAATCTTCGGCAAATGCTTATGGAACCACAAGCTACTTGCCTGTACAGAAACAAGCAAGTCTACGTGTCATTGCAGAACTATACATGGAACGATGGCCCACCAAAGTACGTCAGTTGAATTTATGACCATAAGTTCCAAGTATAGTTTGTTTTTCACTTCGTTTTTAATTGTACGTAACTATTTTAATATCAATGGTGCGTAGGGAAACTTCCACATTTTATGTCACTTGGGAGCTAGTTATATGGTACCAAATCAATAAATTTAGGAGTTGTTTTCATCCCAAGTAGTTAATAGCAGTAAGAGATTGCACTATTTAACCCCATGGAATAGAAGTTGGTTGTAAATTAAAGGCCTAAAGTACGAGTAGTTGTGCTTCTTAGATTCACCATATACTTAGTTTGCTGGTATATTTGGCAATGGTGGAACAAATGTCTTTTTGAGACACATTTTGAGTGGCCAATTACCGGACATCACCTTGTGCTAGATTATGTCGAATAGATCCGTAAAGCCCGCATGGTGACCAACCGCGTAGTCAGGCCATCGGGACTGGCTGTAGGGCAGCCCATCAGCTGGATATTACCACCGGAGGGTTGGATAAAAGTGAATACAGGTGGTGCGGTTCATCACGACTCGTCCGGAGCCACGGCTCGAGGGCTACTTCGAGATTGCAATGGGCAGTGGTGTGGTGGTTTTATAACTAAGTTTGGGGACTGCTCGCCTTTGACCGCCGAATTGCGGGGAGCTTCTGTGGGGTTAAAATTGGCTTAGGACCAAGGCTATCAGAAAATCTTGCTCGAAGTGGACTCGCTAGAGGTTATTAATATCCACTGCTCATCCGCTCAATTATCCACTGACGATTATCTTTTGGTGCAGGAACTTAAAGCGATGTTGAGACAGGATTGGGAGACGCGGATCCAACATGTCTATCGGGAGGGAAATTAGAACATGGACAGTTTAGCTCGCTTCGCCAGGAACGCACACCCAGGCGAATTTATTATTCCAGAACCTCCTACTGAAACGTGGATGTTTATCCAACTGGGCCAGCAGGGCTGTCTGTAGTACCTCTTTATAAATTTTGTATTAATTCTGTGTATATGCTCTTCTTTAAAATTTATTATTGATTCACTTGATTTTATTACTATTTGTCAAGTAATCCTTTTTAATTAGAGTAAAAGACAAAAATTCTCCTGTGCTTAGATAACTTTAAAAAAAATTCTATCATTTGAAATTATTGAAAAAAAGTCTCTATAGTTTAAATTTGTCCAAAAAAACCTCCTAAATGTACCTTCAGTTAAAAAAATACCGAAACTTTTAACTTGTGAAAATTGGTCCACGTAGACTAATGAAAATTAGGTTACCTAAACTCAACATTTACTAAGACTCCATCCTGACCCGACCCTAATTGTAAAATAACCCAAGTTTTCAAATATCTTAATTCACATCCTAAAACTAATTTTCCCCCAATTTCCTCTAACTTCCCCGATGGTAAATTGTTAATTCCTAGGTGCAATTATCTTCATCTCCTCTCTCTGTCTATATCTTCAACTACTTCTCTTCTCCTCTCTTTGTCTACTCGTGCTTCTCAACTCTAGTGCACTAACTGTATAGTTGGGTCTACTACTTTTGTCTATTGCTTCGGGTATACATCTTCAAATCCCTTAGAATGCTTTGTGTAGCTTTGTTTAAAGTCTTAGTTGGTTCTTGGATATATTACCAACTTTTCTCTTTTGGGTGCGTCATTTTTTGCATGTTAACTTGTGTTTGGTGATCTGTTTGATAAGAAAAAGGAATTATTTTGGTAGAACTACCAAAATTATTAGTTTTTCTTACCATAAAGTCCTTTTTGTTGTTGTAATTACCTTATGATTGTTAAATTTTAGCTCTTTGACTAATATACCTTTTTCAACCATAGTGTAGAGGTTGGACTTTTTTAATCTCAGATCTTCTTCTTATATAAACTTGTTATTGCTTTGTTCTTTCCTTACTCTTCTTTAGATCAATTTGTTCTATACAAGCTTATAAGTAATTATGCAACATGGACTTACTTAGACTGGGACTTAAAATTTCTTCATACATTTATGAACATGTTTGTTTGCTATTGAATTAGACTTCCTTTTAATTGAAAGTTGATCAAAAGAGGCTTTACTTTCAGTTTGTTGAGTCATTGTTGCTTTAAATACCTTCGTGCTTTTACTTTCTTTACTTGTTAGTTTTATGATTTCCTTCATTATTACTATTGCTGCCTTTGCCCTTTTAAATTTGTTGCTTTGCTTATACTTACTTATCTGTCTTCATTTTTGGTTTTAAACTCTTTGCATGATCTTTGTGTTTAACTTTTATTCAAAAGTACAATGGTAAAGAAGTTGAAAGATTACATGCATTTTGGCTTTAATAAAGCATATAAATTTCAAATGACACTCCTCGCATAGTATTCATTGAAAATATTACAAATTGATTTTATGGAAGAGAGTTAATTGATAGTTCTTCCTCTACCGACTAGTGTGATTCACGCATTTGTATGGGATACTTTTATATTTTTAATCATTGAAATGATAATGGTGACAGTAAGCTTAAGCTTTATGATTTTGGGCTAGCTCATGTCTTATTTTGTAATGCACATGTTATATTTTGGGTTGTATATGTTTTCGTGTGCAATCTAGATTGTACTATTCCAGCTACTATGATACATTATATAAAGAAATTAAATGTTGGTTAAATTGTACATATGGATTCCTTTCATCCGTTGACTAACTCCTTCATTGTTTAGGATTATATGGCAATTTAACGGTATGAAATCTGTGGTTCTTTTTCCTCCAAGGCATGTTTAGACATGTATCATTTTGATGTTTCCCTATGAAAATGATATACTAATATGTTTTTTCTTATAGTGACCAATTATATATTCACTTTTGACTTTCTTTAAATTCTTAGATTCTCTTCTCTTATGTTTTTGTCGCTAGTTTTGTTTTCTATGCACTGAATTGTATATGTGGTTATCTTCTATTTTTATTATCAACCTTGTTTTATACCATTAAAGGCTATTCAAAACTTGAAGTTCGTATATAATTAAGTAATAACTTCAAATTTTAATTGGTTAAAATATGTTGAAGAGAATACATGTAATAGAAAATGGATATTTAGTTTTCAAACTATGTAAGAAACTTGTTCAATGGCCATTTTGATGGTAATATATAAAAAACTTTATTCTTGTCATAGTTCATGTTTATGGTATTTCTTATTTTGTGATTTGGGTTAATGATTGATAACTAAACCAGATTGTTGATTATGGGTTAGTGACGAATGGTCTAATATGCTAATGATTTATTGTAAGGTCTTACAACTTTGCTTTATAATCTATATACGTGCTATGGTTGCCTGCAATTTTGAAATTTTATTATTCTGTCCACTTTTAAGGTTTATTTTTAGTTGTTGTATACACTTATTTTCTTAGTTACAGAAATGAAAATGATAAGTTCATTTAGTAGTACAACCCACAAGATTGAAAACCATTTGCTTTGTTTTGATTGTGGATTGGTAACACCTATAAGGGCTTCTTGGACCAAGTTTAAATAAGGAAAGTGATTATATGGATGTGCATAATTTAGGGGAAAATTTAGATATGTAATTACTTTTTTAAATTAGATTTTATATTAATAGATTACTAAATTTTTCTTATATCATTTTCAGAGCAAATAAAAATGTGATAACTTTGTGTGACATGACAAAAAATTCACAAGAAGAAGTATAGATGTAACCAATGAGTTTTAGGAGATCAACAACAAATTAAAGACTTAACAAGATGACTTATTGTTAAGGAGGCTATTGATTTGCATTTGGGTTATCTTTAATGTAGTTGTTGGGCGTTGCTAAGTAATGTAATTATATGAAATATATTTATCATATTAATGTATGGCTTAATATTAAATATTGTTATATACAAATATTTACCTTATTAATGTATTTTTATTATTTTATTTGGAATGGGTTACAAAGTACTTTTTCCCCCTTTCAATTTATATAATTATATTCTTTATTAATTAGGAATGCTAACAAAATGAGAAACTTGAAACATAATAAGTGATTGTGACTAGTAAGAAATTTTCCGAATGTTGAAAATAAAATAAGCCTACCAAGCACTTCTAATCTCCAACCATTACATAAATGAACTATTGGAACAAAATTAGGCTAGATCATTCCATCAATAACGTCTACAAGAAAATGCTTTTACCCACATCCCACACTATAACTTCACCATGAAGTGAATTTATAATAACAACATCAAACAATATACTTAAGAAACCCTTAAGAATTATAAACTAACATTAGAAAAGCTAAAGTCTCGTAAACATTTACCTTGTCCTTTAACTAAATATCTAACTTTAACTTTATATTTTCAACTTGATCAACGGAAATTCCAGTCATAAGATTAATAGCTCAATCTAAAGAATATATATAAATCGGAATTCATCGTTTGAATAAGCTTCATGTACAAAAACAACTAGTCATAATAAAAATCATGTAAAAAAATTGCTACCCAAAATGAGCTCTATATATATAAATAACTAGTCTTAATATGCACCATATACAAAAATAACTAGACAAAATAAAGCTAGTTTGTTCTTCTTTTCTATTTCTTCTGTGTTGGTCCTTATGTAAATTGGCTAATTTGATTGTTAAAGTCACTATCGTATATTCTTTTGGAACATGTTTATGCATTATGAACATATTGCTTGCATATTTTACATGACATCTAAAGTCCTTTATAAGTATGTTTATATATGTTATGTTCCTCTCCTATCTCCTTGCTCCTTTCATTTTTCAGTCTTCTAAACTTTCTTTTATATTGGTTCAGCCACAAATCTTAACTAAGAACCGGCAAATTTCGGCATGTATAAGCAACTTCAAAATTTTCTTTACTACACATCAAGTCCATATAATCTTCTAGTTTTCTACCATCATGTTTGATTATAGCACATGCATGTTGATAATAAATTCCACTTAAATTACATCTCTTGCATATGCAAGTCTTGTTGCCCAAATCAACAACATGTGGGTAAAATTCATATGCTCCACTTCAAATAATATCCCATTGCTAAAGTATGGCATCCAGTTACTAAAAAGTCTCCTAATCTTCTCCAAAGTTTTTTAAATCTTAGGATAAATGGATTCATTGTGTTTCTCCATCTCCTCCTTTTTCTTGTTAAATCTCTTTCATTATTACTCTTCTAATTATCTCAAACATTGTAATAATTGGCTTGTCCCTAGCCTCCTCGACGTAAAGCTTTCATAATGATTGTTTAACAATATGTAGTGCCTACACCATTTATTAGTTGGTATCTTGTCTAATTAGTTATGGATCAATTTTTGAATACCCTTTATTTGTTTTACATACTTGTTCAAGGTAAAAACAAAAATGTCTATCATACCTTAAGTAATCATATATATTGAAGTTCAAGTGCATTAAAATTAAATACTCATACACTTTTGAATTTATGGAAGGTATATGTGCTTTAGCCACATTCTAGACTATATTCTTCGTAACCTTTTTTCTTAAATTTGGTTTGAAGGTTGACATAGACAAGCCTAACACAATATTTAAGTTCAATACTGCCATATCAACGTTGAAGACATATTCTAAACCCCATTATAAATAATCCACAAGGAATGTTAATACACTTGGTGAATGTTTATAATTATAAATGAATGTTTATAAGATAAAAAGAAAACCTAATAATATAATTTTACCTTTTATCAATCGAAAATAAAAACATAATTATGATCCTTATAATGTCCGATGTCTTCTTGTAAACATTCACGAAGTCATTTCAATGAGACTTGCCTACACGATAAGAAACATGTTATTATTTACATCCAATTTATGGTCGATAACAATTGCCCTCCATGCTTACCCTTCGAGTGCCAACTATCAATACATATCATAGGCCTACATCTAGCTACCATCTAAGCATATGTGTATAGAATCAAAAGTATCTTCTAGATACTTGATTATGAAAATTTTATAAAACTAATCCATAGCTCGTTAGATTATCAAATCGCTTTCCCTCTTTACCTACCAAATACTCTAATGCAAAGTTCTTCACCTTATAAGTCTTCTTGTCTATAATCTCAATATTAAAGTCCCTTAAAAGTGCATCCTTAAGCCCTATAATATCCCATGTACAATAATATGTACAACATGGAAGGTATTTCTTTACAATCTAAAGCTTCTTACATTTTCTATTTTTGTATTCTTTACTACTCTCGCGGTTGGATGAAATATTTTAATTTGAAATGTAGTCATATGTTGTGTTGGAGGAGCATAAGTTCTTCTCCCAAAACACACCCTTTTCACAAGCAACAATTACTCTAAATTTCTCATTCCTGAGATACACATAATCGAAACTCTTCTCAACAGTATATTACAATAGAACTTATCTAAAAGCATTTGCTAAATCAAATAATATACCAAACCTTAAAATCAGTTAGTCTTAGGATATCATTAGGTACATTAAAATTGTAACCTTAAGTGTTATTCTACCATCTTCATCTGAATTGACATCCACACTCCGAAGCTCACTAGAATCTTCATATGTTGAATCTATATATATATCTAATATATTATATGTTAGGACATCTTCTACACATCTATCCTAGCTTCTTTGTAATATCCTGATTTCCCATACTAAGGGTTAGAACCCTAGATTTCTATATATGAGAAATAGCATTGAGAAATTAGGAAATGCATTTCATGCTCATGTATATCATTAGCATACACACACGTGAATTGTTGATTATTATATACATTGCTAAGATTGTAAATGCACTCATTTGATATTTTCGGGGTATAAATGATTTTTAAATGATTATAACGTGAATAGTCAATATTATGTCTTGATTTTAAATTTAGTGAATTAATTACTGATTTAGAATCTTTGGAGAAAATTTAGGAAATTTCAGAAACTATGGGTATTTATGGACTAGGAAAAATGTCAAGTGGCAAGACAAATTGATAAATGGTAATATAAATAAGTGACAATTGATAGTAGAAATAATTGATAAGTGACATTAGGATTTGACTAGTGTCATAAAAAATGGAGTGACAATTGGATTAGAATTTGGGAGACAAATGGACTAGTTATTAAAAGATCTATTGGAGACCATAAGAGGACATATGGCAAGTGACAAGTGTCACGCCACTTGCCACACACCTCACTTTCATTGTGTTCAATTGAAAGACAACCATTTTGTCTTTCATTTTTCTAAACACTCTCTTCTCCATTTTTCGTTCTTTTTTGTTCTCTCATCTACGACACTCTCTACTCCCCCACTCCACATTGATCCTTGTCCAACTCCTTCACTTGGTTTCTTCAAAACCTTTGTCGTCTTCATCTTGTTGCAAAGGAAACCTAACCTTTTCATCCTTAAATGATGACGATTGTTTATGCATGGACAGCTAGTGTTTCATGGTGATTGAAGAAGCTTTGAGTTAATCAAGTAGGTAGCACCTTGTTCTTCATGGGTTCTTTAATTATAAACTTATACGATGAGTGATTTAAGATTAAATGATCATGATAATGGAGTTGATTTTATGTTGTAACGTGGATAAGGAAATAAGTAGGTTTATGTCATATTTCTGTGTACATGATGAGTAATAAACTATGAAATGTTATAAGGATGTTTTTGAGATAGATTGGTTATGAGAATGGTGTTTGAATGAGAGTTTAAAGTTGATGAATGAAGAAATGTGTTTATGTCTTATTTTGGGTTGATGAAAAGTACAGAAAATTGATGGATGAATATATGTGTTTGTGTTATGTTTTGAGTGTATGAAAGCCATGAGTTATAAGTTGCTATGTAGATGAAATAGGTTGTGAATTTAGAGTATAATGAAGGTGAAAGACATGCTTAAGAAAGATGTTGAGTAATGTTCTTGAGATGAGAAGAATAAGGATATTTGCATGATTAATGAACAATGATTTATAGATTGTTTTAATGGTTGATATTGAGATGTAATTAAGGAGAGAATGAAGAGGAAATGAAGTAGAAGTGATTAATTATACAAGGGATGTCTTGAATATATTATAAAAGAGATAAAATGTGGAAAGAGTTATAAAGGCATGTATGAAGGGATTAAGTGAATGATAATAATGATTTAAATGAATGGATTTTAATGCAACTAATATGGTAGCTAGGTTAGCATGAAATGAAGTTGCATAAATGGACGTGAATTATGGAAGATTTGGGGTGTCAATGATGTTACATTTGTTGAGGAATTTGTGTAAAAATAAAGGAAGACAGATAGGGCATGATTGTGGCATAGCCCTGACGATTGTGGCCTAGATTATTTGGGCTCTGTCACTATCATGGTAGAGTCCCTACAATCATGGACAATTTTACCAGCTTCTATCACAATCATGGGCAGGCACAAAGAGAGAAATGTTGTCTTTTAGGTGATGTTTGAACTAATTAATGATAAGGTACTTCTTACAATGTATTTAGGTTTGAATGAGGCCTTGAATGAACCTATTTGATGATGGATTAGGTGATTAAAGTGAGTAATGTATATTAGGTGTAAACGAACGATTGAATGATAATGTTAAATGATCATGATAAGTGATTTAAGGATACTTATATAGCCAGAAATGTCATTAAGCATGCATTATACATAACATATATACATTTGTGTATGATTAAATACTTATCTGATTGAGCAAATTAGTGATGTGTACAATGTGTATTGCATGATATAGAAACGCAAATCGAACGACTGCATCCAGACATTGCTAAGACGTCAAGACAATAACTATCTGGATCATATTATGAGTAACCTAGATGTTCTCACTAAGATTGTTTGTATTTGTTTAAATTTAATTTATTGAACTAATAATTATGTGAATGTGAAAAATGTCGGACATTGATGATCCGACGAGTTCAATAACTGGGAATGTATTGGAAGTGCTTTGTTGAATGTGAATTTGAAAGGAATAAGTGTTCTTAACAATTATGTTGAATGTCGGACTATTATTCGATGAATTATGAGAAGTGAATGTGCACTGAATAAAAGTGATTGATTACATATATGTGAATTCATGCATCTTATTACATTGAAATGCATGATCAGATAAAGACAGTTGTGACTGGAGTAGCTAGTGAAAAAAGCTTAAAGCTTAGAATGTGTGTAAGAGCCACATGCTCAATATGTAAAATGAACCTGGTATCCCCAACGGATAGGGACGGTTATCAATGAGTCCGATATTCCTAATGGATATGAGATAGTTAAAAAGGTACTCGGTAACAACAAAGTAATAATTGAAAGTGAATCATATGTGTATTGCATATACAATTTAATATGTACTAAGTGAATGATCAAATTGAATTGTTTAAATGACACTGAAATTGAACTATGAAATAATGTGCAGTATGTGATTGTGTGAACTGTTTTTAAAATGTGAAATGTGAATTACTATGTGTTTTGATATGAGTGAGTCCATCAATGATGATTAGTTCACTGAGTTTGTAAAACTCATCAAAATTTTAACGTGATTTTTCAAGTACGAGAGTGAAGATTTAGCTTTTAAGATAAATTAGAAGAAACCTAGTACCGCATTTTGTACTCAAGAAATAACTCAAAGGTTGGTCAATTGAGACTGAATAGCTTCATGTAGTATAATTTGTACAAAGAGCAATAGACTCTGATAGGCTTTTAATATTGTAGATGTGTATGGATCATATAGTGAAAAGCTACATTGTAATTATACTTTTATAAATGAAATGAGGAATTGAGTTTTAGACATTGCGTTAATTGTGTTTTAATTAAGATGCCATATAAGTAAATGTGACTGCTCTAAAGCATTGCTTTTATGGTGCATGTTCCCAAATGTCCATAGGATGTCGGGTAGATGCACCACGGAAGTCGGGTGTTTCAAGTTTTAGTATCAGAGCATGGTTAGGCATCCATAAAGACATATATAGACAACTAGACATGTTATATCGTGAGAAATTCATATAGTAATTAAGGTTATTTCTATCATAAGTCATCTGTCATAGGTGATCAAGTTGGACAATCAGCTGACCTAGAGTCTGTAGAAGCCAATAGAGAGTCTTCTATATCTCGACCTAACAGAACGCCTCTGAGAATTCCTGAGAGAAAGGAAAGGAGGTATGATAAATTAAGAAAGCAAGGGCCTGTGGACTTCTACGGAAGTACAGACCTTGTTGAGGCCAAAGGATGGCTAGAGAGAACCGAGAGGATATTCAAATTAGATGGATTACGAGTCAAATGAGAAGTTTAACTGCGCAGTCTCATTACTGCAAGGTCTAGCATACCAGTGCTGGAAGACTATCCCAAGCAGTACCACTAGACCTTGCAGATTGAAGTGGAAAGACTTTTTGAAGCTATTCAAGGAGAATTATATGTCGAAGATTTACTTGGATAGAAAGATGAAAGAGTTTTTAGATCTAAAGCAAGGCAGTCTCATTGTAGCATAGTATGAAATACGGTTTAATAAGCTGATGGGTATGATGCTGCCTTGGTAATTACTAAGTAGGATAAATGTAGAAGGTTTGAAGATTGGTTGAATATGGAGATTAGAACGAGGCTAGCTATAATAAATCTGAGCAGTTTGAGTGTAACATCCCATCACCGATGGTAAAGGTAGAATAGTAATTTTGAGTGGTCCATGGGCGTTTAGAAATGCCTTTACATGTTCATGCATAATCTAGCATCC
>JAOSBN010000005.1:9579164-9591982 GCA_027563595.1 Erythroxylum suave | reverse complement strand
GTTTTGCAAAAGAGCTTGATCAAAGTGTAATATGTTTTATTTTTGGAATGAGCTAATTGACATGTTGTCTTGTAAGCGAAAATGATTCTGAATAAAAATGGGCCCAAATTTGTGATTATAAAAAAAATACTCATACCAACTTTTGATTGTTTTAGTGCTCTAGCACACCACCCTTCCAAGGTACGGACTCGAATATCACCGTCGATGTCGGGTTCGGGTCTTGTAGGAGTGGGGTGTTACATTGAGAGCGGCTTCGATCTGAATAGAATAATTGTTAAGAGATGGCCAAAGGGAATACAAAGAAGAATTCAAAATGAAGAGATAGGGTGAACCCAAGTTGATTATGGCAGAAGATATAGTAAGCGCCAAAATAGATCTTTTCAGCCACCAGCTAGATCAAGACAGTCAGGGTTCAGACAAAGGGGCAGTTTTACGTAGTTTGAAAGTGGTAGAGGTCCAATATCTGGGCAGATTCAATCGTGTGAACATCGTGGAAAGAAGCATGGTGAAGAATGTTGGAAGCAAATAAGAGCTTGCCTTCGTTGTGGCTCCTGCGATCATCATATCAGAGGTTGTTTCGTAGTTTTTGGGGCACAGTTTGGAATGAGAGGAGGAGTAGCAATTGAGACAATTGTCTAGCAGAGTAGAGCTAGTGAATCTGGACAAAGAGGCAGAGGTAGAGGTAGAGTGAGTTCAGGGAGTCCTACTGTCAGGACTGACGTAGACAGGAGGCTCAAAACTCCCCAAATGTTATTGCAGATGTGTTGCGTATCTTTAATTTTGAAGTTTTTGCATTGCTAGATCCAGGATCTACACATTCTTTTATCACACCGCATCTAGCATCTAGGTTGTATTGTAATAAAGAAATGTTGAAATATAGATAAAAGGTGAGTACACCAATAGGTAGTACTCTAGTAATTGGTGAAGTTTGTAAAGGGAATATGATTCGAGTGGATAAGGCAAAGTTAGAAGCTGAATTAATTATATTGCAGTTAAAGGAGATAGATATTATTCTAGGTATGGATTGACTCACTACTCATAGGGCTATAATGAACTGCTACACTAAGGAAGTAATACTAGAATCTCTTAATTATCCGAGAGCAATGTTTCGAGGTGTTAGTCAAGTGGTGCTAGCCAGATTGATCTCAATAATGATTGCTTTGAGACTGATCTGAGGTGGATGTGAGGCTTATCTAGCCCACCTAGTTGATACCCGTATTGAGCTGATGCTACAGGATATTCTTGTTATTAGGGATTTCTTGGATATATTTCCCATTGAGTTATCTAGTTTACTCCCAGATAAGGAAATGAAGTTTGTCATTGAATTAGTTTCAGGTACTGCTCCTATATTTATTCCTCTATATAGGATGACACCTGTAAAACTTAAGGAACACAAGGCTCAGTTATAGGAATAATTGGAAAAAAAAGTTTTTATCATACCCAGTTTATCATCATAGGGAGCTCCAGTTTTATTTATGAAGAAGAAAGATGGGACTTTGAGGTTATATATCGATTATAGGCAACTGAATCGGGTGACGGTAAAGAACAAGTATTTGTTGTCGAGAATTAATGACTTACTTGATTAGTTACAGGGAACTTAGGCATTCACTAAGCTAGATTTGAGATTAGGGTACTATTAGTTGAAGATAGCAGAAACAGATGTACCGAAGAGTGCTTTCAGGACTAGATATGCGCATTTCAAGTTTTTAATGATGCTGTTTGGGTTGACAAATGCTCTAATAGCATTTATAGCTTTGATGAATAAGGTATTTCCACCTAGATCGATTCGTGATTGTGTTTATTGATGACATTTTTGTTGTATTCAAAGAGCAGAAAAGAGCATGCTGAACATCTGAGGTTAGTCCTACAAATTGTACAGGAGAACCAATTGTATGCCAAATTTAGTAAGTGTGAATTTTAGCTTGATCAAGTAGTGTTCTTGGGGCATACAGTAATTGTACAAAGCATACAGGTGGATCCAAAGAAAGTACAAGCAATAATGAAATGGGAAGCTCCGAGAAAAGTATCAAAGTTCTAGAGTTTCCTTAGATTAGTTGGATACTACCGGAGGTTTGTTGAGGGGTTTTCACTGATTTTAGCCCCTTTGATAAAAATTCTAAGGAAGAATGTACCTTTCCAATGGAATGATGAACGTTAGAGGACTTTTAAGGAACTGAAACATCGATTAACTACAGTGTAGGAGTTAACTATTCCATCTGGATCTGAAGGTTATGTGATGTATAGTGATGCGTCACACTAGGTGTTAGGACGTGTTCCGATGCAGCGTGGTAGAGTGATAGCATATGCATTGAGACAGTTGAGGTTTCATGAGTTCAATTACCCAGTACATGGTCTAGAACTTACTGCATTAGTATTTACCTTGAAGATTTGGAGACACTATCTATTTGAAGGGACTTTTTAGATATATACTAATCATAAGAGTTTTAAGTATCTGTTGAGTCAAAAAGAGTTGAGTGTGAGATAGAGGAGATGGATAGAGTTACTTAAAGATTATGACTGCATAATTGAGTATCATCCTGGAAAAGCTAATGTAGTAGCTGATGCATTAAATAGAAAATCCAATAGTAGTGTGGCTCAAATTCAAACATCGAGGTTACCAAGCCTAGTTCAATTGAGAGCACTAAATGTTGAGTTGAATTTGGGCCATAATGAGGCATTAGTAGCTACACTAAAACTTAGACCAATGTTGCATGACAGAATTAGAAAAGTTCAAGGCAAAGATTTGGAATTAGTAAAGCTTACAGAGAAGTTGAAAGTGAATTCAAATTCTGAGTTTGAATTGAGAGATGGGATACTATGGTTGAAGCAGAGGTCATGTGTACCTGATATTGAGGATCTGAGAAAGGAGATTCCAAAGGAAGGACATATGACAACCTATGTTATGCATCTTGGTACTACCAAGATGTATAACATACTTAAACATCATTTTTGCTGGCCAGGGATGAAAAAGCAAATAGCAGAATATGTGGCTAAATGCTCCACTTGCCAATAGATTAAAGTATAACATTAGGCTCCATTTGGTAAGTTACAATAATTGACTATTTTAAAGTGGAAATAGGAGAGAATGACTATGCACTTTATCACGGTTTTGTCGAGAACTCCGAGGCGACATGATGTTATATGGGTTATAGTGGATTGATTGACAAAGTCAACCCATTTCTTACCAGTAAGAGAGACTAATACACTGGATCGGTTACCCCAGAGGAACGTAAATGAAATAGTGAGATTGCATGGGGTCCCGGTGTCCATTGTGTCAGATAGAGACATTAGATTTACTTCGAGATTTTGGAGGAGCTTACAGACAGCTATGGGTACGAAGTTGAACTTCAGTACTGCATTTCATCCTTAAACAGATGGACAGAGTGAGAGAACGATTAAAACTATTGAGGATATGCTCAGTGCTTGTGTATTGGAGTTTTAGGGAGTATGGGATTAGTATGTAGCTTTGATTGAATTTGCATATAATAACCATTATCACAATAGTATCAGATGGCACCATACGAGGCATTATATGGCAGAAAGTTTCGTTCGCCGTTGTATTGGGATGAAAAAGGTCTAAAGATTGCAGAAGTCCCATAATTGATTTAGGATACTATTGATAAAGTGAAACTGATCTAAAATAGAATTAAAGTAGCTCAAGATAGTCAGAAGAGTTATATGGATCAGTACCAGAGGGATATGGAGACAAATGAAAAACAAAATAAATGTCACAGACATGACACTTCAATATAAATAAAATTTTTGGTTTCCTTTTTATTTTTATTATTTTAATTTTAATTTTAATTTTTTATAAAATTAACGGTAGCATAATTAAAATTAAAATTAAAATTAAATTAATGTTTTATTAAATTAGTAGTAGTATGGTGAAAATTAAAATGATAAAAAAAGCCTCACTTAAGTGATTAATTTTATTATTATTATTATTATTATTATTATTATTATTATTATTATTATTAGCCTGCATCGAAGAGAGGTGTGTAACCTTCATCCAAGGAAATGATGGAGACGTTGAAAGCTACGTTGGTAGAGCAAAGGAAGCAAAAGAAAATAAGAAAGAAAGTAAGGAATGGTCATTAAATAAAATGGTGACGTTTTTTAATTAGACAGGGTTGGAGAAAGTAGCATTAGATAGAAGATCCACTCTCATTTTCTCATTGGTTTTTCCTATTTCCCCTCCTTATTAAGTATAAATATAACCCATACTCACTATTTTCTAATTACTGGAAACTATGATTGACTTTTTAGGGATTGAAATTTGAAGATCACATAATTTCAACATTTATAAGGTTTGGATAATAAGCAGAACATTTCACTCTGACCAATTCATTTCTTTGAGAAGTGTTAATGAATGAAAGCGTGAGTTTTTTCATACCATTTAACCTTTTCTTTCTTTTAAAATATGTTTAGATATACGTAAATCATGCTTTTAAATTTTAACAAAATATCTTGAAAACTAATAAAGAAAAATAATGTTTGTAAATTTTGAAACGGTAGAGACCAAACTTAAAAAGGAATCTTAATTAAGAGACCACATATACATTATTTTATTGGAAATTAGTTGACTTCAAAATTACGTTTCAGACTTAGGAACATTCACTTGTCTACTAAACCTTATCTTTCTTTTCCTCACTTTATCAACTTTTCTAGTCATTCTATTTTTAATTATGAAAAGATGGTGAATGTAAGTAAAATTGGAACTACATATCACTAAAAGAAAAGAACACATTATGAATTGATAATTACTGTTAAGATATAGGTGATTATATCTTATTATTTAATTTTGTACATTATTTGATAATTGTACCTAGTTGCGATTATGTGGGACTCTTTCAAGATAGGACTTAATAGCTCATTTTAGGGAAATGACTATCCAAAGTAGCATATTTTTTTTGGAAATATGACTTGGTAATTGTAGCTGGATTATTTGTATGATTAAACAACAATTCTTGTTTAACTTGGATTAAGATCCAATCTTGAAAAAGATTTGAGTGTGCTGAATGAAGTACTCTACTAAGAAAAGACTTCTTGGTGAAGAGGTTATCTAGCTTAGATATGTGTCTAAGGTGGTCTTCCATGATGGTTCTCATTTGATTATTGTTGAAAAATACGTCATTGAAATAAGTGGAAATGATTGTCGTATAGGTTGGGTGTTGATTAGATTTGTGTGAGTGAACCCTTGTTTGGACTCCATGTGTGTGACTTGGTCCTTTCTTGGTTGTATATGTGAATTACGTTGGTATGGATTATAGTACATCGAAAGGAAGTTGCAGATTGGGGATGGGTGACTTTTGGCGTGCGTGACATCTTTGTTGCATCTTTCTTGGTTGTTAGCATAATCTTTGTGATTATTGATGTTGTGTTGGGTATGGGTGTCTTCTTGATTGTGCAATGTATATGTTTTGGTTGTCCTTTGTCTATGGTGATGGATTATTATTTTTGCGATAAACGTGTGTGAGCAACTAACTTCGTATTTTGAGCTTTTCATATAACCCAAGTTTGTTTCCTTTGAGGGTGGTCTTAGGTAATTTTTTGGCTGTCATTTTTAGTGTTGGTGTACGAAAATTCTAGAAGTTTTTCATGACTTTGTAGTTGCTATCTTTGTTATTGGTTTGGTGTAAAAAACTTCAACAGTTGTGGTGGTTTTTGCAACCTTTTGTGTATGATGTTTCGGTGAAGAAACGTTTATTGATTTGAGATGTCTTATGGCTGTTGTACATGGAATTTTCAGTGACGATATTGAAGCCTCACAATAGATCTTTTGAGGGACATCTTCTTGTTCTTTCGTTGATGAAGCGGCATATTTAGGAGAGTTGTTTTTTTATCTTAAATGTTTTTGTTTATGTTGAATTTTGTTAATCACTTGAGTTGTTTATTTTGTTTCGTTATTATTAAACATTGTTTGAGAGAATCCTCTGTTGAGGTTAGTACGAGGTGGTCGTACTATTGAGTGTGAAATACTTTAACGGGTAGTGAGAACGAGGGATAGTGTCAAAGGTTCAGTGGTGACGACTCAGTAAAGTCTTACATAAAACTATTGTCATTAGTGGAATTATTAAGCTGGGTGACGACCCCGCATATGTAGGCAAGTTATGTCGAACTGCATTAACAAATATCATAGTTGATTTATGTTTGTGCGTTTAATTTTTCTAGCTTTTGATTGTGTTAGAAACGACTACGACAAAATCTAAAAGTTTGCAAAACCTTTACTACCCCTTTGATTTTTTCAATTGGTATCAGAGTAGGCACTGAATCAAAACTTGGTACATCAAGTCAGTGCAGATCCTTGTTTCGCAATTATGGCTATAAAAAAAGGGGCATCAATCATCAAGTAATCATTTTTAGATGAATTAAATTATCCTACATGGAAATCGCAGATGAGAGTATTCTTTTAGGCATAAGGAAAAAAAGAACATAACTCGGTTTTAAATGGTTGGAAACATCTTATGACAACTGATGAAAATGGAGAACCAGTGCTTAAAGATGCATATAAGTGAACAAGGGCTGAAGAAAAGAGAGCGTTTGGAAATTCTCAAGCCTTGGATGCCATCTTCAGTACAGTTGATGAAGGTTGCTTGCTATGATATTAGCATGTGAATCGGCCAAAGAAGCAAGACACAGCTTACAAACTATACATGAGGGATCGAAATCTGTGATAGGATCAAAACTTCAGATGTTAGCTGTGAGATTTGAAGAGCTAAAGATAAATGAGAGTGAAACCAATGGAGACTTCCATGAGAGACTGCGTGACATAGCAAACCAAGTACATTAACTCAGGAAGAAGTACTCTAACTTGAAACTAGTTAAAAAGACATTGAGATGGTTGTCTCCTAGGTTCATACAAAAAATTGCAGCCATCGAAGAAGCCCGTGATATCACTATAAGGTAAATGAGATTTTTACCAATTTTGAGATGAATTTGTTAAGGGACAATGGGGAGAAGAGTAAAGGATTGACATTGTAAGTCGAGATTGGTTAAGTCGTGAATGACTTTAAAGATGAATTCGATCAGAATGAGGATATGGAGTTATTGACAAGAAATTTCAATAAGTGGTTAAAGAAAGTAAAGAAGGATAGATCCGATTTTGGCAAAAATAGACAGTTGATGACTGAGATAATATGACAAGAAATAAGCTCAGGTTTGAATTTCTTTGAAGGGCACAAGGGCTGTGTGATTTACATTTTTAACATATAGCTTGATGTTATTTACTAAAAAAAACAAAAAAAAAGAGGTTTAAAGGAGTTATCGTTTAGGCCTTCTAAGTTTTTATTTATTGGTTTTCTAAGGTTTAGTAGATTGATGTGTACATGAGGCTATGCTTGATGATGGGGTTTATGAATTTGATCAGTCTTATAAAGATGGAATTGAAGAGAGCAATGATATGTTAGCATATATGTTAACTAGTAGTAAATTGTCATCTTGACTTTCTGCTAGTGCACTACATGCTTATGTTTCTTCCGCTGCACTTACTACTGATTTTTTTGCTTCTTTATTCCCTAAGATTGATCGCATTAAAAACATTCTTCATTTTGGTATTGTTTTGTACTACAGGGGAGACATGATATCGTTTTTAGTGACTGTTCAATTCAAGAGGAGATTTTAAGGTATCTTCGTGACTATTAGTCTTGCTTTTTGACATCTTTTTATCCCAAAGGGGAGAAATTTGGATGATTGGAGATTGTTCGCTATTGTTTCTTTGGATGTTTCTTAAACCTGAAGAATTTGATGGATGTTCTTTGGAACTTAATGTTGGATTAAGGCAGAGTTCTTTTCTCATATGGATTATATATCCAATTATTTTATTTAGGGGAAGTTTCAACTATGTGAAAAATAATGCCAAAAAGGGGGAAGATTGTCAAGATATCGGTGATTATATCTTATTATTTAATTTTGAACATTATTTGATAATTGAACTTAGTTGTGTTTATGTGGGACTCTTTCAAGATAGGATTTAATGAATAACTTATTTTGGGGAAATGATTATCCAAGATAGCATTTTTTTAGAGATATGACTTGATAATTGCAGCTGAATTATTAGTGTGATTAAACAACAATTATTGTTTGATTTGGATTAAGACTGACCCAATCTTGAAAAAGATTTCTTGGTGAAGATGCTATCTAGCTTATGTATGTGTCTAAGGTGGTCTTCCATAGTGGTTCTCTTTTGATTATTGTTGAAAAATACACCATTGAAACAAGTGGAGATGATTGCCGTATAGGTTAGGTGTTGATTGGAGTTGTGTGAGTGACCCCTTATCTGGACTCCATATGCATGACTTGGTCCTTTCCTGTTTGTATATATGAATTACATTGGTATGGATTATAGTATATAGAAAGGAAGCAACAAATTGGGCATGCGTGACATCTTTGTTGCATCGTTCTTGGTTGGTAGCATAATCTTTGTGATTATTGATGATGTGTTCAGCATGGGTCTTTTCTTGATTGTGCGGTTATTATGTTTGACTGCTGTATGTGTTTCGGTTGCCCCTTGTCTATTATGATGGATTATTATTTTTTAAGTAAACGTGTATGAGCAGTTGGCTTCCTATTTTGTACTTTTCATATAACCCAAGTATGTTTCCTTTGATGGTGGTCTTGGGTAATTTTGTGGCTATTGTTTTTAGTGTTGGTATGCGAAAATTTCAGAAGTTTTCATGACTTTGTAGCTGCTATCTTCATTGTTGGTTTGTTGCAAAAAACTTCAGTAGTTGTAGTGGTTGTAGCAACCCATTGTGTATGAAATTTCGGTGAAGAAACATTTATTGATTTGAGACATTTTGTGGCTATTGTGCATGGAATCTTCAGTGACAATGTTGAAGTCTCATAGCAGATCTTTCGATGGACAACTTCTTTTTCTTTCATTGATGAAGCGGCATGTTTAAGGGAGTTTTTTTTTTTAAAATCTCAAGTGCTTTCATTTATGTTGAATTTTGTTTAGTCACTTGAGTTGTTTATTTTGTTTCATTATTATTAAACATTGTTTAAGAAAATCCTCTATTGAGGTTAGTATAAGGTGGTCGTACTATTGGGTGTGAAATAATTTCATGAATAGTGAGAACAAGGGATAGTGTCAAGGGTTGAGTAGTGTCAACTCAGTAAAGTCTTGTGTAAAATTATTGTCATTAGTAAAAGTATTAAGCTAGGTGAGGGCCCCGCAGATATAGACAAGGTGTGTCGAACTACGTTAACAAATATTAGTGTTGATTTATATTTGTGCATTTAATTTTTATGGTATTTGATTGTGCTAGAATGACTGCATCAAAATCTGAAAGTTTGCGAAACCTTTACTACCCGTTCTGTTTTTTTAATTACTAACGGTAAAAGTTCGTAATAAATTAGCAATGAAAATTAATTTTCCATTGGTAAGTTTGTTCAAAAAAAATGGTTTTTTCCAGCCGCCAAAATTTCCATTAATAAATGTTAAGGACAATTATTTCCAAGATTTTCCTGATAGAACATAGCAATGGAATAGTAAATTTTGTCATTGTCGGTAAATGTAACTATTATATGCAAGTGAGTTTTTAAGATAAAAACTTACATAGATGGCAATGTGTATCCATGTAAAGCAAAACTCGAGGTTAAAGGCTACAAACAAAAACAAGAAGTTGATTTTGATGAAACCTTTCCACCAGTAGCTATGCTTAAATCCATAAGGATCTTATTGGTTATAGCCACATATCATGATTATGAAATCTAGAAATAAATGCCAAAACAACATTTCTCAATAGAAATTTACTAGAGGATGTGTATATGACATAACCTAAGGGGTTTTTAATCCAAAAGATTTCCTAATCAAATATGTAAGTTACAAAAGTCTATTTATGGACTTAAGCAAGCATCACAAAGTTGAAACATTTTTTTTATGAGACAATCAAAGATTTTAACTTTATAAAAAATATGGATGAACTTTGTGTCTATAAGAAGGTTAATGGGAATGCAGTCATCTTTCTATTAGTATATGTGGATGAAATATTGCAAGGAAATGGCATATCAATGTTTCAATTTATAAAGATTTGTTATCTAAGAACTTCTCGATAAAGGATATGGGAGAAAGGAGTAAAGATCTATAGAGATAGATCAAAGAAGTTGATTAGCTTATCTTAATCCACAAATATAGATAAACTATTAAAGAGATTTAACATGGAGAATTCCAAGAGGGGCTTCTTACCCATTTCCTATGGGATTTCTCTCCCACAGAGTATGTGTCCTAAGACATAAGAAGAGAGAGATAAAATAGATTGTGCTTTATATGTTTCTGCAACTAGATCAATCATATATGCGATGTCATGTAATAGACGAGATGTCTCTTTTTTTAAGCATAATAAGCAGGTTTCAAGCCAGTCTTAGTGATGGTTATTAGACGACTGTGAAAAATATCTTAAAGTGCTTAAAAAAGACTAAAGATGTTTTCTTAGTTTATAGAGGAGCTGAACTCATGAACTAAGAGTTTAGCGATATTTAAATGCTACTTTTCAATCAGATTAAGATGATAGGATATCGCTATTAAGGTAAATCTTCACTGTAAATAGTGGTTCGATAAATTGGAAGAGTTCTAAACAACCAACCATTGTAGATTTTATAACTGAAGTAGAGTACTTTTTAATGTCCAAGGTGGCAAAGGAAGCAATTTTGATTAAGAAGTTCATCACTGAACTTAGAGTAGTTCCTAGCATTGTTAAGTCTATAGTATTGTACTGTGACAACAATGGCGTCACTACACAAGCAAAGGAGCTAAGGTCTCATTAATAGTCCAAATATATAGTCAGGAAGTTTCACTTGATCAGAGAGATAGTGGAGCGAAAAGACCTAACATTAGAACAAGTTCCCACTGAAGAAAATCATACAGATCCTCTCACTAAGTCATTGTCTCAAAGATACATGATTAATATATGGATAAATATGATATTAGATATGTAGGCGATTAACTTTAGTGCAAGTAGAAGATTATCAGTTTATGCCCTTATAACCAATCAATTTATTGCAATTTTATGTATAACATTGTTATTTTAATTAACAAAGGCATTCTTTATCTTTATCTTTATCTTTATATACTATGTTAATTACGTTTGATATTTTAATATTAAAGGTAAAAAGCATGTAACAATTATTTGTAATTGAAACTATCATGAGATCATAATTATAAGATTCAGTTTGTATTTATTTATTATTGCTAAATTGTTCATAGTTATAGTTTCATCAAGACGAGATATTGATAAAATGGTAAAACTAACACATATTATTTTTCTTTCTTATGAAGATAGTAATTGATCTCATAAAAAATTAAAGTATGGAGATAATTAAACAACCTTATGAGCTTATTAGAGAATCAATTCATTAAATTGACTCAATTATTATGATCCTAAATGAAATATTGCTTATGTGTTTGTGGATTTTCTTATTATGATATTTGTATAATTGATCCTTATACTTCGGGTTATCAAGGTATCTTATGCAAGAATTGTCATGTTTCAATGCTACTTATGACCTGTCCATATAGAGATAGTTTAGTAAGTCAATAAGTGATTTGTCACTCTAAAGCAATCAGAGAGAATGTTATACTAATTTTAGTTACTATTGGTTTAAGTCATTCTTTGGCTAGTGTGAATTGACATTTGAAGAGATATTTTAAAATATCAATTATAAATTAATTACTAATTAACAAAAACGAAAATGTATGCACATCTTAAGTCAAACTACTTTGATATTCTTTATATTTGGGTGATCATGACATATTGTTAAATGTTAATCTTGATATATGATTATAAATTGCTTAATAAGAGAATTAAAGATAAATTAAAAGGAGTTTTAGTTTGTCTAATTTTAATTATGAATTAGAATAAGAATTTATATTCATTTCTATTATATTAGAAACCTAATGAATCACAAATAAAGAGCAGTTTAAAAGAGAAAAATCTTTTTCGATTAATTTAGACTTAATTCTAAAGTTTGAGAAATTTTAAGGATTAAATATGAGATATTTGATTTTATTTAAATTAAATTAAATTAAATTATAATTAGTGTTGGACTTTAATTATAATTAAAATATAAAATTTTTAATAAATTAAAACCTAATGTTTTTTCTATTTATAGGAATAAGCGTAAGGGAGTTAAAAATCTTGTTAATTTTTCCTCAAAGAGTTGAGTGTCTTTTTATTGCTTTATGGATACCATTAGAGGTTAGGTGTGTGAATAACTCATGGTTGACACTTCAAAAAGGTTTCAAAAAGATTTCTACAAAAATTTTGAATCAAGTACAATTTCATATTTTATTATTCATATTTTTCAAGTTATTCAATTATTATGATTTGATCGAAAATTGTAAAAATTTTATTTTTCTATTGCGTCAATGATTCGATCATTGTTGGTTTTCCAATAATAGCTTGCTATGTTTCTAGTTTTAATTTTTTTAGTTTGTAGTTTTTGTTTATCTCAAATAAAAAAAATCTATTTGATTGATTATGTCAATATAATTATATTTTTTATTGATAATAATTAGATATTAGATAAAACTTTAAAATAGATCAATTTTATGAATTAATTAAGTAGATATTTTTATTTTAATCTCTTATATGACAAACATTATAAATTTTTTCTTATATTAAATAAATATTTATTAAATTATTTAATATTTTAATATATACTTTAATTATTGTAATACTTTTATTTGAGATTTATGAACTTTAAGATATTCTAAATTTAAATTATATTTATTAAATAATTATTAAATTAAAAATTAAAAAAATTAGAAAAATTAAAATAAATTAATTTATATTAATTGTAATTCTTATTAGTAATTAATG
>JAOSBN010000005.1:9519404-9533626 GCA_027563595.1 Erythroxylum suave | reverse complement strand
GAATGCATGTATAATTATTTGTATATGTAAAAATTCATATGCACATATCAGCGAATACTCAATTATGTAAAGTATATGATGTACTGGAAATTCCTAAATTTTCTAACCCCTAACGTGGGGTATTACATACAGATCTACACAAAGAATGTCCAGATCTACCTTAGAAGGAAAAAATATCCAATTTTCTATTTAACAATGGTAAAATACTTGTTTTCTTTCTCTTGCTGTCACGAGAGCCAAATGCAAACATCTAAGGCAAAAAAGGAGAAAATTAATCGAAGATATACTAAAACTTGTGACAAACCAAGTTTGACAGACAAAAAGTGGATCTAGTCAGTAAAAGATGTAGAAATGAAGATGGAAACTAAAAAATAAAACAGATAGTAAAAAAGAAGTGACAAGATTACAAACCGTGTTTTGATCAAGTCAATGGCTTAGATACATGGGTAAGACGTCAGAGATCAATGGTTTTGGGAAGACTTGATGGAGACTACAAAGAAGAACTGATCGAAAATAAAGGTAAAGCTTTTTTAAAAACAATACAGAAGTAAAGAAAATGCTTGGGTTTTGGTGACGTTTTCCAAATTTTGTAAAACAAACATTTTTTGTGACGATTTAATAGATTGGTAACAAAATGTCGTACATTTTGCGATGCTAAAGGTATTTCGTAGACAAAGTATGGCATTTTGCAACGAATATTGGTTTCGTCACAAAATGTGGGAGATCAGAATAATATAGCTATGTCGTTTTTTCACCTTGTTCCAAACGTATTGACGACAGTTATCATTTATCATAACTACAGGTTTTGCATTTAACGACGAATCTTGTTTTCGTCGCTGAATGTTGCAACGTTAAAAAAAATTTAAGTAGGACGGCATTGTTTGTCTAATGACAAATGGCGTCATCCCACCGGAGTAAAAATCAAACCTGTAACCTTCCTCCCTCCCTCTCCTTTGTTTCTGCATTTTCTCTGAAACAACAATTTATTCTCCCTCGTTTCTTCAATCCCCCTTTTGTTGTTCTTCTCGATTTTCTATTCTTATCTTCCCCCCATCTGTCATCTCGTGGAGTTGAGCTCAACCTGGTAAGTTTCCTTTCATTTGTTGTGGGTTTTTTTTATGAATGTCTTAAAGATACCGAATTTAAAATTGTTATGGTTTCTTCGATTTCTTCAATTGTTTGTATGGATTAAACAACTACTATGTTGGGTTTCTGTTGAATTATGTGAATGATGGTGAAGAAAGGGAACAGAATGAATGAACGGCTGAAGAAACATGTGTCTTATGTTCTATTTACAAGGTGTTCGTTGAAAGTCCTATTCCAATGAACATCTTTCATTTTTTGTCCAAAATTTGACTTGTTTTGACATGTAATCTATTTATGTTGAGGAAAGATGATCGACTATGATAAGGATAGAAAAGATCAAGCATAGGTACCTATTTAGATAGAAATTGCAAGCTGTACGATAATGTCACTAGCAATTCATTTTCTAATGGAGAAACATCAATGTCCTTAAACTGGAGGCGTATTCTTTTTTCCTTCATTGCTTTATCTTCTAGATAGCCTATGCTACCTGTTGTTGCTATTAAAGGAAAAAAATCAGAAACTCCGAGACATCCTTGTTGTTGTCATTTCTATTTTGTAGTGTGTGTGTGGTTTGAAAAATGGGGATGATTCAGGGAAGATATGTTTAATTCCCTGAATGGACTATGAACACACACGCTTTCAGGACTATTATGAACAAACACGCTTATTTGTGTTTGTGATTCATTTCCTTTGTACTAATTACTATCAACCAATATAATTTCCCTTTTAGATTTGAGGTTGGGATAATGCCTAACAAATTGGATATGTTTATGGGTATACAATCCTTCTTCCTTAAAATTAGAACCTAGAGAAAGTCGGAGGTACATCCTAACTTAATTTAGTTATTTTCTCCCATAATGCCTTTAAAGTTCAATTATTCTATAGAAATAGAGTATTATGCCCTTTATATCCAAATTTAAGGTGTAGTGTTCAAGTGAATCAATTAGTTTTCTCTAATCTTATCTCAAAGCATTCTTTCATTGGCACAAATTTTATAAAGTAAGGTAATTTCTTTCACACCTTATTTTATGTCATTATAGGGTCAACTCATTCTTTTAATTTCTTTTGACTCTTTGTCAAATCATCCAATTTATGAGGATAATGTTTAAAAGTTTTTTTTAATTGGATTATGTTTAAAAGTTGTTTCTATTTAATTTTTAGTTCTTTTCTATTTGGATTATGGTTTTAGTTTTACCTTCAATTTTAAGATTGAGTTTAGAAACTTTAATATTGATAGTTAAGCTAATAAGAATCTTAGAAAGCTTCATTGTGGCCACTAATGCAATTCTTTATTTTACAAAAAATTATCAATTTTATTATAAAAAAACTATCACCTTATCAAAACAATACAAGTCTTATGTACGAAAAGTAACACTATCTACATTAATTAGGTAACATAACAGAGATAACTTTTGCTTTATATAAATGCCTAAGGCAGGTTGACATTGAAATTCTTTAACCTTTTTTCTTCTAGGTCTTAATTATTGACATATCCTAATCTTCGTTCTTTGTGCACAATTTAGATATTTATAAATTATGTCATTATAATGTCTACGCGTATTAAATATGATTTTACGTCGTTTAACCTTTAATTCATAGTTTTCAATTTATTTATAATAGATTTTGTTGATGACCAGCTCCATGGCCGTACTATATTATAGATTATGTGTTCCTCTTTTTGCCTGGGGCCAAAAAATCGCATAATTTATATGGCTTCCTCAGGTTCATTTTTCCTTGTTCACCACATTTATTCCAAAACCAAGAAAATTGTTTCAGTTGTAATCTCTTTCTTCTTTCTATCTTTGTAAAGTTGTATCAAAGTGTCCTATTCTATTCCAATAACATAAACAACTCAAGTCAACTGTATATAAGTATGCATATATGAATTAGTAGTAACCTTTATTGTTTTATATATCATTTATCATTTCATTTTGTTGTATATTGTTTACTTCATTGTGCGTATGAACTGATACAACATTGTTGACTGCACGTAATATTAAACATATTTTTTTAACGTAATATAAAGTAGAAAATGCATGGTATAACTCTAGTATCTTCTTATATTGTATAGCTAAATAGATAAGAGTTGGGTGTCTCATAAAAAATGGACAACTGGATACGTAAAAGGAGTTAATAGTTTCACGGAATTTGTAAAAGATCAAATGGGTGATGAATGTAGTATTAATTGTCCATGCATTGATTGCTTAAATGTAGACTTCCAAAGTCAAGATGTTGTATATAATCACTTGCTCATCCGAGGCATAGAAACATTCTATAGTCCATAGCTTTATTATGGTGAACGTAATAAAGCAAGTTGTAGTAGAAGTGTCAGAACATCTTATGATGAGAGTTACAATAATGATGTTGATGATTGTGATGTGAATGATGATGGTGATGATGGGATTGAGGAGATGTTAGAAGATTGTCAGAATTATATAGAGACTATGAATGAAACAGGAATGCCTAACATAATTGGTAGTATGACAGAAGATAATTTTGGGAAGTTATTGCAAGTTGCTCAAGAATAATTATATCCGGGGTGCTCTAATTTTTATTAACTCTCATTTGTTGTGAAGTTGCTGCGTTTAAAGGTTTATACTAAATCAAGTAACAAGTCGTTTGATATGTTAATCGACTTACTAAATGATGCATTACCTATAGGACATAAGTTACCAAAATCTTACTATGATGCGAAGAAACTGTTAGGAGACCTTGGATTGGGATATATTTCAATTCATGCTTGTGAGTATGATTGTGTTCTTTATTGGAAGGAAAGTAAAGAACTTCAGGAGTGTCATATTTGTGGTACATCAAGGTGGTGGGTGGATGATGGGAGAGGGAAAAAGATACCGATGAAAATCCTTTGATACTTTCTTGTTAAACCACAATTATAAAGGTTGTTTATGTCAACAAAAATAGCTATAGATATGAGGTGGCATAAAGAGAAATACATTGATGATAGCATTATGCATCGCCCAGTTGACTCAATGGCATGGAAAGAGCTTGATAGAAAGTTCCCATGGTTTGGACAAGAGTGTCGTAATGTTTGACTTGGATTGGCATCAGATGGATTTAATCCTTTCGATAATATGAGTAATTTAACTAGCACGTGGCCGGTGATTCTAGTCCCATATAATTTACCTCTATGTAAGTGTATGGAGGAGCCTTTTATGTTGTTGTCTTTACCGATTTCAGGATCCACCGCTCTTGGTAAGGACATTGATGTTTACTTACAATCATTAATTGATGACTTAATGACAAACTTTTGATGTTGTTAAAGGCAACACATTCACAATGCATGTTGTTGTATTATGAACTATAAATGATTTCCTACCTTATGAGAATTTTTCGGGGTAGAGCACTAAAGGTTATATGTCTTGTCCTCTCTGTAATCATCAAACATATTCAACAAGGATATGAAGTAAAATATGTTATACGGGTCATCATCATTATTTGGAACATGGGCTTAGATGGTGAAGAAGTAAACAGTTTAATGGCATAGTTAAGTTGAGTGGAATTCCGATGCAGTTGTCAGGTGATGACATTGTTTACCAGCTATCACATTTGGGTGATGTTACACCTAACAAACACCCAAGTAATAGAAAGGATAAGAAAAATGATATTGAATTGAATTGGGGGAAAAAAAAGAATTTTTTTTAGGTTGCCATATTGGAAGTGCTACTATTGAGGCATAATCTTGATGTCATGCATATCAAGAAAAACATTTGTGAGTCCATTTTAAGGATTGTTATAGGAATTGATGGGAAATCTAAAGACACTATTAAAGCTAGATTAGACTTGGAAGTCATGAATATTAAAAAAGATTTGCACTTGAGAAGAAGAGATGGTGGATCATACTTTATTCCCCTTACTTGTTAGAACAAGTCAAAAAGTGAGAAACAAGCATCCTGTCAGTTCCTCCAGTTAGTAAAATTTCCTGATGGGTATGCACTTAATATAAGTCGTTATGTGAATGTTAAAGTCAAAAAAGTATCAGGATTGAAAAGTCATGATTGTCATGTACTTTTGCAACGACTACTTCTTGTTGGAATACGCAGGAAATTGCCGAAGGATGTATACATTATTTGGGGTCAATTGGGAGATTTTTTAAGCAATTATGTTACAAGACACTTAAAGTTAAAGAGATTGATAAATTGGAGAAAGACATAGCATTGATTCTATGTAAGCTTGAACTATTATCCCCCCCAATCGTTTTTTAATGTTATGGTTCATTTGGCAATTCACTTACTATATGAAGCAAAACTTAGTGTATTGGTTCAATTTCAATGGATTTTTCAGATTGAAATGTAATTCATATTAAATTTAAAAAGTTTTTCCTATGTTATTTGTTTATAACAATTCCTAAGTTTTTAACTGTTTGTGTTCAGGTTTTTATACTCTCTTAAGTATTATGTACGTAATAAAGCTCGACCAGAGGGGTATATTGCAGAGGCTTATATAGCAAATGAATGATTAAATTTTTGCTTAATGTACTTAACTGATGTGGAGACAAGATTTAATAGATCAAAAGGTAACTTTGATTTTAATTACGATAGTGGGTTGCTTATTTTCTCCTAAAAAGTTTGGCCACTTGGTGCGGGTAAATATGTTGAATTAACTAAAGACGAATTCAAAATTGCCCATTGGTATATTTTGATCAACTGCGAGAACGTCGATACATATATAGAGTACGTATATTCCTTTTCATTCAAACAATTATATTACAATTTCCTTTATTAACTCTAAGATCTTACTGTGTTTTTTTTTTTCAATAGAGAGTACAAAGACACAATTCGCAGCAAAGGGATCATTAATGTTGAAGAAAGGCATAGGTAGAAGTTTATATTATGGTTTGGAAATCAAGTAAGTTGTAATATTAATTATATATTATAAAAACATGAGAATATGTCTTATGTTTTTAACAATTCCTAAGTTTTTAACTGTTTGTGTTCAGGTTTTTATACTCTCTTAAGTATTATGAACGTAATAGAGCTCGAACAAAGGGGTATATTGTAGAGGCTTATATAGCAAATGAATGATTAAATTTTTGCTCAATGCATTTAACTGATGTGGAGATAAGATTTAATAGATCAAAACGTAACTTTGATTTTAATGACGATAGTGCATTGTCTGTTTTCTTCCAAAAAGTTTAGCCACTTGGTGCAAGTAAATATGTTGAATTAACTAAAGACGAATTCAAAATTGCCCATTGTTATATTTTGAACAACTGCGAGAACGTCGATACATATATAGAGTACGTATATTCCTTTTTATTCAAACAATCATATTAAAATTTTCTTTATTAACTCTGAGATCTTACTGTGTTTTTTTTTTTCAATAGAGAGCACAAAGACACAATTCGCAGCCAAGGGATCATTAATGTTGAAGAAAGGCATAGGTAGAAGTTTGTATTATGGTTTAGAAATCAAGTAAGTTGTAATATTAATTACATATTATAAAAACATGAGAATATGTCTTATGTTTTTAACAATTCCTAAGTTTTTAACTGTTTGTGTTCAAGTTTTTATTCTATCTTAAGTATTATGAACGTCATAGGGCTCGAACAGAGGGATATATTATAGAGGCTTATATAGCAAATGAATGATTAAATTTTTGCTCAATGCACTTAATTGATGTGGAGATAAGATTTAATAGATCAAAACATAAATTTGATTTTAATGACGATAGTGGGTTGTCTGTTTTCTCCCAAAAAGTTTGGCCACTTGGTGCAAGTAAATATGTTGAATTGACTAAAGATGAATTCAAAATTGCCCATTGTTATATTTTGAACAACTGCGAGAACATCGATACATATATAGAGTACGTATGTTCCTTTTCATTCAAACAATCATATTAAAATTTCCTTTATTAACTCTGAGTTCTTACTGTGTTTTTTTTTTCAATAGAGAGCACAAAGACACAATTCGTAGCAAAGGGATCATTAATGTTGAAGAAAGGCATAGGTAGAAGTTTGTATTATGGTTTAGAAATCAAGTAAGTTGTAATATTAATTACATATTATAAAAACATGAGAATATGTCTTATCGTTAAATTATTTTTTAATTTGTCGTATAGATGATATGATTACATAACTGTAATGTGCAAGTGACGACAACAACATTATACAGTTTGAAATGTAGGCCTCATATTTGTGGGAAGAAATACATAAGTTGTATTGTTAATGGGGTGCGATATCACATATAAGATCGAGATAGTCGAGTTAGAAGTTAAAATAGTGGGGTTGTCATTGAAGGTTGTTATAATGATGAAATCATTGACTTCTACGATGTCATATCTAAAATTATAGGAATGCACTACATCAAGGATAAGAAGGTTGTTCTACTTAAATGCAAATTACTAGCATAAATGTTAACAAGACATGGTATGATAATGATCCTTTTATCCTTGCAACTCAAGCTAAACAAGTTTTCTACATCAACGATACTGTGTTGGGTAGCAATTGGAAGGTTGTTCAAAAGTTTCAACAAAGTAATGTCTTTGGTTTTTGTGAAAAGAATATTGGTGAATTGGATGAAGATGCTGATAAAATCTATCAATGTATTGAATTGGAGATCAATAACGAAGGCATTCCAGTAGAAGATGTAGATATATCATCATTCCATAGGAGAGATGTCGAGCGCAACATAGTTCAACTGGATGAAGTCCAACCCCATCTTATCTTACAAACAGATGAAGACTATATCAGGATGACTTCAATGACAATGACAATACTTTACTGGAATATATTAGTGATGAAGAATCAAACGATAATGTGCTTAATGATGATGATTTTCTTCATCTTGAGCATGATGATTGAATGTAAGTTTCATTGTTTGTATTGTTTCAAATGTTAATAAGACAATTATAGGTCTTATGTTATTGATGTTTTAGTTATGATAATTTATGATGACTATGAGCATATTTTTAATATTTCACATGTTTTTGCAGATGTTAATGATTTTCAAAATCTTGGTCATAACGATTTCTATAAATAAATTATTTTTATTGTTTGAAATGTTAAGAAGATAATTGTCTTTACATAGGTTCATTATAATGACACCTGAACGAAACAAAGGAAAGAGGGTGGTAACGGCAGATGAAGTTTCTACCACAGAACAACAAGCAATTCCATTATCGAGTGAGGAAAGTCAGCAACAACAACCTTTACCAACATCGTCTATTAGTCATGAGGGATCTTCACGTATATTATTGGTAACCAAACATATTTACATTTATGCTCTCATTACATGTTTAGTGTGTTTATCATTATATTTTTTTTCAAGTTCTAATACTGACCTCAAAAATCGAGGTAGAGGTAAGATAAAAGGAGTTGAGTTGTAACGGATGAATGTTGCAATGAATAACAAGTTTTCATTGACGATTGACCCCATACAAGGGAATCTAGTGGATAAGATCCAAGTTACAAAATTGGCCAGTGAGTTAGGCATCATTGTTCGAAATGAGTTGCCTTGCCTTCAACATGTCAAGCAGTTGAAGGAAGATAACTTACTGCAAAATGCTTTGGACAAAGTTTCGGTAATATTTCAATTCATTTCTTTATATGTATTGCGATTTTACGTAACTAAAATAATAACTTTACTTATACGTGTTTTTCACAAATGAAACTCAATATCGTTGATATCGACATACCTGAGGTTTCAAGTAGTATTAGTTCACTATTGAAACAAAGGGTGAAAGATCATCGATATCGACTTCATAAATATTGTCAGTCATTCCCTTCCAATGAAGAGGCAAGGAGACATGTTCCGGAGCGGGAGACTTAAGAAAATTGGAATAAATTGTGTGATTATTAACGAAGATTCAACTTTGTTTTTCTCTCTTCATATTTTGTTCCATAATTATGTTTATACATCTCATAACTACTTCTCTTAATTTAGGAAAAGTGTGAGAATGTCAAGGCCAACAGAGCCTTAATGAAGACTCCTCATAACACCGGCTCTAGATCATTTGTCGTTGTCCGACAAGAATTAGTAAGTGTAAAGTTTTTAATTTATTATTCTATTTTTTAATACAATAAATTCTAATTAGTTACAATTTTCAAAATTTATATCATAGAGTCAAACGTAACTCCAAAGGTAAGAATGTGATAGGACCACACTGTACAAACACACATACTACAAGGAATGTAAATGCTAGATGTCTTGAGAGGCATAAAGTAATTATATAAATACAAATAAATTAATATTACAATTTATTTTTCTATGTAATAGTAGGTAATAATTTTTTAGTTAACTCGATTTTCTACTTTAAATTGTAGAATATGATGTAGGAGTTATTGCAGATGTCATTGGATGAGGGGAATAAGCCCAATGTCGAAGACATTTGCAACAATGTCCTTGGTACACGATCGGGCTATATCAAAGGTTTTGGATATGATCCTAAGCCCGTTAGTGCCTCTTTGTCATGACCAACATATGTCACGGCGCTTAAAGAGGAAAACCAAGCACTGAAGATAAAAGTACAATGTACAGAAGGTAAGTTAAATCGTGGACTAAAAGAAATTAACAAACTCAAAAAGATGGTAAAACAATTGGTAGACTCACAATATGTCAGTGAGGACGATGAGGAGACTTAGTTTTGCTTGACTTGTATTTTTTTTTTGACGAAAATACGTTCCATTTTTAGTGTTTGTTTAATTTCAATTTATTATAGTTTTAAAAATATGTCACTAACATTAATTATAAAATAAATAATTTTAATATTTCAAACTGTCTTAAAAATAGTAATTAATTAAAATAAATTCATTTTTAACAATTACAACGACATTTAAATTCAAAATTAAATTTTTTCATTAACTAATATTAGTTACCAAAATAAAATCGTCACAAAAAGTCATTAACTACGTATACAAGAATGTCGTTAAAAACATTTAGGTACAATAACAAATTATTAGCTAAAAGTATTTTGTTACAAAAACAAAATCGTGACAAAAACTATTAGCTACCAAAACCAAATCATCACAAATTGTTTTGACAGTTTGAAATAATGTCTCTAAAAACATTTCCCTATAACAAATAATTAGTAGCTAAAACTATTTTGCTATCAAAATAAAATCATCACTAAAAGTAATTATCTACGAATACAGTTTAGTTGGGAAAAACTTTTAGCTACGAAAGAGAAACGTTGCACAAAACTATATACGATGTTAGTAGTTATCGTAGGTTGTACTTTTTACTAACGAATTATTTGTGTTGAAAATAAGTTTCAGCGACGACTTTGGAGAAACGTCGCGGATGTTGTTTTGCTACCAAGATTCAGTGACGATTTGGGCAACAATATTTTTTCATTGCAAATTACGATTTGCGACGATTGTTTAGTTTTTAGCGACGTTTAGTTTGGTCGTTAAAGGTTGTGTTTGTTGTAGTGTTTCTATATGTCTGCCAGTTTTGGGTCCCCAAGAAAATGTGTTAGCATTATTTGTATAATGTAATATTTTATATTAAATGTGAATTTCAAATTATATTCACTCGTTTTAATTGATTAATTTTTAATTTACAACTTTTAAAAATTTATAATTTATATATAAATTTGGAAATATATGAGTAAAGAGAGTTAAATTCTGATTTTCATTTCTTATCAAAAAAGGAAATATTATTTAAATTGAAGTTCATACAAATATTATTTTCTTAATCTAAAACTATCTTTTTCTAGATCGTGTTCATATTTCCAATGGTTCATTATTTCTAATACGATGTTGTTAACTTATCTCTAAATGATATGATGAGCTAATTACCCACATTACGTTACGTTACGTGCATCAATTTGTGCTCTTTTACGAATAATTCTGCAATAGGAGAAAGAAGAGTCACCTTAAATCACAACTAGTCAGAAGAGGAAGTACTAAAAAAATGAAAATAAAAAGAATGAGGACTGTGAAGTGCCCTTTTACGGATTTAAGTAACCAGCGACATTGCCTATGCAACTGCCGTTGTTTCGCAGTTTCCATGGCATTAGTATTATTCGGTGAATCTTCGATATTCTTTTACAGTTTCACTTCCCTGAAAAGTGAACAACCTGAAGAGTCTCTTAAAACTAGCTAGGTTAGAGATGGAAAAGACTAAAAGAGGATTGTCGATGATTTGAAAATAACGCGTATCTACGCCAAAGAAGATACGACAGAGGAAAGTTAAGAAGGGTGTGTCGACAAAATTGACGTTGTATCTTGATCCACGGCAAATCAGGAAGACGGTTTTGAAAAGTAATCCGGAGCATTTGAGTAGGCTCTTGGTTGTAACAGACATGGTGAAGAAACATATTCTACCATTAAATGATGATATCCGTAAAATCGAGAGTAGTAAGAGCATGAAAGTGACTTTTTGGGCTAAGACCAATCATAGCTTGGTGTTCAAGAAATAATCAACTTCTAACAGTTGTGTGTTCGTGAGATGGGGTACTAAACAGTTTGTGAAGAGGAGGATGCCATGTTTAGAAGCTAAAATCGAATTTTAGTGAGACTTCGTAAAGGTTCAACTTCATTATGTTGGAATACAAATTCAGTTGAATATTAGGGATTTTTTTGTTCCGCTTCCGTTTTATTTTATGAACATGGTTTTTATTTTCTTTTTTCAGCTTTTAATCAAAAAATAAAATTTTATTTATCTGAGAGTTCTAATAAAAAAACTTAAAACATAACTCGTTTGATTAAGATGCTAAGGAGCTACTTTCCATATCACGCCTATTCTGGGGAGGTCATTTTGTCATCATAAATCGCTTCATTACCTTTATTTAGAAGCATACATTGATAGAATTGGCATAGAAAAAATTGACTAATATCTAAAAATAACATGTTTATATAATAAATTAATGAGAATGAACTGTTGGGAGAGATTTCCTTTCAAGTCGTAGGTTTTGGTTTATTGGAAAAGTAGAAAATGCTCCACCACAATTTGAGATATCTTTCACATTCATCAGTTCCTTTTTGTTAATGGAAGTTAAAAGAATCAACACATCTTAACATGTGGGAAACAGATGAAGAATAATACGCGCGGATTACATGCAAGTGCTTAAAAATACTGACCACTTGTCAGCTTGGCCATTCCTGTCAAGTGCTTTTGAGAACTGAGTGGAAGGAGAGGAGAGCATATGTCAGGAGACATTTGCAGTAAGACAATGGAGGGTTCGTGTACTGTTCTTGTAAAAGGGCGCTCCTATCTAGAACTGAAGATAATGTTAGAGAGACATATCTGACTGAGATGGGTATGCATGTTTCTTGGAAGAAATAAGCCAAACTAATCTCAAGAAAATCTATTGTTTCAACTTGAAGAAATAAATAATAAAAATTAAGCAGCAGATTCATCTTCTATTGTTCGGATGGTGGGACAAGGATAAGGAGAAAGAGAGTTAAACTCTGTCCCCTTTTCTGAATATTTTTCAAGCCCAAGTTCATTTATTTTTTGTTTTCCTATTTTGAAACTAAATTTTTTTAAATCCTTTTCATATTAAGAATAATTTATTAATCATTTTCCTATTTGAAACTAATTTTTTAAAACTCCTATTCATATTAATAATAGGAAATTCCTATTCATATTAGGAATAGTTCATTAATTGTTTTCCTACTTTGAACCTAATATTTTTCAACTCCCATCCATCTTAGGAATGTTGGTAACTCGCCTCTATATGATGAGCCAATCACCCGCGTAACGATACAAATACGCTATGTACACCAGTTTGTGCTCTTTCATGAATAACTCTGCAACGGGAAGAAAAATGGAGTCCATTCAAATCACAGCTAATCAGAAGAGGAAGTATTCGGAAGTGAGCATCGAAAATACCAATGACTATGAAATTCCTTTCTATGATTTTATAAGCAAGGAACCAACAGCATTACCTTTGCAACACCCTGCCATTGTTTCTTCACCACCAACAGCGCCGAATGATGTTTCTGTGGCATTAGTGCTATTTGATGAATCTTGGATGCCCTACGACAGTGTCGCTTCCCCAAAAACTGAACAACCTAGAGGGTCTCTTAAAACTAGGTCAGAGATGGACAAGAGAATTGGCTATAAGTTGAAGAGAATGCGTATCTACTCCACAGAGGATCTAGCAGAAGAAAGTAAGTATGGGGTGTCGACAAGACTGACGTTGTGTCTTAATCCATGGAAAATCACGAAGACGCTTATGGAAAGTGATCTAGGGCATTTAAGTAGGCTCTTAATTGCAACAGACGTGGTTAAGAAGCACATTTTACCAGTCATGCAAGATGATGATATCTGTAAAATTGAGAGTAGCAGAGGCCTGACAGTAACTGTTTGGGACTCGGACACCAAGACCAGCCACAGCCTGGTATTCAAGAAGTGGCCTACTTCCAACAGTTACGCGTTCGTGGGAGGATGGATTAAACAGTTTGTGAAGAGGAGAATGTTGCGTTTAGGAGATAAAATCGGATTTTACTGGGATTCTGATAACTCGAAATTTAACTTCTCAGTTTTGGAACACAAGTTCAGTTGATTACTAGATTAGTACATATTAGGCACTTAATCGTGTTAGTTAGGGTACAACTAGTTTAATGTATAGTGTAATTGGTTCCATGGAATCATGAGCTTTACTAGTACAGAAGCCTTAAATTTCAAATTTATTTCTTTTATTGAATTGAGGATTATCTTACCATTTGAATCTGTACTGAAGCCCTTCGAATGCATTGTGAGGGTAGAGAGGCGAGTTTTGGCACCATGCTAGTAATGACTCAACCAAGGCTTTATAACTCGCTGATCTTGACACATTAAAGACATGGCTGCTGATGGTGATCAGTTTTGACATCAAAATAGTAAAATTAAACAGCAGATTAATCTTGTATTTCGTCAAACTTATTTGATATCAGGTGAAAGAAGCAATTTATTAAGTGGAAAGAGAATTTACAAACATCATCAAGGCAAGAAACAAAAGAATTCAAACCTATTTTCATCAACTAGGGTGACATGAACTAGAAAGGGAACTAAACATCCAAAGAATTGATTTTTCAGACGTGGGCTATCTCACATTCTTCAGAACCTTCCACGTTTGCACTCAGCCGGAAGGCCTTGAGGGAATCGCTTAACATCGCTGCAGTAATTGTAAATCATGAAATACTTTTGAACCCATCTCAGTCTTCTCCTGCTGCCTGCATCAAGCACGTTGGT
>JAOSBN010000005.1:9501487-9518599 GCA_027563595.1 Erythroxylum suave | reverse complement strand
GATTGGAACCCAGACCCAGAAACTCTGTCAAGGGATAGTGAAAGAAGCTTGCCTCCACTGAAAATTTTGGCACGTTGACCACCCCATGTTAAGTCGAAATCCTGGTAAAAGTCTCCCGCTGAGGCCAGAGACGCCACCACGGAGCTCACCACCAAAAGCATGCATAGCTCTTTACATGAGAGACCCATGTTTTCTGGAACTTTAAAAGGAAGAAAGAAAGGGAAAACTTGAATGTGAATGTTGTGTGTGATATGGGACGGTTTTGGGGGGTGTATATATAGATATATATGGTGAGAGAAGAGGGAAATTCCAAGAAAGTAGAGAAGGGTATGGGGGACGCGTGAGCAATAACTGGAGGAGCCAGGGAACAAAGCTGTTGCCAGCTATAAAAGCTGGTGAGGCTCTTGTTTGGATATTGGGGTTTGTTCTTCTTATTTTCTGCTTTTTCTTTCTCCTTGGAATCATTCATTAGGTTCTATACTACACAATCACATCATCCCACTTTAATTGCATTTCATACTACAAACTTTTACTTTTTTCAAATTAAATTGAATTTGATAACATGTTGCCATTAATTAATTGGTACATGGTTATACAATTTAAGGATTAGAAGAAGATAATAGCACATAGTTTCAGTAAAAGAAATCGTAAATCTTAGTTGTCTCCAAACAATGTTTCAACGAAGATGAATCTATAACATATTAACACTAATTTGGTGTCCTAAGTTACAAGGCAAGTTAGGGTGATTTAGGGTTATGATTACAAAGAAATGGAAAAGTGGTGGATGACAAGGCTATATAATGAGACCAGATCCTCTGTTTTTATAAATGAGTTTTTACTCTATTATATTAAGTTTTATTTGTACATTTATGTAAGACTCACATAAACATATGGATAAAGTTAACCACACAAGATTGAAACACTGCAACGAGCACAGAGAATCTCATTTGATATAATGGAGTATGGAGGAATAAAGGAAGCAAATCGGGACCATTCAATCCTTCCATCAGTCCGTTTGCCACTTCGAATTTGGCACATCTTACTCATTTTCTTAAACTTTTGTCCTCCTTCGTTAATATGAAAAGCAGTGATCTCCTTCTTTTTTTTAAAAAAAAATAATTTAAATCTTAACTGATCTTTATTTAGATATTTACTACCACCAGACCTCTTTCTTTCTTGCCTTCCACCCTTTTTCAAATGCACAACGTCAGTTTTCTTTTATTTTTGACTCGGGGGTTGTACAAAAGAAATCATAACGGGACCACTTGGGTTTCCTACGTAATATGGCATTGCATACTTATTTCTATGCTGCAAATTTGTTTATGTTTTAGAACATTTTACATCAGTTCAAATTTATGTTTGCTCACCTTTTATATATATATATAGTAAGCTTAGTTAAACCACACAATTAAATCCTTCCCACAGGTAATTAACTGACAAAACGGTACGTTATAAGAACTGTTCATATGATGTCTGCATAATCTATCCACTTTTCTCAATCAATGACAGATTTTCATTGTCATTTGCCGTTCAAATTTATGCCAGATCCTAAGAATTTCAAGATAAGATAGCCTACTTAATTATGGTATAGAAAGATGCTAATTCCTACCTATTCTCTAAGATACGACCAATTATACGTTCTCTCACGAACGGTTTGATAAATTCCTTCTTATTCTGAACCAATAGTGCCAATTAAACCGTTATTTTTCTTATGTCTTTTTGGATCTCATATAGGGAGTGAATGGAGACCTAATCAACTCTTCTAAGAACAGTGTTGTTAAGTCTTTCGTTTTTTACATGGTTGTTATTTTGGATCTTAAAATGAGTTATATGTCACTTTTAAGTATGTATCAAATTTTGCCAACAGTTTTAAATATCCTATTAAATTCATTTATACTTAGTGCACAAATGATATGTGAATCACTTTACAATTTAAATAAATACTTGTCTTATCTTGAAGTTCACATTCTTCCTTCTGTTTAGTACCTTTTTATTACCTACAACTTTTATAAGGGTGAATGAGCCATATGAAACCACTTCTCTCAAATCTACAATTTCATTCATTAGGAAAAGCTTAAATCTTAGCTTCTAATAGAGACAGTCGTTACTAAAAGAAAAAGGGGCTTTATCTTGATTATAGGAGGAGGATGATGAAGAATTTAAGTAATACCATTCTGATCTTTACCCTGTAATATTATTTGAAATGGTAAACTTAAGAGATCCTCTCTAATGCCACTTTTGTGTCCCTAGTGGCATCCATGAGGGGGTAAATTGAGTATTGAAAACTTTAAACAACTATTTATTATATAGTAAATGCACTCAGAGCAAGAATCAAATATATGATGAAAGATAGTTTAATGTAAATCAATAACACATTCAAACAATAATTTAAAGAGTACAAGAAAGAAGAAAGACAAATTAATTTCTAGTGAGTGACAAATAACTATTACTTACCTAAGTCCAACAAGGAACCTTCTCACAACAATATTGTTTCTTACGAGTAAAGAGCAAATCTTTTAATAATCTTTCTCTGAGCTGAAGAGTAACTCTACTCACAAAAAAGAATTTACATCTCAAAATTTTTTGTTTAATCGTTTTGATAACCTTAAAGAAACACTTCAGCTTGAAAATTTAAAAATGAATGCTCAAATTGCTTTGAAAAAGTCATAGAAATGGTATATAAAACATCGATTTTTTTTTTCATTTATAGACTACTGAATAACTGTATATTTATAGGGCTTAGGGATTAAACTAGCCATTCGAAATGGGAAATAGTATTTGTCAATTACTAGTTTCCGTGCTTTGGTCAATCATTACGCAGGAGGGACCAAATAGGTATTGAAAAATTTGAACAGCTATTGGATAAGATATGTATTGACAAATTTAAACAACTATTCTTATCTAATAAAATCAATTGAATAAGAATCAATATATGATGAAAAATAGCTTTATATAAATTAATGCATAATTAAGTAATAATTTAAAGAGTATAGAGAAGAAAAAAAGTAAACCAATTTTTAAAAGTTTGACAAATAACACTTGCCTACATTTACTCTCCAAAATACTTAAATTTTCTATTAAGTCTTCCTTCAAAAGGCAAAGATTAAATTTCTTAAAATAATCTCATTTTTCATGAGTAAAGAGGGATTATTCCTACATTATTTCTCCTAGATAAAGAATAACTTTACTCATAAAAAATTTCAACTCAAAAGGCCTATTTGATCACTTTCATAACCCTGAAAATGCAACAGTGAATGCTCAAAATGCTTTAAGAAACTCTTAAAAACGTGTGTATAAGATATTCAAAATATTTTTCGTGTTTAAACTAATGAAACTATGTATTTATAGGATTTGAAAGTCAACCTAACTGTTAGAAACAAGAACTAGCTATTATTAATAACAAATTTTTATGTATTAGTTTACCATTGTTACACATTACTCAACTAATGTACTAGTTGTTGGAACATTGATCAATCATTATGACACATTGGTTGACCTTATTACTGTACCAACTAATGTTGTTACAATCACCAAACACAAGTTTTGGTAACTTTTTAACGTATATTGATCAATCACTAGCTTATATATGTTGACTAATATACCTAAAATCATAATTCTAACATCTTTAAACGCTCAAGCTTAATTTTGTTGATGTAAAATTAACTTAAATGCTTCTCCAAATGTTCCCTAAAGTATGTTTTAAGGATCGAAAGAGTTTTCTTTAAAATCAAAAGTTTAATGCCTCTTAATGATTGAAAAGACTCGTGTAATGTAATGAGTCAAAATGATAATGTGTTTATGTATGATGAACCTCTAAAATGTCAAAGTGATAAAGTAATAAGTATAATATGTAGGACATTTTTGTCCTTTTCCATTAGTTGGACAACTATTAACTGAAATTTTTGGCTTTTGATTAAATAATAGGTTAATTACATAATTTGATATAGACAAAAGTAATAAAATGACCCAATAAATGGTCTAAATCAGTGGGTCAAAGTTCATGTGAAAAATAGATTCCTATTAGTATAGATCGGACCCATATCGGACTTGTGGAAGCTATATATATAGTTAAAGGTCTTCTGCAGTTGCTTATATCAATTGTAAGCATACGGATCCTTTGACTCGTTAAAAGCGTTTATGTATTTAGAAAATTGTAGAAAGGCATTAACCATATGTCGGGGAACATTATCGCGAAAGTCTCGGGTGATCGGAGCTCGTTTTGGCCTCGAAAACTACTTCGAAATTTGAGATGGAATTGAAATCAAGTATAATCAAGTATTCCGTGTGTCCTTCATTTTTAACCATTTCATGAATGATCCGGGACACATAATAAGGTCTATGGTATGTGTTACACGTGGTATCAGAGCGGTTACGTGATCGAGTTGCCGGAAACTAAGGCTTTTGGGTTTCCATCCATTATGGTTTCATTCATTTTTTATTTGTTTTTCGATTTTTTTGTGTTTATGATTACATGAAAGTGGTATACATACGGCTAGCTATGAAAAAGGGTCGAAACGAGCCAAAAAGGGTGAAAAATTGATCCTGAGGCTACCAATAATCATCCACTGACGTCAGAGGGCGATGCACTATTAGACGCGTGCGACTTCAGTGGCAAACGAGCGATGGTACGATTAGCATGTGTGTTGCATGTGTTAATCGCATCCCGAGAAATGGCACCTCATGTTGAAGGACACGTGTGATGCATGCAACGCACGCTCCTCACATGACCTGCGCTCCTATGAGCACTAGACGACTGGCGAGTGAGTAGCACGCACTGCATCCGTCCCAACATGTAGATCGTTAGGATTGTGACACATGGCAACACGTGCAATGCACACGCGCCCCCAACCCATGCGCAGGCTAACACTGCAGTGCTGTTCTGAAGTCATGCTGATGTCAGCACCAAAAAAAAAAGAAAATTTCAAAATTTCCCATAAAATTGTCCCGGATCTTTTTAGATAGTTTTTGGGTCAGAGCAATTTTTAAAGTGAATTTTCAATTTTTTGGATTTATTACGTTGGTAATTGAATTCTAGAAAAGGTTTTAAAGTTAATTTTGAGTGCATTTTCATACTTTGAACTACACATAAAGGAGGCATGTAAAGTTTTATGTCTCATGTGGTAGGTCGGTATTTGGGAAAGTACGATAGACACTCTCATTGAGAATGTTTTAAATAAAAGTTTCAAATAAAGTTTAAAGATGATGTTTTCAGTACTTATATGTGATTATTTAAATGTGCATTTGGTTTCTGTATTTATAGTTAATTTTCACGTACATTATGCCCATATAGAATGTGAGGATGATTTAAAGAGTATCCCTTGTGTTTGTGGACTTTCTAGGATACTGATGAGAATGTAGTCACCAAAGTAGCCCTTCAAGTCAGTATTTTGGATTATTCTGCTCACATGTTGGGTGATGTCTCTAGCCTTATGTTTGGTTATTCTACCCAAAGGTGTTGGCTTTACATAGGATTGTGAGATGTTTATAAAGGGATTAGCTGGAGGAAAATCGTTGCTCAAATGATCTATTCACCCAAAGGTGGTAATGTTATGAGAGTTGATGGTTTGTACTCTGATCTCTTTTATGTGGGGTCTAATTACATATATTATGTATTCAGCCTAAAGGTGTTTCATAATATGTGTAATCAAATTCTCTGTATAGATACTGCTTTAATGCTTTAAGTATCATTGTTGTCCTGCATTTATACTGATCTTTACATTTTCTTTTCTATTTTTCAATCACCTTTTATGTTAATAACAATGCTTTCACCATCGAGACCTTAAATTATTTCAATTTCAAGAAGTGGATGAAGCATGTTGAGTTTGCCCTATAGATGGTTGACATCAATATGGCAATGCACATTAAGGGGCTTCCTCCATTACTGATATCAGCTCAGAAGCTGATAAAGCGGCAGTGGCAACCTGGAGCGGTCAAATAGCACATCAAGACGTTGATTCCAGATCATTTGCTTAGTGGATTACCACACAAGACCATAGCAAGGGAGTTCCTGGATAACATTTCCCAAAGGTACAAGGTGTCTTCTCATGCAGAATAGAACTCCTTGATTAAAGAGCATATCATCAAGATGGTGCACCTTTAGAGTAAGCTGAAGGAACTAGATATACCTGTTACTGATATACTTATAGTACAATAGGCACTAAAGACTCTCCCTCAAGAGTTTGAGATGTTGGCTACCTCCTACATCTCTTAAGATGAGAACTGGGACATTAATGTCTTGATTTTCCGGTTTGCTATGGCTGAGGAGAAGATTAAGAATTCTCCTCATACAGTTATGTTTGTAGTTGCCAAGGGTAAGGGGAAGGCCAAACCCCAACAGCTGAAAGGTACGAGTAAGAAACCCAAACCCTCTCTTCATATTCAGACCGGACAGTCCAACATTGCAAAGGGCCCACATGTCTTAAAGAGTATGAGGTATTTCTTCTGTAAGAAGAGGGGCATAGAAAGGTTAATTGCTCGAAGTACAAACTGTGGAAGGTTCAGTAGGAGCTATCAATTAACTCCTCGGCCTATATGATTCACGAATCTAATGTAAAGATAACCACATCAAGTTCTTGGTGGGTAGATAGTAGTGCTTCTAATCATATTGCCTCTACAGTGCAAGGGTTTAGATCCAAGACAAGGCCAATTAAGGGGGAGGAGAATCTGATGGTCGACAGCAATGAAGAGGTGGATCATTTGTATATAAGAGATATAGAATTAAACCTCAATATGACGTTTGTATTAATTTTACGAGATACATTTTATATATCTTCTTTTAGACAAAACTTGATCTCTGTATCAGTTTTGGATAAAGAGGGTTATTGTTTTGTATTTGATACTTGGGTTATAAATATTTCCATCAATACAAGACATATCGAAATTGCTTTCTGATCTTATGGATTATATAGAATGTGTCTTAATCCTAATGAAATATATGCCTCTTCTTATGTTGTTGAACCTGATACTCGAAAGAGAGCCTTCATAAAGGAAACATCATACATATTGTGACATAAACATCTTGGCGACATTTCCAGGGAGAGGGTTGAGAGATTAATAAAGGATAACATTCTCCTAACTCTAGATTTCAGTGATCTGGAAATATATATCGATTATTGTAGGGGTACGTTAACCAAGATAAGGAAAAATGGGTCAACTCATGCTTCTAGTTTATTAGATCTCATACATATAAAAGTTAGTGGTCCCTATATAGTCACGTTGTGCAATGCTAGATATTTTCTAATATTATAGATGATTATTACTGCTATAGCTATGTGTTCTTCTTAAAGAAAAGTCTAAAGTTCATAATAGGTTCAAGATCTTTAAGACTGAGGTTGAGAACCAATTGGAAAAGTCAATAAAGATAGTCAGATCTGATAGGGGAGGGGAATACTATAACAGATATAGGGTTAAATGATAAGAAAAAGGTTCGTTTGTCAGGTATTTGGAATCAGTTGGAATAGTGACTTAGTTATTATGCTAGGTAGTCCTGAACAAAATAGTGTGGCCGAAAGGTACAATCACACCCTAAAGGACATAATAAGGTCAATATAAAGCAAGACTAACCTACCTGAATACCTTTGGGGAGAAGCCATCGAGACAACATTATATATCTTGAACAGAGTCCCAAGTAAGTTAGTATCAAAGATTCCTTTTGAACTTTGGGTTGGAAGGAAGCCATGCTTTGTACACATTTGTGTGTGAGGCTACGCTGCTGAGGTAAGGTTAAATAATCCTTATGAGAGAAAATTGCAACCTCGTTCCACTCGTTGCTATTTAGTAGGTTGTCCCAACCACTCTAAAGGATACATACATTACTGTAGAGAAGGAGGGCACAGAATAGTGGAATCGCAAATGGTTAAGTTTTTGGAATACGATGTCTATGATGAGGAAGGATCCTCACATCCTCCAGGAGATAGCAGAACGAATACTATGAGTATTATATGTTTGCCTCTCATGCAATCGGGCTTGGTTGATGAAGGTTTGAGTACCATGCCTGCATAGACACAGGAACCTATGACTATTCAGGAAGAGATTTCTGAGGTACAAGAAACTATGTAGTTGTGCAGATCCACCAAAGAAAGGTGACCGACTATCTCATCAGATTATATAGCCTATTTGGGTGAGCAAGACTATGACATAGGACATATTGTAGATCCAGTTACTTTTACAAAAGCCATTTCTGAACCCTATGCGGACATGAGGTAGGAAGCAATGAAGGATGAGATGCAATCTATGAGGTATAATAAAGTGTAAGGGCTTGTTGATTTAACTCAACATTGCAGGCCTGTCAGTTGTAAGTGACTATTTAAGACCAAGAAAGGCACACAGGGTCAAGTTGAGCAGTTTAAGGTGCATATAGTTGCCAGGGGATTCAATTAGAGAGAAGTAGTTGACTTCAATGTTACCTTCTCTTCTATATCCTCGAAGGATGCGTTTATAGTAATTATGGAAATAGTAGCTCATTATGATATAGAGCTACATCAGATGGACGTTAAGACCACTTTCCTAAATGATGAACTTTAAGAGGAGATCTATATGGAGCAAGTTGAAGGATTTTAGGATCAAGATGCAACTGACAAAGTTTGTAAGTTGACTAAATCAATATACAGTTTGAAGCAAGCTTCCAGACAATGTTACCTAAAGTTTGAAGAGGTTTTGACCTCATTTGAATTTGTGGAAATCAAAGTTGAAAGATGCTTATACTATAAGTTTAGGGGGAGCAAAGTTATCTTCATACTACTATATATGGATGGTATCTTGCTCGCTTCAAATAATTTGACCATGTTGCATAAGGTAAAGAAACTTTTGGCCAAACACTTTAACATGAAGTATTTAGGTAAAGCACCTTTTGTCCTCAGTATACAGATTCACTAGATTAGATCTCAACACCCATTGAGCCTCTCACAAAGTGCATATATTGAGCGTGTGCTACAAAGGTTTAACATGGCTGAATGTAAACCTATTGTAGCACTTATCTCTCATAGCAAGAGGTTATCTTTGGAATAGTGTCCAAAGAATGAAGTTGAGAGAGAGGTTATGAGGAATATCCCATACTCTAGTGCAGTTGGTAGCCTGATGTATGCCCTAGTGTGTACTAGACCAGACATTACATTTGGTGTTAGGTTGTTGGGTCGATATCTGGCTAACCCAGGTATGGACCATTGGAATGCAGTCAAACGATTATTGAGATACCTAAAGGGTACCAGGGATTATACGTTGACATACAGAAAAGTCAAAAATTTAAACCTCACAGGGTATACAGACTACGATTTTATTATGTGTTCGGATGATCGTAAACCTACTTCAGGGTACATTTTTAAGTTAGCAGATGGTGCAGTATTATGGAAGAATGTCAAGCAAACACTGGTAATTTCCTCGACCATGCATACAGAGTTTGTTACATGTTATGGAGACTGCTACTACACAAGTGGTCTAGCTCAGAAACTTGAATTTTGAGTTGTCTGTGGTGGATTCGATAGCTAGACTCATTTAGATATATTGTGATAATCTTGCTACAATGTTGTTTAGTAACAACAACAATAGTATCACAAGGTCTAAGCATTTAGAGGTCAAATACTTGACCATAAAGGAGTTGATTCAGAAATGTGACATCGAAGTATAGCATATCAGGACTAAGGAGAAGTTAGCTGACCCGTTGACTAAAGGACTTCGGCTACTAGTATTTGTTAAACATGTATCTGGTATGAACATGTTAAAGTCCTTAGACAATAGTAGTTAGGGATCATTGTATTTGCTCTTTAAGTTTTTACACATTTTAATGTATTATGACATTATGATTATTTATTAATAAAGCTGTTCATGTCTTTTTATCCTCAGTAATAACTATTCTTGGTATAGTCATAATACATTTGGAAGCCTTAACATTTGTGTTAATCTTAAACATTTTAAAAGTCACTAGGCATTTATAAAGATTAACCTTAATCCTATGTCATTAAACACATACAGTTTATACGGATTTCTTTAAAGTTTCACATGACATAAAGGGATATAAGTTTTTAATCCCATAAAAGTTCTCTAATGCAATTTAGCATTTAGTTGGAGAACATAAAGATTTTTTCTAATGTAGTTTAGCATTTGGTAAGAGAAAACAAGTTTTCTCTAATGTTAATTAACATTCGGCAAGAAAAAAAATAGGATTTCTCTGCTGCAGTTTAGCGCATACAGTTTAGCATAAAGTTGGAGAAATTAAGACCTACAAACGAAGAAGATATGTATTAGATCATACATGTATCATCCTAGTTTGTCGCACTCCATTTTTCCTACCTTCTTAGTAAGTTATTAGATTTTCGTGATTATATTAGACCTGTGTCACACATGACAAATATGTTTGGTATTTTTTGGTATCAAAAGCCTTACAGGACGAAATGTTAGACTTTTATTACCTTTGGATCAAATGTTTTTAAATTTGGTACCAATATAGTAGCGTGACTTAACCAAGTTTTCAAATTATTTTAAACTTAAATAAAACCGCAATTAATAATTATCTAAGGGAGAGAATGTAGGAAATTTTTGTCCTTTTCCATTAGTTGGATAACTATTAATTGTAATTTTTGGCTTTTTAATAATTATCGTTTAAGTTACGTAATTTGATCTATTCAAGGGTAATAAAGTGGCCCAATAAATAGTCTAAATCAATGAGTTGAAGTTTAGGCAGAAAATGGATCCCTATTAGTGTGGACCGGACCTATATCGAACTTGTGAAAGGGAAGCCCAATATGGAAGCTGTATATCTAAATTAAGGTCTCTTGCAGTTGCTCATATCAATCGTTATCATACAGATTCTCTGACTCGTTAAGAGCGCTTACATATTGAGAGAACTATAGAAATACATTAATTACGTGTCAAGGAACATTTGTCGTGAAGGTCCAGTGATTAGAGCTCATTTTGGGAAACTGCTTTGAAAGTCAAGATGGAACTAAAATTAAGTATTCCGCATTTCATTCATTTTTAACCTTTTCTTAAACGATTCGGGAGACGTAATAAGTTCTACGATGGGTGTTACATAATACACATTATATATTCATTTATAATCTTATAGTATCTTATTCTTTCTTGGTCTCAATTTTGTTCTTCATTTAAATGAGTTAAACTCCAACATTTTTCCTATTGTCTTCATGAAATATATCTTGATTTGCATATGATCATTATCGCTTTAAAAAAGAACAAACTCATTAGTAGTACTTACATTTTGTTATCGTCAAAGCATGAATTATAACCTCCACTGATACAACAATAATATTTTAGTTTAATTCAACCAATCAGTCCACTATTATTTAAATTTTCTAGTTTTTAATAAATATTTTAGATCAAACTAAGATATTATTAATTACATGTGAAATTAAATGAAGTCTAACTTGTTCAATATCTAATTTAAATAATGCTTCTTAAATTGAACATGACTTTCATACTTAAACATTGATTGAAATGATTTAAGATGCTATAAAAATTTAAGAAAATACTGTAAAACCTTTGTATTTTGAATTTTCTGAAAACAAACTAAAAAACAAACCTATGATACACATGCATCCCACGCAGTGTCATTGATAGGGCTATTCATCTAATGAACGCGCCCCAAGACACGTCTTTGGTTGTGTTTCCCATATTTTCTTTAAAATATAAATAAAAATTTTAGAGCTCTTCTTAAATTTTCTATAGAATTTTGCATAATCCTAATTGAAGACCGGAAGAGAAATTATGCTAAATTTAAGAAGTATTATCTAAATTAGATATTAAATTACTAAAAACTTAATTTAACTTGTATAGAATTGATAATTTTTTAATTTACTTTATCAATCAATCCAACATAATTTATATTGCTTAATATTTAAATAGATATTTTAGATCAAACAAAAATACTAATATTATATGTTAATCTCTTTTTCTTTTTCTTTTGTTTTACTTATTTCCTTTTCTTTTCTTAGTTCCTAACCAATCTATTTTTTCCTCTTTGATTTTTCTGTCCCTTTTTCATTTATTTTGACTGTTTATTCTTTCTGATGTTCAAGTTTCTAAATTATCCTCTCATTCACGAAATTAATTATATTATTTTGTAATATATTTTTTATTTTACGTAAGAACAGCAAGCCATAAATGGCCATGACCCATAAGGCACAAGTTATTTTTCTTCTCTCAATCACTGATATGCCTTCCTGAGATTTGTGGAGAGGAAAAATGGCATTTGCCACTCAAATTTATGTTGAATCCTAAGAATTTCAAGATTAAAAGTGTAAGATAACCTACTTAATTATGATAACAAAGAGATTTCTAATGACCAATTATCTAATGAAAGGTCTGATAATTAAATTCCTTGTTATTCTGAACCACTAGTACATATGTAGTGGAAAGATTGCGGTGGTATGTTATGATATTTGTTCTCTAATTAAATGCGTTATTGCTGGAGGCAACTCCCTTTTCTTTCTTCTCCTCTTACTATATGGAGGTCGGTGGATATTGCAACCAATAATAATGAAAGTGATTGCACTTTAACCACAATTTCTACAAACTAAATGTGAAATTAGAAACCCACCTAAATCTCTTTATCACAAGTTAAGAAGTCCATAGATGTATGAAAAGTAATTTGGAATTTGTCCTTTTGCAGAATTTTCTCCCATGCCCTTTTCCTGAATCAAGAGTTATTCCTACAAAATATATCTGACGAACAAAGCCGCTGGCATCCACTTTGTTTCTGAGTTGAAAGTATTTAAAAGAATGATCTCATGATAGGTTTCGACTCATAAGTCTGCTCAATTAACAATAATATTTCAAGATGGGACAACTCAACCACATAATGGTTGTTTAGGCTTCTTTGTACCCTTACCACATAATGGTTGTTTAGGCTTCTTTGTACCCTTACCAAATACCTAAGGACGACTCCCGGTCCTTCCAAGTCCAACGTATAATTAATCATGCATGGTTAATTTATCAGGCAAAATGCAGGATACTTCGCGTGGCATTATATGGGAACCCCACAAGTACTATTTAGAAATATAATCACGAGAGGGGCCACGCATGCATTCCATACCCTTGTACATAGACACAAGTTAGACTCCTCAGTTAGGTTCTCGTGATTCGACTTAATAATTTAATAGATATTATTTGATAGAAATATTACAACATTTTTGTGCATTAGAGACAAAAACAATAAGGAATTAAAGACATCATCAGATCTCTCTTTGAAGACAATACGTCCTTGGGACTTTGTCAACATAGTTTTCCGCAAACTCCTCGTTACTTCACTTGTCAATCGATTATTGTCAACCAAACTATCATAAATATAATAATCTTTTAAGAAACGAACTTTTAAGAAAAATGCGGTAATTAATTTGGTAAAGATTCTTAGTGACACCTAAAAGCCCCCAGCCCTGCTTGGATTTTAATCAAGTTTGCTTTGTTTCCTTTCTAAAGAATTTCAAACAGATAAATAATTATTTATTAAATATTTTATAGTTTACTAATTAAATATAAAGATATTATGTTCTTATATCCAATAGTTATTTCATTATATGTAAATTATATTATAGAAATAATAATTTGACGTACTCATGGAAATCATATGCAAAAATATAAATAAATATTCAATAATAATAACTAAATTTGATTTTTTTGTGTTTGAAGGAATTCTAAAAGAGATAAATAATTTATATTATATTATATTTTTCTAATATTTAAGATTTAATTTTATAAATTTATAGTATTTAAGCTACTTTCTGTGACATGTTAAAATTTTAACTCAAATAAATATTAGTATATTAATTGAAGACTTATTTGGCAAAAAAATTAAGAAAAATTTATACTTTGATCAAAGTTGAAAGATACATTTAAAATTATCTTAAAAATTTTTTTTACTAAAATACTCTCACTAATTTATTATTTTAAATTGATCGTATACTTAAGAAAGAGTGTGTAAATCAACTTCTCACTTTGGTGCTATTTAAACAAAATTAACGAAAATATGTCTCGTTTAAATAGAGAAAAGTATACGCTTTCAAACAAATTTATCATTTATGGGTTAATTATTTTAAAATTTTCTTTTACTTTGGATAATTAAAATTTTAGTTAAGATATAAATTGTGAAAAAAGAAAAGACCTTTAACCTCCTTTGTCTAAATCACTTGCTCACCGGATACTTTACATGTCATTGAATGGCAATCCAAATGACAAATGCATATTCCAACCATGTCAAGTTACCTTGCTCAATATAAACTAGATAATGAGACAATTTAAACTCAGTCTAAACATCATAAATATATGGTTTTAAACAACCAATTAGAGAGAGTGATTTTTCAGAAACCAATTAGAGAGAGTGATTTTTCAAAAAAGAAAACAGGTTGGGAGGAGGTGGAAAAGGAGCTATATACTTTAGCCACTGACCTTTTTAAGTGTTGGCTTAAACGGGTAGCTGTCTCCAGCTTTTTTGCTTTAAGAATAGCAACTTCATAATGGAGTCCCTTTGTATATGTAAAGAAAAGCTATCAAATTAATTGAAAAAAACAACATATAAAATGTTATAGAAAAAGTTTACTTACTATTAAAAAATAATTACCATTATAAATAATAAATAATAAAAAATATTATTTTAATAAAATAATTTATTTATTTATATCACTAATAATGTTTAAACAACAGTCATATAGTTAAATACAAATATTTTTATTAGGATTGAAGAACCTTGATTAGATTAAATTAAACTATATATTATGATTAAATATACTATTAGAAGAAATTTGATTAGATTAAAAACATTTATTTTTTCATAGTTGATTCAATTTTTAAAAAATTATTCATATTTAAATATTTAAAAAATAGTCTTATACTTAATACAATAATTCTAATTGTTTCTTTGTTAATTTTTCAGTTAAAACATTTTGACAAAACTGGTATATATTATAATTTTGAATATATTTATATAATGTTATTGACAAAAAAGATGTACTTTGTACCAATTTATTTTTAATGTATTTTTTTACCAATTTATACGTTTAATTTTAAAGAAAATTGATAAAAGAGATTCGATGAAAGACGTATTATTATATATAAGAATATATTCAAAATTGCAAAAGCTTTAATATGATGAAAATTATTGATGTGAGGACTAGCAATCAAGTCATTTCAAATAATTGAAGCTTTAAAAGCAAACCAGTGGTGGCATTTATTCCTGCTTTCGTATAATCTAATATTAGGTAATGGAATGATGGCTATGGACCATGAAAGTTGGCTGGATATCTATCCTACAACGTTAATAATATTTAGGAATAAAAGAAGGGGATTGGACTAAATTAAAGGTCGGTTAGTGCTGTAATATTCTTCGCAGCAACTTTGCATCGGAACCAAATCAGTCTCACTATTGTTGATTATGATGGCGGTGACAATTAAGCTTAACGATAAATATACATATAGATAAAGCTTTCATAATTGCCACCGACTCCTATTAGTTGATTTAGTTCTATTATTCATGATTAGGAGAGGTAAAAGATATTCGTAATGTAAAAGAAAATTTTTATAATTAATTTTTAATATTCTTAATTTAAGTTGTTAAATTAAATTAATTCATGTTTAACTAATATCTTTTTAAAATAAATTTTGTACACAATCAATACTATTAACTTTAGAGATTTTACATCATATATAATTTTATCACGTTTAGAGATTTTACTGACTCATATACAATAAAATACTTCTAATACTTAATAGTAGGTCAAATCATGTCTATCCTTAGCCATAGATAATATAGTACACCAACATTGTCCCACAAGTTGGATAGCATTATCATTATGCAAGCCGGATGGCAATAGCTTTGTCCTTGGCTCTTCTATAGAATCTCTACGAGTTCAAAAACAAGTGAATTTTGGATTCGATGTTTCTCCTTAAACCCAAAACATGGATTTATTTTTTCATTAATAATATTTTGCCTAAAACTCACGCTTGAACTCCAGATATGAAGTGAAGGACCAAGGATGCGTCCGAGAGTGGTTGGAAAGCATTATAAAAGTGGACCAAATCTTATGAAAAGAGGCTTTGAAACGGCAAATCGCGTCACATCAATTTCCTGGCAATGACAGGGTTTGAATCTAAAATCCAGTTGGCAAAGAATGGTGACCCCGAAGAATCATGACGGTATGGCTAAGCTCAGACACAAGTGCGTTCCCCTATCAGTAGGTATTGCTGTTCTTCAAAGCTGGAATTTGGACATACATGCCCACTTCAATGATTTATCTGCGGCGACATGGATGGCTCCGTAAGTGGTTAGGGCTAGGATAAGAACTTCTTGCCCTTGGCTCGATTCAAATGATAATATGAATAGTTTCGAGTAGAAAACTCTCATCTTGACTATTAAGTTCCATTATTGGGAAAGATCACGGAGAGAGAGTTATAGACTTCGTGTAATATTCTTGAATAAATCAATTGAAAATGAAAAGGATAACATTTAAGTAATCACATTTTAATATTCTCCCTTAAATTGGTAGAATAAAATCTTCTAAACTTAACTTGCCTGGAAATTTATGCAAACTTCAGTAAAAATTGCATGAGTTAGAATTTCTATTATAGATACTCATAAAATGAATGTCTATTAATTTCAAAGTCATCTTCCTTTTAATGAAGCGATGATCTATTTTAATATGTTTAGTTCCATTATATTGTAAAAGATTATTAGCTATTTTTCAAATTTGTTGATTGTCACAGCATTTAGATTCCTTTAGCTTAAAACCTATTTCATTAAGACCCTAACCTATAAAAGTTCATATATCCCATGAACCATGCATATGTAATATGCTTCTATGGAAGAGCTTGTTACATTTTGTTTTTAGCTTCATCACGTGACAGGATTTCCAGCATCAAATGTAAAATAGCAAAGGTAAGCTTTCATTTAATGGTGTTTTCTAACCAATTTGTATCAATAAATCCTTTTAATTCCATATGTTTATGTCCGACTATACATTTTGTTAAAAAGTAACTCAAAACTCTCATTGAGGTAACCATATGATCTTCATTTGGAATATGCATAAATTGACTTACAACAGGAATAATATAGACAATATTACAAATAAATTAATATATCAATCATTGGTATCTTTTCATGTTTGTTACTACTTG
>JAOSBN010000005.1:9449831-9466643 GCA_027563595.1 Erythroxylum suave | reverse complement strand
TCTTAATGTGTTTGATGAATTATGCAATTCTTTTTATATCTTTTCTTTTTCTTAAATGGTTTTCTGCTCATATTTTTCTAATCAATTATAGTTAACTTTCTTTTTTTCTTTCTAGCCTTCTTTAATTTTTTGGTACGAATTTTCAAAAGTTTGAAGCTTTATCTCTTCCATTTCTTTTTTGTTCCTGCTTTATTATCATGCAATGTGAAAATTCTGTCTTTCATCAAATTTTCAACTCTTTTTCATTCTACCCATAAAAATTGCCATAAGCTTCCTTCTTTCTTTCTCTGACATCCCCTTGTTACCTTAACCACAATCTCTTCCTCCAATATGCACAACTTTGAAGCCCTTCCTATAAATCAGGCATATAAAGCTATCAAAAAATAATTATAGGAAGTTTTTGGTCTCAAAGTAGTGGAAGACTCATTCTCTTTTGATATGATCAAATACTTACGTCTCATTAATCTTACAGTTAGTAAAATAGTAGCTCATTCCCTAGCAATCCTTAAGGCTAGAGCTATGAGTACTATGGTAGGATTCTTTGTAGACAAAAGATTAGTATATACGATTATAAACTTATGAGCTCTGTAAAATTGGAAGGAGAAGGACCTTAAAGAAGTGCTTATAGAAGAACCCTTTTTAGGTTTAATAACTATCCTGTTAAAGTAGAAGGCTTTGAAAAGTCAACCAGTAAACGATTAGATCAAGATTTTGTTTTGAGTCCTTAAAATGTACGAAGAAACTCAGGGCAATGGAAGAGGAGCCAGACTAATTTAGTACTGATAATACTTTTGTTGAAATTTAGAATACTAGAGCTAAACTTCTTCATGAGCATAATGACTTATAACAACCCTATTGATCAAATGAAAAAGGCTTAAGAAAAGTAAGTAACCCCTATGATCAAGCTCTGAAAGGTCATAACTTTATTCTAAAACAAAGATCGAGGGGAAAATGGCCAAAAGAAGGAGATAGAAACTTTAAATACTCCTATAGGAAAATAATCTCCAAGAGAAACACAAATGTGTCATTTTATTGGCAACAACAAATAGGGGAACAATATGGAAGTAATAAGATATCATGAAAGAAGTCCATTTTTACTTCTGGATAACCTTAGGCTCTCCCGTTAACATTTATTCCTCTATACAAAAATATTGAAATCTAATGTTTTCAAAATCGAACCAGAAGTTTAACCTATATGATAAGAGATTTAAGGTTTAAAATGTTTAACCAATATTATATTGAATAAGATTAAAAAATTTTAAAAACCATCAAAGAATACAATCTTTACCCATAAAAAATTAAAAATTTAATTAAAAAAGAGATTATTAAATGAATATTATTCGTTTACTTTGGTTTATAAAAACTTATTAGTTTAGGAAAACTAGTAGATTAATTAATAATCTGATTAGTTTTTAACAATAAAGATCATTAAATTGAATCAAATTGAAAAGTTGAAAATCAAACCGAAAAGTTATCCGGTTCAAGGTTTTCATTGTTAAACCAATCGAACTGGTTTGGTTTTTAAAACATTGTTGAAGTCATTCATTTCTCATTTAGTAAAAGGGGAATAAGTTAAGTCCTCCAAATTGCTATGCAACTTGGCTGACATTGAAAAGGGACTCCACTTCCCATCTCAAAATAAAGCATTAGGACCAAATAACTTTAATGCTTATTTCTTTTAAAGAAACTTGACATCTAGTCATTAAGTATTTAAGGAATATTAAAATTCTTTTTAAATAGAAAGATGCTCAGAGAGCTTAATAAAATATTTATTAGCTTAATATTTAAGATTACTAACCTTACTTTATTAAGTGACTATAGGTTAATTTTATATTATGATACTCAAGATCATTTTAAAGCTCCTATCCTCCAAACTAAAAGTGGGTGTAAACTTTATTATTAATTCTGACCAAGCTGCATTCACACATGACAGAAAAATTAGAGATAACATCCTCTTGGCACAAGAGCTATTTTGAAACTATTATAAAAAAAAAACCTACCTTAAAAAGCTTTAAAATGAAGATAATTTCCACAAAGCTTTTGATTTAATTAATTGGAAGTTCATATTTAATTGGAATTTCATACTTCAAGCATTAAAAGAATTTGAATTTTCCATGTAATTTATCAAGTATTTCATATCCACAAACTCATTAAGTATTCTTGGCACTAAGAGCCAAGCAAAATTGTCAAAAGAGCTAGATAAGGCAAGGTGATCCTTATCATTTCACCTTATACTTTAAAGTATTAAAGGGCTGACATAGTATGATATTAAACAAGAAAGGAAGTTTATCCATGATAACAAATGTAAGTCTTTGAAATTTTTTATGGATTAGTTGTTGATAACCTATGGCTCCTCTGTGGAGTTGAAACAAACTCAATTAAGAATCTAATGACTACTCTAAAGGTCTTTAGAAACTTGTTAGGACTTTCAATAAATACACATAAAAGCCACCTAGTACTATCAATTGGGGCTGCCCATCAAGTTAAATGATTGTTAGCCTATATTTCATTAAACTCAAAGGATAATTAGTCACTATAGCAATATATTTTTATCCTCTATTGGTATATTAGAACTTATAGATTCTATCCTCAATAACATATATATATATTGATGCTCTCTTCTAATATTTCAAAGTGTTTAATCAAGGTTATAAAGAGGTTAATGAAGAACTTCCTTCAGTCTAATAAGGATTCCAACTCTTAGGAGCCAAAGTAAAGTGGATGAAGTCTAATTATTTAGATGAAGGAGGACTCTAAATTTTACAAGCTAAAATCATTAAAAAAAATGGTGATGGAAAGAGGATTTGGAGGATTTTCAAGGATAAAGAAACTCTTTGGATTAAATAGGTTCACTTATATATCCTAAAAAGGGAACATTTTTGGAAAGTGAAAAGCAATTCAAACTACTTCTAGACAACAGCTCAACTTATGAACTTGTGAGATAAAATGTGTATAAAGAAGAAAACTAAGATTGGGGATGGACACTCTTCTTCATTTTGGTATGACAATTGGTGTAAGTTAAGCCCCCTACATAAGCTACATCAACGATTTAACCTAAGTCACACTTTGTCTTGTAGCTAGTAATTAAGGATACACTAAATACAATTAAAAGACTGAACGGAGATACAAAGGGCCTGAACCTTAATTGTAAATTTTCCAACCAACAACTAAAGAATTAGACCACCTTTTCTTTAGGTGCCATCAAATACTAAACATATTCATTGTGTAATTCTAGCTTAATGAATGAGGAAAAATAATTATTAGGTAAGTTGACATTAGTGCAAAGTTCCCGAACTTAACCACATTCAAGATTGCCAATTACATAATCTATACAATTTTGCAAAAGAGAAATGCAATAATTTTTAAAGACTCAAAGTTGGATGTTCACTAGCTATCATTCAACATCATAAAATAGATAACAGAAATCACTATAACAAAGGTCCTTAATATCTCAGTTAGATTGGAAATTAAAAAGAAATGGTGTTTACCTCACCTCATTACAAGTAGATGTAGATTTTGCAGGGATGATACAACTGTAAACAAGTGTTAACTTAAAGGCCCAAAAAATCCTCCTCTTTAATGAATTTAAGCTAAATTAGATCACTTTGTAGTTCTTTTTTCTATTAACATCTAGCAAGTTTATAAAGCTTTAGATTAAGATCAAAGGAATTAAGCCTAACCTACTATTGCCAAATTTGATTCTTAGTTTGGTTTCTATTAAAGATTCAATTAACTTTGTATTGGCTTACGCTTGAACCTTTGTAGTATTTATAAATTATTTTTAATTTAAAAAGTTATATTAAATTAAAAAGATAAAATATTCATTTGATATAATATTTTGATTCTTTTAATTCACTGTTAAAAGTATTATATTTCTAATATCCTATCATTTATTAATTTTAGACATATTAAGTCCTTAGCTTTTTTCTAGACATGCATTCTATTTCTAATCTAAGTTTCAATTTCAAAACTTAATAATTTAATGTCATTTTGTAAATATAGTTAATTTTAAGATTTAAACTTGGAATTATTTACTAATTTTACAATAAAAATTATGGGAATTAATACACAGTATCATATTTCCATTTAATAAAATATTCTTTTTTTTTCAAAGGTTTCTTTCAAAAGGATCTCACAGTAAGAGTCTCATACTATGAGGTGCAACAATACTATGAGTTGATATCTAAATTCAAAAACTTTAACTCACTTGTTTTTCTTGGTGGTTGACTAACAACAATATTGTATAAGGACTAGATTGAAACATTTATATGTCTGATGGGACCTTAGTATTTTTCTTCAAAACTGATTAAAGACTTGACTCGAGATATAAATTTATGCCAGCATTATAAAAGACATCTCGCCTTAATCACTTTTTTCTCTGGTAGCATCCATAGACAAGGTGACGGGTTAATTTAGCATTGATATTAGTGTAACCTATTCAAGAAAATCGCTGAGCCTTATTGATAAGTCCACCGTCAGGCAGCCAATTCTGCACATTGGTCATCAATAATGCACACCAATAATTCTCTTTTATCCTGTATGCTGCTTTCTCATCCATGGTCTTGCTTCATGCTCCGGATTCCAAAGATAAAACGTCAAACTATATATGACATGCTTTAATATTTTTCTTTTAAAAAATTAAACTAAATTTATTTATTCAACATTCGTAATTTTTAATTGTTGTATATATCCAATAACTAATTCCATGCTTAAGTTAAAAAAACATGGGCTATAATTTGTTTCGATTTGAATATTTGATGTTTAGTGCGACTAAATAGAGCCATTATCTACTTTAGCACTGGCTAAAGCTACTAAGATATTTTTTTATTAAGATCAGGTTTAGTTGATTGGCTACAAGTTTACTAGAGGACAGAACCTAATGTATGTTAAATGATCATATGATAGTGGTCCCTTCAATAATTCAACTTGACATGATTGCATTGTTTCGTTTATCAAAATTTAAATAATGATGACATTTTATTTTTAATATAAAGAAAAATTAAAAATTTTGTTAATTGCACACATAATTTGGATGATATATCTTCTCTTACTTTCAATGCCATATACTCTTGTTTCTATTTATTATCGATAAAGAGTTCTTCATTGGTAAAATATAGGATTAATCATCTCATTTTTCTAAATCTTGCCTACTTCATATACATTATAAATATTTAAATTTAACACGTTGAAAATAATTACATTTTTTATTAATACATTACCTAAAATTAATTTAAAAAATGGCATACTTTTATATTATTTTATTTAAATTTTGATAAAATCTAAATTCTTTCACTATACCAAGAGAAGAAACGAAACAAAAGGCAAGCGTAATTAGGATATAGCCATGAGTCCCTAAATGCTCTTTCAATGAAGAGTCACAATAAACCTTTTAACTTGAAATCTACAAGTTACCTCATTACTCTTAAAATTATTTGTTTAAACAGAACGTTCGTTTCTTACATAATTTAATTTCCTTGGTAATTATTGATTGATAACAAAAGTAAAGAGATCTGGTCAAATACAAAATTCCAAGGATGTGATGTCCTCGAAGAGAGAACTGACGATGTCTAGCTTTAGCTTTATTGCCTAAATAGTCAAGTGACATGACCATACATGCAAATCAGGCATCTGTTGCTCACGTTCCGACTGAAAAGGAATCTCCGGATCATTATGTGGTTAATGCGCCGCGATTGTTAGGTTGGCTTCGGATCACCTGTACCGGAAAATTTGTGCCCTATTTTTCCCCCTCAAATCTTCTAGCCCTTAACTCTGTTTCAACCTGTCTCGAAGCATTTCAGTGATTTATTTATGTAAGGTCACATAAATAAATAATTGGAATGTTTTGGAACATAATTAAGGAGTCAGAAGATCAAGTTCCCTATTTTCAACAACATTTTCTCTCTCTCTCAACTATTAAATGATTGGATATTATAAGGAATAGGTTGACACAGATTTAATAGAACAAATATATTAAAGCCTATTAGGTTAGACAGCCTGGCCTAATTCTATGCTATGTTATTAGGTTAGACCGCCTGGCCTAATTCTATGCTATGTTGTTTATGCCTAACACTTAAACCACTCTAGCATCATTGTTTTTAAAATTTGAATATTTATACTTTTTGATAGCTTCGCAAATAAAGATTGTACTAAATGTAAAGTAAGGTGATGATATTCTTTATTGATTATAAGGCCAGTCCCTCTTTTATTTGATAGGCATACTTTCTAATAAACTTGTATGCAATGGTTTCCCAAATCCTACATATATACGCTTACCAAACGCGCAATTTCTTTCCATGCAAAGCTCTGCCTCGCCTTCCATGGCTGATGGCCCTTCTCTTCCTACCAAGTGAGTGATTATAAATGATAATATGCGATAAATCCTGGACGGACGATAACCATGCATGATTTGATGATTATATTTCTCCAATGATATGTTGGACTTGTAATGGCCAAAAGAGAAGGAATTGTCCGTTGGCATTTGGTAAGGGCACAAAGAAGCCTAAACAACTATCAAGTGGTTGAGTAGCTCCATTCTTGGAATAGTATTGGTTCAACTTTGTTAATTGAACACAATTGGAGTCTAAACCTCTTTTTAAAAAGACAATCAGATTATTCGTTCAACATGTTTAACTCATGAGAGAAAGATAGTGGACGCCAGCTTTTTTATTCGTTAGGTATAAATATTTTGTATAGGATAGATGAACAACTAATTAATTAGGCTATGGAAAAAGGGCATGGACTACAAAAACGGAAAATTTTAACTGGAACATATCTCCTGTTCTTATTACGCTATTCCTAGTCTGCTTTATAAACATTTATTCACCCTTTTTTTCACCCTGAAGAATGACCCAAGTCGTTAGAGAAGAATTCTTAATAATTTTCAAACACTATATCTTGAGTTTGAATCTCATAAGTTTTTTTAAAACTAAGATCAACATTGAATTTTAGCCTTTGTTACTTAAATTGATCATATCGCTTAATTTTAAGTCATTAATTTATTGACAATGATTAAGGAGACTTTAATTTCACATAGCATATGGTAATTATGATTGAAGTGCAATCATTTTAATCAATATTGGTTGCAATGTTCACGGATCTTACACAAGAACCTTAGAATCAAATTAAGGTTAATACGAGCAGTTGCATCCAGCAATAAAGCTTTTATAAGGAAAAACATCATAATATTACTATAAGAGGATTGAATTAAATTAAATTAATTTAATTAAAAATATAATTTAAAATTTTAAAATTATGTAAGTTTAGTTTCAAACTTAAATTCAATTCATTATAAATTTTAAAATTTAAACTCAACTCATAAATCTATTATCTTTTGAAATTTTTAAAAATTATATAAAATATAATGTCTTAACATTTCAAATCACATTAAATTTGATTAATAATATTTAGTTATTTGTTAAATAAAAATATGATGAATTCATTTTAAATAAAAATATTGTTTCTTATAAAATTCATAATAAATTATACTTGGATTAGTTTGTATCAACCACTTTCCAAAGTACTCAAGCTTGGTTTGGGGGAGCAGTGACGGTTGATAACCTGCTGAAATCAACCTGTTGAAATGATAAATACTTATTTTCAATAATTACTTATGCGTTTGGGATTGTTGTTTTGGTAACTGCTGAAATGTGCAAATAGGTGTTTGGCAAGTGCGGTTGCGATTGCTGAAAAAAGACAAAATGACTAAAAAACCAATCGATTTAATTGTTGTTTAAATAATTAAAAAATATATTATTAGTCATATAAATTTAAAATTATAAATAATAAAATATTAAATTAAAATAAGAAAATTTAAATAAAGTAAATTTAGTAAATAAATATTTCAAAAATACATTATTAGTCATATAAATTCAAATTATTAAATTAAAATAAGAAAATATAAATAAAATATTTCACCTTACTTAAATACTATTGGCAAAATTTTCCTTTTATTAATTAAGTAAGGGTACAATGGAAAATACTAAAATATTATGAAGTTATTATTGGAAGGTAAAATTTTTACCGTATGAGCAGTTTCCTACCGCAACTCCCTTTCTGCTTATTTATTTCTGTAGTGGCATCACAGTTTTCTCTAATCTGCGGTTGTCGACCGCAAATCCAAACATGTGACTGAGTTTGAAAACTACAGTGGATAAGTACTTATTCCTACCACAGTGCAAATCCAAACGCAACCTTATATGAAAGTTTCAATTGTTTTCAAACAAAAATGGGTATTAAGTAAATTATCTGACACTTCAATCTTAATCTGGTAAATGACTTCAAATGTGATGGCCTTTTAGGAATTTGACATAAACTTAAGAGGCAAGTGTCATTATTTCCTAGTAAACATCCCAAGAAAGCCAACTTGTGATTAAGAAAAGTGAATTAACCATACCCGCAGAAATCATTATTACAGCTGTTAGAACATATTGCTTTGTTAGTTAGCTCTAGTGAATTATTTGTGGGATGGGAAGGATTTAACTTTTTGGTTTAATAGATTCTAATCAGTAAAATGAGTACAGTATTTCCTTGGTTTATTTTAATTCACAAGCTTGATTTTCTGAACCACTATGAATGACATGTTTTCAGAAGTGGAACTTTCATCTAAACTTAAAAAAATAGGATAAAAAATGTATTCATTAAAAAGTAAAAAAGAAAATTAAGTCTTACAAATCGTAATGATGTAACAAATAATAAACATTTTATTAAAAATAAAAAATAACAACTCTCAAAAGGTTAAATAATAAACATCTGAAAATACAATTCAAACAAAAATAAGTTGATATGGTGATGATAAATATAAAATAATCCTTAATGAATTAATTGGCTCTTAAGGATTAACCTTGGTTTTTTAATCTAGTTTTGTTTGCAGTTTCCAAATTCTTTGATTAAGTTATGTAAAATTAAAAAGTCAAAAATCAACAAACCTAATGTACAAGGCTTCCCACTTTGCGGGAGTTTAGGGAAAGTCATAATGTACGCAACATTTCTTTTGTATTTTTACAAAGAAACTATTTCCGTAACTGGAACTTATGACTTTATGGTTACAATAGCAATACCTAATTACTTTTGCCTCTAAAAAAACATATATGTTGTACATGGACAAAAGACAATAGTTTTATGGTTCTCAATTACAATATGATTCATATTAAAACCATCTGCGAAATTTGATGTTAGATTATTGTTGCTTAGTTCGTTTATAAGGATCGTAGGATCTACATAAATCGCAGTCAATATTTCGTTTATTAACCCTTATAATAAGGTCAAAGAAAAGGTCGTTGTATGTTTCCCAAGCTAATAATAACCTCCAATGAAACTAGCAAGTTGACGTGCAAAGTTTAAAACAACAATTCAACATCGATACAAATAGTTGTATTAAACAAGAATTCATTCACATCTCGTATAAAGAGATAGTGCAACGCAGCTAAGTTCTCAGGAAGTAAATCTCTGTTCCTTTTGTCTAGTGGGAGTCATTTGGACAATACCCTTAGATTTAGTTTTATTCACAGATGTGTGAGTTTTGTGGCTTAAGTAATGAAGTTAAAAAGCTAGAAATTATCAACAGAAGCTGAATTACATTCTTTTAAATGACAAGAAAAGGCATCGATTGTGAAAACCAAGCTTACTATATATACAGAAAAAGTGAGAAAGCACAAAGTCGAACTAATGTAAAATGTTCTAAATCGTACACATAAAACAAATTTGAAGTATAGAAGTAAGTATGAAATGGCATATCAGGTAGGAAACCCAAGTGGTCCTGTGATGATTTCCTTTGTACAGCCCCAAAGTGGAAAATAAAAGCAAACTGATGTTATCCATTTGAAAATGACAGGAAGGAAAGAAAGAAAGAAAGGGATTTTGTGGTAGTGAATATGTAAATAAAGATAAATTAAGATTTGAATTATTTTTATTTGAAAAAAAGAAAGAGTTAACTGTTTTTCATATTTGTGAAGGATGGCAAAGGCTTAAGACAATGAGTAGGATGTGCCAAATTCTAAGTGGGCAATGGAAAGATGGAAGAATTGAATGGTCCAATTTGCTTCCTTTTTTCCCTTGTACCCATTATATAGTGTTGTCATCCACATCTTTTATATTTCTATTGTGATCATAACCTTAAATCACCCTAACTTGCCTTGTAATTTAGGACACTAAATTAGTGTTCACACGTTACATATTTATGTTTTCCTGGATCTTATGTGTCAGTAGGATTTATACTGAATATTATTATTTATGTTTCATATTCATCTTCATTAAAACATATGTTGGAGACAATTAGGTTTTCCTATTTCTTTTACTAAAAATATATGCTATTATCTTCTTCTTTTCTTAAATTATATAACCATGTACTGATTAATTAATGGCAACATGTTATCAAATTCAATTTCATTTCAAAAAAGTAACATATGATGAGTATGTCATATGAAATGCAACTATGGAAAACAAGGAAGACCTTAGCAGTGAGACACACGTAACCAAGGAGCGCAACACCAAGAAGGTCAAGTTTTGCGACAATGATGACGAGGGGATGGTCATCACTGTCCTGCAACCATTACCATCATTCAAAGACAAACTGATGGCCTCTGCAGCAGAAACGCCTGGCATTGACTTAGACAAAGAGCTAGATGTAGACCTCAATCTGGATGATGTCGTAATCATAGAAGGCACAACGATTCCCTCCATACGGTTCTTGGAGAGGATTAAGCAAGTCCTAGATAACTCTATCCAACAAACGATTGTAGTTCAGCTTCTCAGGGGTGTCATGGGAGTGTGGGCCCTATTTATCTGTATCGATACCTTGTGGAAGCCTATTAGCAAATATAAGGTGGTGGACCTGGAAAACCACTACTTCTTTGTTAAATTCCAATTACCCGATGACTATGTAAACGTGCTTGTGGGAGGATCATGGATGGTAAGGGGCACTTAATTAACAGTTCAACCTTGGAGTCTAGCCTTTTCCACCTCCGATGTCAATCTCAAAGTAGTCATTGCTTGGGTGCGTTTCCCAGGATTGCCACTCCAATATTATCAGAAAAGCACCTTATAAGCTATTGGCCAACTTACGGGGAAGGTTATTCGGATCGACTACAATACTTTAGCAGGAGACCGTGGTAAATTTGCATGTTAGCGGTGGATGTAGATCTTACTAAGTCGTCGTTGTCCAGACTTTTAGTGGATGGGAGACTAAAAAGGCTTGAATATGAAGGCTTACCATGCATTTGTTACACTTGTGGTTGCTACCATCATGTGAACAAGGAGTGTCCAACGACGGTGATGGGACAGCCTCTGGCGAAGGATGTGCAGTTACAGGATCCACTCGTAACCTCCCAATGCCCGGTAACATTGGATTCCAAGGCAAACAACTTTGGACCCTGGATGCACGTGTAGGCATGAGGGAGAGGTCCCTATGTCAGATCACCAACGACTGTAGGAAGTATGCAGGCCATCCCTGCTATCCTACAGAAACAAAAGGCAAAGCTAGGCGCTGGTTCCTGTTTTGAGACGCTGGAAATTAATATGGACATGGACTTGGAGATGATTGCACATGAGGCTAGCACTTCCGCAGTTCCCTGAAGCCTCGCCCAATCTCTTCCAAAAAGACCTATGCGTTACGCTCAACGAACCGCAAGTTTTAAAGACATGAGTAAGGAGTTCCCGTCGCCTCTCGAGGTTTCTCCTCCCACCATCTCCACAATCCAAAAGATTCAAAACAGGCACAACCCTTCGTTCCCCTCCCTTCATCCTCATCAGGTGACACCCATAATAGCCCCATCTAGAAAGGTGATTTAAGGATTAGAATATTCAGAGCGACCCACCACACTTAACCTGAAAGCACCATGCTATTGTCATATGTGAAACTAATGCGCATCCTCTCCATAACCCAAATTGCACCCAGGAAGCGACAGTTTCGACTATGCTTAGCACAAACAGCGGCGAGGATGCTAGTGTCAAACTGCCTAATCCTCAGCGTAGTAGAGGAAAAGGATTGTTAACGAACTTGAGAGTAAAGAAAGGCGCACGACTCAAGAAATTGTCTCTGTCCACATGCAAAGCCTGAGCATAATCCTTGCATGCTGACGAAGTTCACTTGATGGGTGAGAACGATCAGACAAATATAAGGATCGACAGGGAGACAGCTACCACCTACCTTCATGGGAATTCATAAAGAGTTCCCTTATATCCACCTATTTTCCAATGATAGCGAACATCTTTGTGTGAAATTGTCAGGGGCAGACAGCAATCGTTTTCTGTGTTTCTTCCTCACCTGTAAGCGGAAGCATACTCCGGCTTTAGCGGTGATCGTCGAATTGAAGATCAATGGTGTGTAGTCAGATCGTGTGATCCAATGAATAGCCTTCCCCTTCTCATACCGGGTAAAAGCAACTGGAATGAGTGGAGGCATTTGGGTATACGGGACAGCCAACTTAAGCCCCCTAGTGGAGTCCTACGCTATTTATTCACTTGTGGCTGCCTGGTAATTCGTTGCAACCTTACTTTTTTACAACTATTCATGTCAATCCCACAGCAGCTAAACATAAAGTCTTGTAGGACGTATTACATGCTTTGCATGAGACCATCGGGGATTAGCCTTAGCTCCTAGTGAGAGAATCTAACGTCTTGTTGCTACAAGAGGATAGGAAGGGCAGACAACAATGACATTGTGGCACCTATACCTTCTTCCACAAGTTTGTTTAAACTGCGACATTTTAGGATTTGGGCTATCAATACCCTCAGTTTACTTGGTCAAGGGGTGACCTTATGGAGTGGCTGGATCGGGCATTGGGAAATCACCACTGGCTTAACCAATTCCATTGCTCAGTTGTCCACCTTCCCAAGTTCCATTCTGATCATCACCCCCTCCTAATACACCACAGTAATCCAACCAATGGCTCACATAGGAAGCATTTTAGGTTCTTAGCGCCTTGACTAACTCACTTTATATTCCACACCCTTGTCTCTGATAATTGGAACTGTAGCACTCATACACATCAAGCTTCTCACGACTTTACATCGGTGGCATAAGAGTGGGACTCCATAGTGTTTGGTAGTATATGGAAAAAGAAACGATAGATCGAAGCTCGACTCATTGGCCTCCGAAGGGCCTTGGAACTCTATTGCACTTGGAAACTGCAAGTCATAGAATGCACTCTATTAGAGGAATACGAGAATATACTCACTCAAGAGGAGTTGTTGGAATCACAATGGGTTCGTTGTAACTGGATTCAGTTTGGTGACCATAATACCTCTTACTTTCACGCTGCCATGAGAGCGAGGCAAAGGTAGAATCGCATCAGAATGCTAAAGTTGGACAGTAGACATTGGTGCTTCAATGAAGAAACCTTATGATTGACCGCTTTAACATTCTTTAGGAACCTATATACAGTCGACAAAGGGTTGCTTCAACCATATGTAATTCGGGGCCAATTTCCTATCCTAAAGGCCAAGGAGATGCAACACCTTATAAGGCCTGTGACCTACAAGGATGTTTACTAGGCCTTATTTGCAATGGGGCCAATGAAAGCTGCTGGACTTGATGGGTTCTCAGTGCTATTTTACCAAAGCCAATGGGACATGGGTGGACCTTCGTTGATCACTATGGTCCAAGAAGCCTTCTCTAGATGCATCATCCCGACTAATCTGATCTCAACAACAATCATCATTCTACCCAAAGTGGAAGCCCCTTAAATTTTCAACAATTTCGTCCAATCAGCTTATGTAACGTCCTCTATAAACTAATCACAAAAGTTGTTGTCCATAGACTGAAACCCCTTTTCCCTTCCTTGGTGAATCAATCCTAAACTAGCTTTATGCATGGGCGTACTATTACAGACAACATTATCATTGCATAAGAGATCATTCATACCATATGACGCCGACCAGGAAGTAAGTATATGACGATCAAGACAGATCCCAAAAGGCTTAAGATCGCTTAAGTTGGGAGTTCATTCATGACACATTAGAGGATATAGACCTTCCCAGCTTGTTGGTTCAACTTATCATCTATAGCATTAGCTCCACCTCTATACAGATCCTTTAGAATGGAACCCCATCTTAAACCTTTTGGCTATCCCGAGGAGTTCACCAAGCTGACCCACTATCCCCCTACCTTTTCGTGTTATTTATGGAAAGGCTCTCTTAAGCCATCGAAGCTTAAGTTAGAGCTAAGAAATGGATCCCCTTTCAAACTAGTAGACAAGGCCCATCCAAGTCTCACCTATTCTTTACAGATGATCTACCTTTGTTTGCTAAAGCATCTACCAATCAAGTAGACATTATACAAAATGTGTTGTGAGACTTCTGTGTGAGCTTCGGACAACTCATGAACCAAATAATGTTACTGTAAGGAACGCTAGATATCTCAGTAATCTAATGGATTCACCCTCACTAAAGGCTTGGGAAGATATCTAGGGGTTTTACTCCTTCACAAGTGAGTATTGCAGGCATCTACCAGCCAATTGCTGATTGCGTCTACTAGAAACCAATCAAGTAGTCCACTCGTAATATTTTTTTGGCAAGATACACTATTTTGGCATAATCGGTCCTATTCACTATTCCATGCTTCACCATGCAAACCACTTCTTTACCCTAAGGAGTTATCCACCAAATTGAAGGCACCTATCGTCATTTCCTCTATGGTGGGGTGCTTATGTAAGGGAAAGGAAGGTGAATTTACTCAAATGGTCTGATATTTGTCAGCTCAAGAACCATGGAGGTCTTAATTTGTGGAAGCTGAAAGAACATAATGATGCCTTTCTCATAAAGTTAGCTTAGCATTTTTTTTACTCAACCTCACCCCTTATGGGTTCAAATATTAAGGAGTAAATATCTACCCCCATTAACCCATATTCCGCCAACACAGTAAGTGGGGTGCTGCTCCTTCCTTTGACGAACCATCTGTAAGGTTTGGCCAGCAGTGTATACTAGTATTCGATGGGCATTAGGGGATGGTTCCATTGTGTGTTTTTAGGAAGATCTATGGTTGGGGGATACTAAACTTTCTACAGTCGCTGTGTCCAAAACTTCTGAGGCAAAGAAACAAGTTCATGTAAGGGAATATATTACAGCAGATGGCCAATGGAATTGGGGTCTTTTACAGACCCAACTCGCAGCCTCCGTTTGCCTCCAACTTGTGGCCACGAGCCCCCCTACGAACACCAATGTGTAGAATAGAATCTATAATGGTTGGACAAAATTTGGCCAATTTAGTGTCAAATGGGCTTATACTATTTTATGCATTAATTCATGACATCCCCAGGATCATCACTGGACGTTTATCTAAAGATTCAAATGGCCTCAACACATCCGTTACTTCCTATGGTTAGAGCTGCAAGGTCATCTTCTCACTAACGTGAAACAAGTCGATGACATCTTGGTAACAATCCCTATTATGGAAGCTGTTCATTAGTTAAGGAATCATGCCTATATGCACTATGGGATTGTCCCACTACTCATACAGTTTGGCACACATTCGTGCCTCAACAACATTGGCCTAATTTTACCTTAGCCGACTGCCTTCCCTGGTTGATTGCTAACCTCTCCGTGCAAAGGCCACCAGTTTCTACGATGGATTGGAATATACTTTTTGGCGTTACCTATTGGTTCATCTAGAATTGGAGAAACAATGAATATTTACGGAATTCCCACCTGCCTCTCATATGGAGGTCATTAAGGCCCAGGTTAGCGCCATTTAGCATATTAATATGCTTATGCTCATCACCAACCCACAACCCTCTCACCTAGATGCCCAGATTGGATATAGTTTACTAGCGATGGGATTGTGCAAGATTAACACTGGTGGAGTCGTCAAGACTTCCAATGGATTAGCTTTAGTAGGGGGCATGTTGAGGAATGACTGAGGCGAGTGGGAGCCCGGCTTCGCCTATCAAATTGGCAATTGCACACCATTGACATCAAAACTTCTAGGGGCCCTGAAAAGATTGGAGTTGGCTTGGCATTCCGGCAAACGACGAGTTTTGTTGGAAGTAGACAACACACAAGTTATCAAACTTCTTGAGGAGGGTCCTCCTTATACTCGCTGCAACTGGACCTTGATCTCCAAACTCAAAATGCTACTCCACAGGGATTAGGAACTGAAATTCTACACACTTACCGTGAAGGAAACTCCGCCGTCAATTGGATGGCCAATTTTGCATTAAGCCTTCCATTAGACTACCATGAATTCTCTAATCCTCCTACTAGCATTAGTACTATCTTTGCACAAGATCGCTCTGGCACCACCTTCTCCAGGCGGCGTCCACTGTAATTAGCATTTAGAGGCATTTTGCCCCCTTGTTCAAAAAAAAAAAAAAAAGTAGAATGATGTGATAGTATAGTAGAACCTAATGAATGATTCCTAAGGAGAAAGAAAAAGCAGAAAAGGCCAGAAAATAATAGGACCAAAACCCCACATTCAAATAAAAGCCTCACCAGCTTACACAGCTGGCAACAGCTTTGTTCCTTGGCTCCTTAGTTGTTGCTCACGCGTCCTCCATACCTTTCTCTACTTGATTGCCATTTCCCTCCTCTCTCACTATATATACATATACACCCCCAAAACCATACCATCTCACACACAACATTCACATTCAAGTTTTCCCTTTTCTTTCTTCCCTTTAAAGTCCCAGAAAACATGAGTCTCTCTTGTAAAGAGCTAAGCATGCTTTTGGTGGTGAGCTCCGTGGTGGCGTCTCTGGCCTCAGCGGGCGACTTTTACCAGGATTTCGACTTAACATGGGGTGGGCAACGTGCCAAAATTTTCAGTGGAGGCAAGCTTCTTTCACTATCCCTTGACAGAGTTTCTGGGTCTGGGTTCCAATC
>JAOSBN010000005.1:9435240-9449723 GCA_027563595.1 Erythroxylum suave | reverse complement strand
TTTAGCCTAATTATAGCATGTGAAATACAATACTTTCTATGAGGGATTGAGAAGAAGAATTAGAACCTGGAATTGAAGAGGCAAATGCCATCATTACATTGTTTGTGAATCCAAAGAGTCTTGGTTGCAATTGGAAGAGAACAAAGAATAGAAGGAAGAGTTTTTACGAACTATTCCCAATGTCAGGCACACCAACACTGAGCGGTTATATTTTATTCTTAATAGGTTAGAATAAAAACTGGCTCATGGGTAGTGGTAGGGACTCTTCCATTTATTAGTTATTAATGGGCCTAGCCCACCTATTATCAGCTAGCCCAAACACATAAACATAATATTTTGGCAACTAGGTTAATCTGGACAAATTACTAATTTATGCATGTTCGCAAAATAATTATTCTAACACATAACTCATCAAATCACAAGTCAGCAGACAACTAAGAATCGAGTACTACAGGTGCCACAAGTACGGGCACTATAAATCTGAATGTCGAACTAATTTGAACAAACAACGTGGAGAAAGATCCAATTTTGCGGAGAAAGAAGAAGAAGTAGTCTCTCTTTTGCTAGCATGTCATGCAAAAGATGAAAGACATCAACATCTGTGGTATTTTGATAGTGGTTGCAGCAATCATATGTGGAGAGACAAGTCGGCATATTCAGATTTGGATGAAACCTTTCGTAATACTGTGACATTTAGTGATAATTCTAAAGTTTCCATTATGGGTAAGGGCAATGTGAAAATCTGTACCAAAGAAAAGACTAATCAAACAATTTCAAATGTTTTCTTTGTTCCAGATTTAAAGACTAATCTATTAAATATTGGTCAACTTCAAGAGAAAGCAGCTTGTTACAGCAGGGGTCATGAATACACAACCGACATCTTCGCCTAACTTAATCGCAAGAGTTCGCCGCTAACATCGAGTCTCTGCTCTATCTAGAGTCTGAAGTGGTCTTGGAGGTCCACATAACTAGCGAGAGAGAAAAAGAGAGTTGACGACCCAAATTTGCGAGCTTTTGCAGGAGATCTACAAGCTTTTGCAGGAGACTTGAAGGGAGTAAGAGCGCGGGTCACCCAACTCGCGTCGTTGTGGAGTTGAACTCGCCAGCTCAACTCCCTGCTCACTTGGGGTTGCAAGAGACCCATTTCCAACTGACTCATTGGGAGGATCAGAGACCCATCTGAAGTGGCGCAAGTGGAGACCTAAGAGGCAAAGCAGACCTGACGAAAGGAGGCAAAGTGGGGCAAGAGGCAACAACTAGTGACAATGAATTTGACTATAGAGAGTGAATATGGTGCAAGGGGAACAGGGAAGGTGACCTCTCATTTAACCCAAGTGACCCAAACCAACAAAGAGACAAAAGAAACAAGAGGCACTAATGGGAACTCCACAATATCATCCATGGTATTGGGCTCTGCTACTACCGATGATAGTGGGCTGCCTATTCAAGGGATGGAGGTGTTTCCGCTCTCTCGCGTGAAGTTGCTCAGAGAGCTAAACCTTGAGATGACATCTCTGGAGTTTCTAAGACTCGTGGATCTTCCTTGACCACTGGTGCATGGAGCAAACAACTTCAATTCCAGCAACATAGGATCCAAATGAAGCATTAACCTAATGTCGTGAAGGACGACATTGTTTCTCCTCCCCTTGAACTCTTACAAGCGGGGGACAGAGCATGGTCAAATGCACTGGTGGGATTCTTTTGGAACAAACGTCCTGCATTTCCAATTATCAAGGCATGGGCTAGTGCACGGTGGAGTAAACAAGGTTTGGAAAAAATTCCACTCACTAATGATGTCGTGATAATATTTAAATTTGCTTTGGCCAGTAATCCAAATGATATAATTGGAATGGGTCCTTAGTATATTGGAGGACAACCCAAGTTTCTACAGAAGTGCAAGCTAGGGATTGCTTTAAATAAGGAATGTGTTGAATCTTTCTCAATTTGGGTCCATTTCCATAATTTACTGCTTCAATTGTAGATTGTGCAAGGATTAAGTTTTCTTACTAGTTCTTTGGGTAAACTGTTGGGTATGGATACACAAACATCAGGTATGGAAAGGATAGGATATGGAAAAATATACATAGAAGTGAGTTGACAGGCTACACTACCAGATTGTCTTGCAATTATGCATCTTAGTGAATCTGGGGAGATGATGAAAGGAGAAATACAACTATCCTATCCTTGGAATGGTAAGAAATGGGGTCCAACTGGGAAGAGGTATAAAATCGGTTGGCAAGAGGAGTTAATGGAGATTGAAATTAAAGTTGGCACTATAGTTCAGAGGTAGATCCATAAGTAGCCTACCCAGATTCCTCTAACCGAGAAGGACATAGAGGAGCACCCTGAAGTGGTTGACAGACAAAATAAGGGTGATATTTTGTTTAAGAAGGAACAATCAACAGAGCATATTACACAGAGTCCAAAATTGGCAGAGTGTGCTAGTATTGTTGATGTAATGCAAAGTAAGATAACTGGAATTTCTATAGAGGAACTAAGATTTGAGAAGGTTGTGGAGGTTACTCAACAGATTGAGATTTCTGGTGTAGTGCCAAAACAATTAGCTATAGAAAACTATAGAGCAGACAATGTGGATCATCAAGATACTAGCATGGAACAATCAACCTCACTATATTTGGAGTAATGCCAAATGGATTGGGCTAATATGTTGACCCCAATAGCATCTATTAGGCAACATGAGACCTCTAAGACTAGGTTGGGTTCTGGAAAGCAGAAAATAATGGAAATTTTAAATGATAACAATGTGGCAAGTAAGGAATATGAGATTATCACCTCTCAAAGTACAACACATCCTGGGGTAGAGTACGTCTTGGCATTGAATTGTAATTCTTCTTCTTATATGACAATAGTTTTGCCTCGAGAAAGCAATTTGGACTTAGCAGCATAGGACTGTGATTCTCCATTTTTTTTAATATTCTAGGAGATTTTTGCGTACAATGCAAAACTACAAAACGTAAGCAAGGAAGGAAGAGAAAGAAAAATCCCAAATACCAATATTAGATGGTTAACCAAGCACTGTATATTGTCATTTTCAGGGCCATGATGTATAAATAGTGTCTTTAGTGGTTCTTTTTGTGATCTATCTTCTAAGTAGATATATTGCCTTCCTTAGGGAGTTATTTTGATCATATTGTAACATAATGGCAGACTTAAGGTCTTGAACTCCTTGTCATGTAGATCTAGTTTCAAATATAGTAAAAAAAATTAATTTTTCAAAAAAAATCAAGAAAGGGGATATGAGATCCTAATTAAAGCTAGAGTTTGCAGTGTTGGAGATGAAAATTTTGGCTTGATTGCTCAAGTCAGAATGACAACAAATCGGATGTTTCCACTTTATCTTCATGATACTATTATTTCTTGATGAGAATTATGTATACTCCATCAACACACACTCAGAAGCATAAAACAATAGCAGAAAAAGAATGAACATCGAAGATGAGAAGAAGTAATGTTTGAAGCTCACAAAGAAGAAAGAAGGAGGCTTTCAGATGAGAAGCAGAAAAGTGAAGTTGAGCCTAAGTGAATACATGCAACTCACGTGAGAAAGACAAAACGCAGATCACAACACTTGACCAAAACGCTACATATAAGGAGTTTAAGTGACTCACGTGAGAGTCACATGATGACACCTCTTAGATTATATTCACGCATTTGTTATGAAGGTTGAAGAAACAACTGCTGCGTCAAAGCCTATAAAAAGACAGAAGCTCCTCATCAGTCAAAACACACAACATATGCCCTAGTTGATTTCATTATTCTCATTGTAAGCAATCATCTGAGAGTGTCAGAATTAGAGTGAAATTTTTCAGATTGTGCTAGGGTACTTATCTGTGGGTACTATGAAAGTTCATAGACTCTTTGCAAGTGATTGGGAATAAACACTTAATCTCTGTAAACTTTCTCTTCTTCTTGATACTAGTTGAAACCACATCAGTGGGAACCTTGGATGTAGATAGCATTAAGGCTATCGAACTAAGTAAAAAATTCTTGGTGTTCTTTACTTTTCTGCAATTCTTAATTCCTACAAGCGTAACAATCTTTATTAATTTTGTTTGAACTAAATAGCAATACAACACTCATATCCTAATAGAAGTGGTATCAAAGCATTTTGGAAAACCTCCTGGGGCATTTCTTGGCCACTCAAAGTATCAAAGAATCATCAAGAATTCTTTGTAAGTAAAGGTCTGTTATTTCTTTAATCTATAGTCACAATGGTAGGAAAAGAAATGGATGTATTTATTGGAAAAGAAGACTTCACCATCTGGAAACTCCAGATGCAAGCTCTTCTTAAGTCTTATGATTTCTATTGGGCTATTGAAGATCAGTATGATCTTGAGACTGATCCAGTAAAGGAGCTTAAAATGCAAAGACTTGCACATTGCAAGTTAATGCTTCACTTATCACCAATAGTAATAAGAAAAGTGCAAAATTGTAACACTGTATAGAAGCTATGAATCAAACTTGATGAGCTTTATGCAAAGAAGTGCTTTTCTAACAAGATGACACTTCTCCACAATCTTGCTAACTACAAGATGAATACCTCTGTCTCTTTAGAAGACAACTTAGATTATTTCTTTAAGCTAGTTCAAGACTTAGAAGCCACAGATGAAAAAATATCTGAGGAGCATCAAGTTGTAGTGATTCTAAAGGCTTTACCTTCTGAATTCAATGCATTCAAAAAGGTGATTAAACATGCTAGTCGAGAATCCCTCACTATCAAGAGGGTATTAGACTCACTAATAGAAGAGATAGTGGGTGTTAACCCATTCAAGAAAGAGGCAGAAGTGATGTTTGTAGAAAACAATCATGAAAATAACATGACAAAAAGTCACAAAAAAAGAACAACAAGAAAGAAAAGGGGTAGAAGGGAAGTGGAAAGGATAAGCACACTAAGGAAGGTGAAGAAAAGAAGAAAAAGGGAAAAGGAAATAAGTGCTTTTACTGTGATAAGAAGGGACATTTTACAAGGGACTACAGAAAGAAGAAAAGGGACAAGGCTGTAGAAAGTAGAGATGCAGGAAATGTAGAAAAACCAGAAGACTCAAGTGGTGACGAGATTCTGGCTGTCACTGAGGACGGTGAAGACCTAAGCAGAGAATAGATTTTTGACTCAGGTTGTACAATGCATGTGACACCACATATAGACTGGTTCACTACATTTGAACCAGTCACTGCCAAGTTTAAAATGACAGATTCTGAGCAGCAAAGGATAGAGGGGATTGGAAGTGTTTCCATCAACATGTTTGATGGAAAGAAAAGGATCCTCAGTAATGTCAGATTTGTACCTGGAATAAGGAGAAATCTAATTTCTAAAAGCTTGTTTGATAAGCAAGGATTTCAGATCAGACCAAAAGATGGTCTCAGATAAATCTTAAGGGATGGTAGAGTCATTATTAGAGGAGTTGAAAGGGGTGGGCTATACTATGTTATAGGCTCAACAGAAGTCAATCAAGTTTCAGAGAATGAAAACCATGAACTAACCAAGCAATGGCTTGCAAGGTTGGGTCATGTAGGGAACAAAAGCTTGTTCCATCTCTCTAAACAAGGTTTAATCCCTGAACAGAACCTACAGAAATTGGATTTCTGTGAATCCTGTATGCTGGGAAAGCATCACAGATTCAATTTTCAAAAGGGAGCTCAGAGAGCCACAGAGATCATGGAATATGCTCATAGTGATCTCTGGGGGCCAACTCAAGTACCTACAGTAGGAGGGAACTCATACTTCATGTCCATTATTGATGACAGATCTAGAAAGTGTTGGGTATATCCAATGAAGAGAAAGGATGAAGCACCAAAGAATTTCATAAGATGGCATACACTTTTGGAAAATCAGATTAGAAAGAAGTTAAAATGCTTAAGGACTGACAATGGATTAGAATACTGCAATAAATAATTTGAAGAGTATTGCAACAAGAAAGGAATCCTAAGGCACAAAACAGTAAGATCTATACCTCAGCAGAATGGAGTTGCTGAGAGACTCAATAGGACTCTCCTAGAAGAGACAAGGTGCATCTTACTCTCTTCAGGTTGCTCACACTTTGTATGGGGAGAAGCAATTAGGACAACAGCCTACCTAGTGAATAGGCTCCCCACATCTGCCAATGATTACAAGACTCCACAAGAAGTATGGAATGGAAAGAAACCAAGCCTGGCTCATCTAAGGACTTTCGGATGTGCTGCTTATGCACATCAGAAGGAAGGAAAGCTGGAACCTAAAGCAGTAAAGGGAGTATTCTTAGGTTATCCAGAAGGAGTCAAAGGTTACAAGATTCTACTACTTTAAAAGGGAGGTTTTAAAACCATTATTAGCAGATATACAATCTTCAAGGAAAATAAGTTTCCTCTACTACATATGAATTCCTCAAGATTAGACCAACAAAAGGAAGTCTAGGAGTAACTTGGATCACCAAGTAGTTCAGTCCACTTCTATGTGCCACCAGAAACAGGAGGAGGTAGTACTCAACCTCATGATATGGAACATGTGCAAGACTTTAACATCATGAGCAAGGGATAGAAGAAACTGAAGGTGAGAGTAAGGAGAGAACCCCACACACAACTTCAGCTGATGAACAAGGAAGTATACAAGACTATCAACTCACAAGGGATAGGCAACCATGACAGAGAATCCTTAATAGGAGATACATTGACTCAAACTTGGTTGAATATGCTTGTCTTGTGGCTGAAACTATTGAATGGAAGGCTACTGAAACTTTTGAAGAAGCTATGACTAGAAATGATGCTAAACAGTGGAAGGAGGCTTATGAAAAAGAGTATTCTTCTCTAATGAGGAATATAAGTTAGACTTTAGTGCCTAGACCTTCTAAAGTCAAATTAATAGAGAACAAATGGTTATTCAAGCTAAAAGAAGGAATAACAGAAGCTAAACAGAGAATTTACAAGGCAAGACTTGTAGCTAAGGGGTATAGGCAGAAAGAAGGAGTTGACTACAAAGAAATATTCTCACCAGTAGTCAAATTTAAGACAATCAAACTCATTCTAGTGTTAGCTACTATTTATGACTGGGAAATCCATCATATGGATGTCAAGACAACCTTCCTATATAGAAAGCTATAGGAGACTATCTACATGAAATAACTAGTCGGTTTTATAGACAAAGACAAGTCTGACTATGTCTGCCTGCTTCAGAAGTCCCTATATAGGCTGAAGTAAGCATCTAGACAGTGGAACAAGAAGTTCCATGAGATAGCAAGTGAGATGAACTTTGTAAGAAGTGCCTATGACTACTGCTTATAATACTAGAACTTAGGAGGGATAGAGGCCATCTTTATGCTAGTCTATGTAGATGACTTAAATTATTATTGGAAAAGAGCTAGGCAGAATAATTGAAGTAAAGAAGACTTTGAGCAAACATTTTGAAATGAAAGATTTGGGAGAAGCTCATAAGTTAGTAAGGATGCAAATTATAAGGAATAGGAGGGAAGGAAAACTATGGTTGAATCAACAAAATTACATCCGAAAGGTACTAACTCGGTTCAACATGGAATTGGCAAAACCTACCCCTATTCCTATAAGCTCACATCTTTAGATGGTTGCTGGTAAGAGCTTCAAAACTGAAGAAGAAAAGAAATCTATGTTAAACTACCCCTATGATGTTGGAGTTGGTAGCATCATATATACGATGCTATATACCAGACCTGATCTTGCATGTGCTATAAGCATTCTAAGCAAGTTTATGTCCAATCCTGGCTTTGAGCACTGGCAAGGACTGAAGAATGTCTTCAGATACCTTGTTGGAACCCTAAGCTCTGGATTGTGTTTCACTAAAGCTAAGCTAGCTAAAATCAACAGTCTAAGCCTACAAGGATATGTAGATGCAAACTACGCAGTAGATAAAGACACAAGAAAATCAATTTCTGTATACTACTTTACACTAGCAGGAAACACAATCAGTTGGAAGGTATATCAACAATCAATTGTATCACTCTCAACTACAGAAGCAAAGTTTTATGCAATCACAGAACGGGTAAAAGAATTAACATGGTTATCAGGCATCCTAAGAGAAATTCGAGCTAACCTAGCAACAACAATAACTTACACTGACAATCAAAGTGCATTGTACCTGAGTAAAGACCTTGTCCTGCATGAGAGGTCCAAGCATGTTTATGCCTGACTCCATTTCGTGAGAGATAGAATAGTGCAAGGCTTCTTCAACCTAGAGAAAATTACAGGAGAAAAAAATCCATCAGACTTCGAAACAAAGATATTAACTCAAAAGAAGTTCACTTTATGTAAGGAATACTTGCAGATAAGTGAAGCCCCATAAAATCGAAGTCAATCCATCTGATCTCACTGGTGTGGCGAAAATTAGGGTTTCAGATTTCAAATCACTATTGGGTTTTTTGTTCAGAGTGAAGATTGATGGAGTAAGAGCGAATAATGTGATGAGAATCACATATACTCTATTAACCAACACTTAGAAGCATAAAACAATAACAGAAAAGGAATGAACATCGAAGATGAGAAGAAGAAGTAATGTCTGAAGCTCACAAAGAAGAAAGGAGGAGGCTTTCGGATGAGGAGCAGACAAGTGAAGCTGAGCCTAAGTGAATACATGCGACTCACATGAGAAAGACAAAACATAGATCACAAGCCAAAAACGCAGAGCATAACACTTGACCAAACCGCTGCATATAAGAAGTTTAAGGGACTCATGTGAGAGTCACATGATGGCACCTCTTAGATCACATTCACGCATTTGTTATGAAGGCTGAAGAAACAACTACCGCGTCAAAGCCTATAAAAGGATAGAAGCTCCTCATCAGTCAAAACACACAACAAATGCACTAGTTGACTTCATTATTCTCATTGTAATCAGTCATCTGAGAGTGTAAGAATTAGAGTGAAATTTTTTAGATTGTGCTAGGGTACTTATTTGTGGGTACTAGGAGAGTTCATAGACTCTTTGCAAGTGTTTGAGAATAAACACCCAATCTCTGTAAACTCTCTTCTTCTTGATACTAGTTGAAACCACATCAGTGGGAACCTTGGATGTAGATAGGCATTAAGGCTATCGAACCAAGTAAAAAATTCTTGGTGTTCTTTACTTTTCTGCAATTCTTAATTCCTGCAAAAGTAACAATCTTTATCAGTTTTGTTTGAACCAAATAGCAGTACAACACTCACATCCTAACACTTCTTGTTTCTTTTCAAGATCTAAAGAGGTGGCTTGGCTTTGGCATTTCCGATATGCATACCTAAATTTTGGTGGCTTGAAAACTCTACAGCAAAAGCAGATGGTGAAAGGACTTCCACAATTTGATAGTCCATCAGCTGTTTGTGAAGATTGTGTTGTTAGAAAACAACATCAAAACACCTTTCCCAAAGGAAATTCGTGAAGAGCAAAGAAAGTTTTAGAACTGGTGCACTCTGATATTTGCGGTCCAATTAATCCATCTTCAAATGAAGGTAAAAAAATATATAATCACCTTCATTGATGATTATAGGAAAAAAATTTGGGTTTATTTTTGCAGGAAAAATATGAGACTTTCGTTGCTTTTAAAAGTTTTAAAGCACTCGTTGAAAAAGAGAGTGGAAGTCAAATAAAAATTCTTCTAACAGACCGTGGTGGAGAATATAAGTCGTAGGAATTTGCAAAATTTTGTGACTCTCATGGAATTAAGAGGCAACTTACAACATCATACACATCCCAACAAAATGGTGTTTGTGAGAGGAAAAATCGCACCATTTTGAATATGTTTCGAAGTCTTTTAAAGAGAAGCGGCATTCCATAGAATTTCTGGCCTGAAGAAGTTAATTGGAGTGTTCATGTTTTGAACAGATCTCCCAAATTTTCTTTTCAAAACGGGACTCCGAAGGAAGCTTGCAATGGACATAAACCATCAGTAGAACAATTTAAAGTGTTCGGATGCATCGCTTATGCTCATGTGCCAGATGAAAAAAGGAAGAAATTAGATGAAAAAGGAGAAAATTGCGATTTTCTTGGTGTTAGTGATCATTCTAAAGCCTACAAGTTGTACAATCCTATCACCAAGAAAATTGTCATTAGCAGTAAAGTGATTTTTGATGAAACAAACCTCTAGAAATGGGATGAAAAAATCATTCAAAAGCAAATTCCAGTTGACTTTGATGCTGAAAATGAAGAAAGACAGCAACTTTTGGTGAATGAACAAAACATGACCAATGAGGAACAACCAGTGGTTACTCAAACTTCTCCCGTCGATGATGATCAAAGACCTCAAAGAGTTAGGAGAAGACCAACATGGATGACTGATTATGAGGTAGATGGAATTGAAGAACCACTAACTCATTGCTTTTTTTTTTTTTTTCAGATTGTAATCCTATATCTTTTGATAAAGCTGTAAAAGAGTCAAAATGGAGGAAGGGAATGGATGATGAGATAGCTGCCATTGAAAGAAACAGTACTTGGGAGCTGGTTGAACTTCCAAAATTCCAAAAATCGGTTGGAGTGAAGTGGGTCTTCAAAACGAAGTTGAATGAAAAAGGAGAAGTTAATAAATTCAAGGCACATTTGGTTGCTAATTTGGTTGCTAAAGGCCACAGAAAAGAGTTTGGGATTGATTATACTGAAGCTTTTGCACCAGTAGCAAGGCATGACACAATCAGAATGATTATAGCATTAGCAGCTCAAATTCATGGTCCATCTTCCAACTGGACATCAAATCGGCTTTCTTACATGGAGATCTAAAGGAGCAAGTATTTATTGAACAACCTCCTGATTATATTAAAGTTGGAAATGAACACAAGTTGTATAGACTAAAGAAGGCTTTGTATGGTTTAAAAAGCTCCATGGGCATGGTATGGTTGAATTGAAGCTTTTTTCCCGAAAGAAGGTTTTCAAAAATGTCCGTAAGAACACACACTTTTTATAAAATTGGAAGATGATAGGAGGGTCCTTATGGTTTGTCCTTACGTAGACGATTTAATTTATATGGGTAATGATACAGCCATGTTTGAAAAGTTTAAAAAGTCTATGATGATCGAGTTTGATATGAGCAATGTTGGATTGACGCGATATTTTGTTGGCATAGAAGTGACTCAATCTGCTGGTGGCATATCTATTTCCCAAGAAAAGTATGTGCAGGAAGTCCTGACCAGATTTCAGATGAAGAAATGCAATCCTGCTAGTACTCCAACGGATGCAGGAACGAAGCTTGTTAAAAATCCTGAAGGAAAGACGGTTGACAGCACTGTTTACAAGCAAATTGTGGGAAGTTTGATGTATTTAACCACCACAAGGCCAGATATTATGTATGCTGTGAGCAAAATCAGCAGATACATGGAAAGTCCTAAGGAAATACATCTGGTTATGCTTTCCTGATGGGAACAACAGCAGTTTCATGGTCTTCCAAAAGGCAATCAATAGTGATATTATCAACAACTGAAACCGAATATGTAGCTGCTGCATGTACTTGTCAAGCCGTCTGGTTAAGAGAGATTTTTGTTGAGCTTCACTTCAAGCAAGAAGGAACTACTCCTATCTATTGTGATAATGGATCTGCAATTAAATTATCCAAAAATTCTATTCTACATGGAAGAAGTAAACATGTAGATGTGAGATTTCACTTCCTCAGGGATCTCACAAAAGGAGGAGTAATTGATCTTAACCATTGCAAGGGTGAAGATCAAGTTGCTGACATTTTGACCAAACCCTTGAAGTTATCTGCATTTGAGAAGTTAAGAGAGCTACTAGGAGTCTGCACTATGAACCACTATTAAACTGATAGTTTGCAAACTTTCAGTTTAAGGTAGGGATTGTTGACTGGTTAGATAAATCTCTGACTAGGATTTTTAATTTAACCGTTGTGTAATCCTAATCCTTAGGAATAAGTTAACTAGTTCTTATCTTTTTTGGTTCTTATCCTCTTGTTATTTAGTTCCTATTTTTTAGGCTGATATCTTGAGTTTTCTGCTACTAGTTTTGTATAAAATTAAGGAGAGCAGCTCCTTAGAAATAAATATACGAAAGTTTCATATTTTTCTATCCCTGCAGGTGTATATTCTTTAAAGATATTTTCTTTATTTTTCAGTTCCAGAATTAACACTTTGTACAATATTTTGGTATGGGAACTTGTTTATTTTTTCTCATTTCACCATAAGGACTTGAAGACTATGAACCTGTGGCTCGTGATCGAGCTTGTTCGCTGGAAGATACTGACGATGATGCCGATGGTTTTGTTGATTGAGATGATCCGGTTGTAGACATTGCCTCCACCACAAGATCAGGGTCCTGCCAAATGTTATCTAAGGTAACAATAAAAATGTACCACTGCAAAAGTGACATAGTGAGATACAAAACTTTGGCTGACATATGCAGTAGTCAGTACAGTACAAGGACAAACTTGTAGCAAGTTAAAATATAGAACGAATTGTCACGAAGATTCCAACAAATCTTTTTAACGAAAACGCACAACCAATGGAATAAAATGCATATATCATAAACAGACCGATGAACACAATATCCATATTCAAGAAATCAACACCCAACACGATATAAACTGCACATGGGTATGAATCGAATCAAAATGACGCATCACCAACCCGAGGAAATGAGAAACAAGAAAAGAACAATCAGTTTAAAGTTTAGCAACTAAGTAAAAAGTAACAGCGACAAGCATAAACAAAAGTCAGTCCAATCCACACCTCCCAATACATACACATCATACAAAAAGGCCATAACTTTTAGAACAAAATCCCAAATCACAACACAATTCACTTGCAATAAATCAAAAGATGAAAAACCCAGATGGAATATTGCAATCTACAGTCCCAAAAGTCCAAAGAAATCAATAACAGGTACAGTATGACAGAAAAAGAGAGAGTCCATTTATTGAGTATGAATTGGAAATGGAAAAGGTTATTGCACGGACGATTTAGAGCTGGTAGAACTTGCGCTTGAAGTGGTCGACGACGTTGGAGCGAAAAAGCTAAGAGGGAAGGGGATAAGGATGTTGGGCCAATAATTGAAAAATAAAAAATTTAATTTAATAAAAATTAAAAATAAGTTTTAAGGTTTCTTCATCTACCTTTTTCCTGTTATAAATGTCTAATGCGGAACACCCATTTTAACCATCTTCTTCTACCTAACGAACCAGTTACATTTCCTATCAGTCGCTTCCATGGATGTTGCTTTTACTATTAGCAGGAATCATCAATGCAGGATCAGAACAACAAATTCAGACATATATCATCCAATTGGATCCTGCCCACATGTCTTCTTCCTTCTCGACCCACGATTCATGGCACTGGTCTATCTTATATCTTTATCTGAACCAGTTGAAGAGTCTGAAAGGCTGCTGTATTCGTACAGTAATGCCTTGCATGGCATCAGTGTCAGGCTCACTGAGATCAGCTATCTGAGATTGAGAACTCTCCTTCCCATCTTGCCACTTACAAGGCGTCATTTTGCAAGGCTCATACCGCACGAACTTCCCAGCTTCTTGGACTGGATCACCAGTTTATATAATTTAAATAAATTAGTTGATATTATAGTAATTTAAAATCAAATCAATATCATTTTGATAGTTTTTTATAATCAGTAATAACAAATATTACCTAAAAACTAGTTAACACCAACTAATAATTTAAGATTTATAAAAGTGATTTAAATATATTTTAATCGTGGTAAATATATATAAAGGTCATCTAAATACAGTATTCAAGTCCGATTCTATTCAAACTAAACATAAAACTTTGTTCTTATTGATATGACTAGTAGACGAATATTTAGGTGAAGTTTGGGGCTAAATTCTCAGACGGTGATTAAAAAATATTTTCGTCTGTGAAATGGGGGAAAGTGGAGTAGATCGGCTGGATGTAAGACACCCCGCCATCGAATTTGGCGGGGTGGAAACCAACTTGCCACACCCGTTGGCGGGGTGGAACACGTGGACCGACATCTCCACCCCGCCATGCAGGATGGTGGGCTGAAACGACGTGGGCGGATCACGTGCCCGTTGGCGGGATGGGGCCACCCCGCCATTCTTAATGGCGAGGTGGGTAGACTGCAGGGGTGTAGCCTTTCCTGCACCCCCTACCCCGAGCTAGCATTCGGCCAGCAATAATGCTGGCTTTGATACCACCCCGCCATTATGAACGGCGGGGTGGTCAGGAGCTAGCAATAATGCTCGCTGCTCTTACTGCCTTATAAGGGAATAGCACCGAAGAGCAATTCTTCGGTGCTTCTTCATTTACTCTGTTTATTCTCTTCTCTTCGGTGCTTCTTCATTTACTCTGTTTATTCTCTTCGGTGCTTCTTCATCCTCTGTTTTTATAGGTTTTTATTTTGCAGTTGACATTGCTTCCTCTTTTGCTTGGTGTTGGTTTGGTTTTGCTAGTTTATCAACGAATTAACTAGCATTTTTTGCTCTTCTTCAACAACAAGTCTACCAACATTCTTTAGTCTTCTTCAAGGTTTATTATTTCATAATCTATGTTTTTTAATATATAATGTTAATTTTTAG
>JAOSBN010000005.1:9401586-9414904 GCA_027563595.1 Erythroxylum suave | reverse complement strand
TAATATAAGAATTATTGCACAAAAATTCATATTATCAATATTATTATAATTAATTTCTTATTATCATTATTATTATTTTTTTATTAGTATTATAACATACTATTTATTATTATTATTATTGTTATTATTAATTTTGTATTAATTATTGTTATTATTAATATTGTTATTATTGTTATCATACTTTTTGTTTTTTAATTATCAAGTTATTATTATTATTATACGTAGTAGTAATAATAGATGTATTATTATTATTATTAAGCATCATTTTGTATTTTTTATTATTATTATTATTATTATTATTATTATTATTATTATTTATTATGATTCTAATTTATTATTATTATACATATTGGACTTATTTATTATAGTTATTCATTTTGTTGTTTTTATAATTAATAATTATGTATTAATTATTGTTATTATTAATATTATTATTATTATCATACATTTTGTTTGGTTTTATTATTATTATCATTCTTCTTCTTCTTCTTATAATAATAATAATAATAATAATAATATTATTATTATTATTATTATTATATCATTTGTATTTATTATTATTCAAATTTATTAAGATTATACTTTTTGAACTTATTTATTAATTGAAATTAATTTTGTTATTATTAATTGAAATTGTTATTATTATTATTTGTTAAATTTTTAACTAAAACAAATCATTCATAATAAACTTATCAATAAATTCCATATTTTTAATCATCTTAAGAATTAGGGACATTTTCGTCATTGGCACAATTTTTTCGTTCTGTCTACTACAACCAAACACCCTCTGTCTTGAAGATGGAGACAGTTTTTTCTATTCTGTCCAGCGTAACCAAACAACTCACCGTCTCTAGTTTTCGTTCCGTTCTGTCTCCAAATTTCTGTCCCGTTCTATCTCCAGATAATAGAGACAGCAACTATAAGGACACTAAGAGCTCCAGTCCCAGCAGGAATGCAAGTATTTAGAGCTTCAGATACATAAATAAATCTGACACATACGAATACAAAAGCATAAAAGGATAAACGTCTGACAATCATCTGTCAAAACATGTTGAGTATTGCCCCCCAGTATAAGATTCCTCTTTTTAACTCAAAGCTCCCCACTACTTTCTTTCCGTACACCACCACTCTGACCTCTGAGCTCAATATTATTTATTCTCTCCCTGGACCCGGACCCCCAAAGAATGATATCCTATCCTTATTTCTCATAAAACATGGGGTCCAACTCGGTCTTTCGCAATAAAATGGAAAGAAAGGGCAGCCACCGAATGCAATGGAACAGGATAATATTAGAGATACAAAACTCACACTCGAGGGAATTTTTCCACTCTAAAATTACCTACACAAGTCTATCATCAAGACTGCACAGCTAGCCTCTGAAGATGCTCAAAGAAGACTTGAAGGTTCACATCATCTGTAAATATCACATCTGAACCAGCAGCCATCTCATGGGCATTATTGTATGTAGCCGAAGGATTCAACTTTGCCAATAAGAACCTAGCCTGCTCGGTATGACATAAAACAGCAAAACGGGATCATTGTACTAACGGAAACCTAAGCAACAAAAAGAGAGAAGTTTCTACAGCAATGGTGCAACAGCCATAACAAGCAGCAAAATGCGGGACTAGCAATTCCAATCATTGAAAAAATAAAAGTTAGTCACCAGTAAACCACAGAAGAAGGGATCATTTTGGAAAAGAACTTTTCTAGCCTTCACAAGACTTTGTTTCTCATGGCATCCTAAATTTTTACTTGAGCAGAATGATTGCGTATGATACTTTCCTTAAAACCAAAATATTTTAACATAAGGTGCATTAGGAACAGATTGGGTCTGAACAAGGAACAGTTAACTCCAATAATGTAGCTTTACAAGTAGCTGGATTAAAATCAACTTTAACTGACCTGGGATCCATGCTGATCACAGACTACCAACCTAGGAACAGGAAAACGCTCCCTGATGATCATAGCTGCGTCATCTTGTGGTGCTTGCAATAGCTGAGCAAATGCCTGAAATGAAAAGAAAATGGAATCAAAGATAACTCAAAAAGTACAAAAGAAATTGAATTTCAACACCAAATGAGACCAATCATAGAATCTGAATTAAAGAAAAAGCATAACATCACTTCGTCACATGGATGACAAGCCGTGGAATCCGTTTCCCAGGGCTATGTGAAGTGGTTAATTTATAGGGTTAAAGACTTGGACTTCCCCCGAGCTTTGCTGTTTCCAGAATGCACTCTTGTATTTCAAAATTAGAAACTTAAAAAGAACTTATGCTATACTGTTATATGGATAACTTTTGTGCACCTGACCGTATTTATATAGTACAACAACCAATTACAGGGCTATTTGCTAAAATAACTTGACAAATGCTTAATAAAAGGTCCTTTTTAGCATTTCCAATACTATAGGGTGTTTTTCTAGTAATTTTAAAACATGAGTGCATTTTGGATAAGTGCAAACCACAACGTCCAAGTTTTTAACCCTAATTTATAATAGCGGAATGTTTCACAAATGTTAAAGAAAAATAGTGCATATTAAAGATGACATGCAACATTAATGGCACTAACAAGATAAGGGGAAAAAAATCAAGAGTTATTAATCAAAACTGTTTCATTAATTTTTGACCTCAAAATCAACATAAACCAATAGAAGCACTAAGAAGTGACTAGCTTGAATACCATTTGGGACTGAATTTACCAAAATCCTGGTTTTCATCAAAGTAAGAGTAAAGAGATCTATACATACTTGATGTTCAGGCTGATTCTGGTAACCCATGTTACGCCATTGTGCTACTGTCATTCCATGAAACACCACAACACTGAAATATGAGTCTAGTAAGAGAATGCGATCAGCTGCAATTGAAGCCACATCCAATAAAGCGGGTTGGGGCAGTGAATTAAATGAATATGAAATTAGTGAAGGTTGAATCATGACTGCAGCATTTGTAACATTTTCGCGGTTTAACAACATGCGGAAATAAGCTGTCTCATCAGGGCTGTTGTTAAAAACCTGTCAAAATCACAATACCAAATAGATTTTCATTTACCACAAGCATGCAACATAAAGAAGAAATCACAGGAGAGAATACTATAGGACATTAGTACCTGTACAAACTGGGAACGTCGTAGATTAAACATAAACTGAGGAAACAATGAAAAACTAGGATTTAACGTAAAGGATGATGGATCATCCTTTCGGTATTCACCAAATTTGGAACAGAGGCGAATCAGGTTCCTGTCTAACCACCGGGTGGCATCAAATCCTTCCTATTGGACAAATTGCAGCAGAGACAGAGAGATTCAAGTGATGAACTTCAATTCAGTCAATTAATGCCATGAAATCTTCATAATTGCTTGACTGCAGTAAAGCCAAACAAGATTTGTCTATCTATGAATTGTACAGTCAAAATACAGTAACTTTAGGAATTATCCTATAATCACAAGCACATGTGACTTTAAACCATCTGTCCAGGCACGAGCAGATTTGACTAAATGAAAGGCTAATGATGCAGCTTCAAGATCACTGACGTGAACATATCAAAAATGAAATTATAATTTCTAGCATATGTATCATCCAATGCAAGGGATGCATGCATCAAATGCTGAAAACCCATACAGAACTAAGAATCCAAAAATAAAAGTTGAAGTGCACCTCTATCTCCATTTTCAGGGATGCTAATCTTGCCATTACCACAGCAGCAGTCTCCTGGTCAAATCCTATTACTAATTCCTATAAAAAATCAATATCCTCCTTGTCAGGTAATTACTCACGTGATAGGAATTCCACAAAGAACAAACAAGAAAATTGGCAAACAGCATGTATTTCATATACTTCATTAACTCCATTCTTTATCACCATGCATCTCAGCCATAATTGTGGCACTGTTTAAAATAGTCTATTTTTAGTAATTTAACATAGTTGCACCTTACTAGGATCCAGTAACCTACATGAGACAAACCACGCTCACCAATCAATGGCTTGATTTTGTTAAGTTGTTATAAATAACAAATTTCTGAAAGACTGAAAAGGTAACATCACTAAGAAAACATAATTTAAATTAGACAAATTGAAATCTCAGTTTTTGGGTGAGTAGGTGTTTGGGCCGAGGGGTTGCATCTTTAAATATTGATGCATTAGAAGCCCCATATTATTTTGTCTATGACAATTATGGAGAACTAGCCAGCATCATACCAGAAATATAAGTAAGTACACGAACCTCTGAGCTAACGGCACTATCTATCCATCTTCTTGAAATGGTTGTGACCCGAAGTAAGGCATGGCCTTCAGGGTTTTGATAACTACAATATAAAAATAAAATGTGATGACTATCAGGAGAACATGTATCATGTCAAAAACAGACGCAGATGTACTTCTTACAAGATTACAAGAAGGAACATATATATCATAAAGGCTTGCTATCATTTGGTATACCTCGTAAGGAACTGTATATATAACTGTGGATTTACGGTTCCAGGTGGATTGGACCTTTCACTTGAAGATAGATCAAAGAAAACTGTTAAACAAGTACTCTTGTCAAGACCACACATCTTCCAAGCTGTGGTATTCCCCTCTCCGACAACTGTATCTGAAGTATTAGGCCCTTTCTGCATCGTTTTCCAGCAAGAACAGAAATAAGTTCATTAAGATCTTCAATGCAAGCGCACAAAGGATAACATGACCAGAAGCATTATGTAAACACCATAAGATATCCTATATCGGGAATGTTCAAATACAATAAAGTTTATAAAAAGAACAATGGGGAAAACTTAACCTTCTCCAATGATGAGCAAGGCCCAATAACTCCCTGAATTTTGATGTCCTTGGAGCAGTTAATCTCAAGTGCTCCACTGCAAACAAATAAAAGAAGACAAATTAATTACGAAAAGAACGAAAACGGGGATCAAAAGTGAGAGTATCAAGGTTCACACAAATAGGTCAGCTCAAAACTGCCAATTTGAGTGAAGCATAATGAAAATTAAATTCAGACTAACAATTAGTCAAAAGAATCAACAAAAAAACACTAACTAATTCATTAACTTTTTCGACAGCTGAAAGTTTAAATGCTAAGCATAGTAATTTTCAAGGCACAGGTAAACAATAGGCAAAATAAAACTGCAGCAAAAGAACCATTATGATCATTAATAAGATAGCTACCAAAATTAGAGTCACATTATATGCATTGCAGCACATTAACGTTACTGTTCATTAGGAAGATAGGACACTAGTGAAAACAAAGGCATGCAAGCATAATTGTAATCAAAATACAGTAAATCCATCAACTTAGCTTGTATTGTATAATTCCAACTTTGAAAAAGCTACAATTCAGCATCATCAAGAAACATTGGTGACAAAATGAGAAGCAAATTCACTACTTACTTGAAACAGAGCCCAAGAGCCTGTTCACCATCTTCAAATATACGCTTGAAAGAATCCTTAAATACAGAATGCCCAAAACTTTCAGAAAGAACAACAAGCCCACCAGTTCTTTCAACTGCGACCTTCATTTCAGCTACACCAACCTAGTGCACACAAGATCGGTCAAAAATACAATCTAGTTTATGGTAAAACAAATCCTCCATGGACAGAGAAAAATGACAAGTCTGTTTCTATGTTTCATTTTCTACTTTCATGGAAGAGGTGGGAAATTTTTCTGATGGCAAAACACTGACAAACCAACAACTACAACCTCCCATCCATAGTCACTCTGGTCAGTACAAAAGAATCACAGATATTAATGACAGAAAAAGCTCCTGCCCTAAAAAAACATGGATGTTGTAAGCACAATGATCCAGCCAGAGAGATGAACCTAATAAAATAAAAGCTCAATTGAATTTCACCCACAGCTTTTAAAACTAACTGATGTGGGTCTCTTCTAAAGATCGACAGAAATAGAAAAAAGGACCATCAACTTTGGTGTTCATATATTCTAAAATGAGGCTGACTTTGGGTTTAGTTACTTTGCAAGCATAGCTTCATAACCATACTGTCCTCTGACAGGTCAACTTTACCTCCCTATAGTTGCAATCAGTCTGAATTTTACGTTAGGATGATTTGCTACGATGTAAAGTTACTATATCAAACAAATACTTTATTAGATTATTCGCTTGTCCTACAAAAAGGCCCAACAAATCAACAAGTAAAACACCGGCATAGTACAAAAAGCTTAGTAAGAACCTGATCAAGTGCAGATGCAAAAAGGTCCAAAACATGACCCTGGTTGACAAGCTGCTTAGCAAGGCTATCATAAAACTTGACTGCTTTCTTGAAGTATGGCGCAGCATCCTTATCAAGATCTTTGTGCGAGCGCACTGGATCAGACAAATCTTTTGACACAATCTGCAAAAGTTAAAAAACCATAACAAACTTCATGCTCGTCATGAATATACACAAAAGTCGAAACAAAACAAGCACCAAAATGAAAACGAATTCAACCCAATGTCTGAAATATAATAGAGCACGTTATAACATCTTCAAAAACAGAATTCAACGCGTATACCGTGCCAGGCCCTTCAGTGCATGGACCACCAACCAAAGCTATAATTCTAGCCCCCGTTCCAGGCATACAAGCCCCAAGCAATCCTGCCGCCACACTCAATGCTACACCTGTGCACCTCAACGCCCGGGTGCCCGGCACAACCGGCCATTGATCCGTTTGCAACTCATCCAAAAGCTACAAATACATTTTTAGAAAACAAAAACAACTCAATTTGACAAACAACAATACAAATCAAATCAATAACAACCCAAAAAAAACGCACCGAATTGAGCGTATACTCGCACTCAGACGCAGGCAACAAGAACCGGGTCACACCGGAATCCGGATACCCGTTTTGTACCCCTTTCTGTTGCTGATACCCGGCGGGTAGCCTCCGACCCGGAATGGCCAGACCTAATTGCTCCATGATCTGATCCTTCGAAACCTCCTTGCTTCCTCTAAACACATAAACCTTCGACATCTCCGAAAACCCCAATTCATGAACATGCGCTTGTGTTCCGAACGTAACGAACCCAACGAGCGCATTCTCAGGCAACAACCCGATCGCGCGCTTCAACGCCGATCTAACGAACCCGAATTCCTCCTCGATCATGCATGTGTCAAGCACGAAGACGAAAACGGGGGACGACGTCGTGGGATTGAGATTGGGGTTAGGAGGGAGCGTGTACTGGACGGTTGTGTAGTGCGGGTAGAGCTCGGCGGGAAGGTTGGTCTCGGAGATCATGGAGTAATGAGGAGGGAAGTGGTTGCGTTGGAAGCAGAAGGGGCAGATCCAGATCTTAGCGGAGAAGTCGACGCGCGCGAAGGAGTTGAGAGCGGCAGAGCAGGTCTTGCAGCGGAGAGGCGCGTAGGGGAGCGTGGGGATGTCGGGGTGGTGGCGGATTGGGGAGATGCAGGCGGCGAGTGGGATCACGCACTTGCTGGCTTCGACTTTGGTGCGTGGCCATGTGTTCCACGTCATCCGCACTCCGTCCAGCCCTTCAGGATCGGTGCTGGCCATCTCCGACATGGTTTCAGTTTGGTTGTGTGTGTGTTTTTTTCTTTTTCAGGTATAATTAAAAATCGGAAATTGAGAGATAGTCTTTTTGATTTTGTTTTTGTGTTTTTTGGGGCGACCCCCTGGAGAAAGACAATGGATTTGGGGTCACCACTCACCAGAGAGTGTTTTGAAAGAGGAAAGAAATTGAGAATAATTATTAGCCTTTTATGTTACATGCCTTCTTTTTCAGGGGTTTCCATCCATTCCATTTCGTCTGCATTCTCTTTTTGCTTTTATTTCTATATATTTTTTCTACTCTTACGAATATTACTTTTGCTCATAAATTTAGTTATCAAAGTTGCTTTTTGCAAATTATCAATCTTTGAAAGAAAACGGAAGGGAAATAGCATTACATCTAGCGACATTCTTAAAATTTAAAAATTTTAAAACATAATTAAAAGAAAGTGTTCATTCTCATAAAAATTTTAAATTTTAATTAAAAATTATTTTGAAATAAAATTAATTGATTAATTAATTTTAATTTATTAAAATTAATTAATTTTTAAAATTAACTGATTTGGTACAAGAGTAATTAAAATTAATCAAACAAAAAAACTTTAAAATCGAACTAAAAATTAGACAATTCAAAATTTGTATAATTTAACTAATTAAATTTTAACAACAGTAAAAAAAAAGTTAATGTATATGGTAAAGCTAAAAGGATGATAATTCTTTTCTTTTTGTGTAAATACCTTAAATTTTTTTGACTAATTTTCTTGACTAACTATGAAAACTGAATATCATCTCTAATTTTAGAGATCATATAATTTGTGAAGGAAATGGCAATTCAAGGAAATTGCAGATTTGGAACTGCCCCTTGAGAACTCCGTCTCTGCGATGTTCTGAGTCAAATATAGATCTAACCGGTTCAGCTTCTCCCTCGCATGTTTATCAATTTGAAGGTAAGAGATTTATCCAAACTCAAAAAAGTTAATAGCAACGGACGCTTTCTAAGGCAGTAAAAAAAATCAAGAAACTCAAATATTAATTAAATTTTATTTTTTGTGGTGTGCACATTTTTTATCATAAATTTTAACCTAATGAGTGGGCATAGTCAATACAAATAATATATAAACATTTAGAAACAATCTTACATGTGTAAGAAAAGAACTCGTGTTCAGGGGTTGAGGCAAGCATGTTTGAGATGGATGGCCCTCATGTGTGGCTTTAACTGGCTTAGGAGAAGCTCCCAGCATTCCTCGTGTAATTTAGCTCCTAGCATTCCTAGTTCTTGTAACACAATCAATGATTATTCGACTTTCTCAATTCGATTGGTCGAGACTTTCGTATATGAATTCGGTTAATGGTTGATCCATTGCAAGTTCCAATTATGGACAGATTTTTTATAATTTAAAAAAATCATTAAAAAATTAAAGAATTTTACATCAGGAGGGACTCTTTCACGTTAGATAGGCCCACTTGAAACACTTAACATATCCAGGTAAAACAAAACAGCAACATTCAAAATAATTAAAAATTGAGGTCATTTAACAATTAGGGTAAAACGAACTATAACTTTCTCGAGACATTCAGAAGCTTTTTGATTTGGGAGGGTGAGATGGTGATGGCGATGCTCTGGGGTGAGGCTATTGGTGTGTCTCCCCTGCGTTTTTCTACTATTTACTCTGCTCCAAGGAGATCCCAACACAGGTAACATACTCAACATCATAATCGCGACGTCTTTTAGCAATTAGGGTATAACATTGTTGTTTCCCAACTCTTCAAACATTGCTATAAGGATTCCACTATATGGTGGTGATGAGTCAGAGGGGATGATCTCAACTTAGGTAAGCTTCTCGACTCAGTATGATCTTCTCCTTTATAAATAAAAATGTTCGCAATTAACAATCTCTATGTTGATAAAAGGGATCTGGTGGGACAGCGGTGTTCCTCTAAGTATGATGCGACTAGGAACAAACTTATCTGAGAAAGCCCTTTCCTTTCCAACAGGTGAGTTCAAAACACTTGTACTTCAGTAGTTTTTTGTAAGTAGTCAATGATTAATCTATTAGAAACACTACTTTTGAACTATTCTAATCTAAACATATGGTTGTATGAAGTGTTTTGAGTAATAAGAATTAAGAAAAGAAAGTGAGGAGTATATTCTCCATGTGAGAGTCATTCCTCCTACAATGTAGGTTCAACTGATTTATAATCAGTTATTCCCTTATGCTAGCAATAGTGAGTTCTATAAGAGAGAATGGAGAATTTGATTTCTCTCTGAACCTTCTGTTATTCCTCTCATTCCAAATTGCATGAGCACATGTAGCAACTGAGACCATTATAATATCCCTATCATGTTTAGAAATATGTAAATGAGATAATTCCAGTAGGATGTCAGAGAGTCTGCAGTAGGTAAACCCAATGATATATGATCTAAATATTTTAGCTCAAATATCTTTAGAGTAAACACACTAAAAAAAGAGATGTTCTATAGTTTCATCCTCTAGATTACATATAATACATATCTTAGAGGATGATAGGAACTTCAGTCTATCCAAAGGAAATGATGATTAACCCACAAAATTTATATCAAATGAAAGCATATGAAAAATATTCAGAAAAATTAGAAGAGGAATAAGCTAACAGAGTGAAAATACTCAAATCTAATAAGATAGAAGTAAAAATGCTTGGAAACTAGTTGAGGAATCTCAGCAAGAATACAAGTGCATCAATAATCATATTAGGATCAGGATAATTTAAAGATACTTTCATTTTAAACATTATTCAGATAGAGAAAATAAGAAGAGAATAATCTTTATATTTTTTCATAGCTTCATTTCTTTACAGTTAATATCACTTGAACCCAATTCTTTTCTTAGAAAAAATTGAGTTAGTTTAAGCCAGTTAGTTGTTATTCCTGTAAAGTTTGATACCAATGGCATAGTCTTTTATATTTGAAATAGCTAAAAGAAATGGGATTGCACCTTTTTCTTATGAATCAAAGCTATAGGGGAAGATCTACTACCTAAAAGCAATAAGAATACATCATTTCTTATGAATCAAAGCTACAATTATAGTTATGAACAATGGCTCATAAGATGTACGATACCAACCAATGCAAGTTGTACTCTAGTAGTAATGTTTAGATACAAGTACCATGGATTTTGTGCTACTTCTAAAAAATTGGAGCTCTAATAGTTGATCTTCCATGCAAAGTTCATGTAATCATAAGGTGAACTGAAGCTCTCTTTCAAAGCAATGTATGAATCAGCAAGTACAATAACAATTGTATGTCTTTCATTATCTTGCAGAAAAAAGTTGGGTAAAATAAAAAGATCAACGTCTATCATTTTTAATATTTTAAAATCCATATATAACTCCTATTCTATCACTAACCTGATATCTTATAAGCATATATTCAAGAGTAATGCCTTCCCCAAAGAAAATGTTGATGTTCATATGTTCCTTTTTTATTATATTAAACTTGCTCTACAAACAATTGTATATCTTTATAACAGAAGCCCTTGAACAAATATAAAAGCAAAGTCATATTAACAATCAAAATGGTCCTAGGTAAATAGTCTACTCACAATCAACAACATTTTAACTTACGATATGCTAGCCACAAAATTTAAACCAATGTGCAAACCATTGAAAAGAACTATCCGATTAAAATGAAGTTAAAGTCACAATACCAAATTATCCATTAACAGAACTGGAATAACAGTGAAAGAAAAGCATTTAACTTGATATTCTATTTACTTGAGATTGAGACAGTAACTCTTTATTTCGATTAAGTGAAATAGATTATAAAAGATATTACAACTGAAACACTTCACAGGTAAAGGTTACAAATGGATTGAATAGAAGCAAAAAGACGATACAAAATATGAATCCGTGGGCTGGGCATTCATAAAATGTATGTAATTGACCTTCCTTCATGGACCACTTTTTGATGAAGTTTGAGTCTAATGCTCATACTATAAAGCCAATCATAAGGAAAAAGAAACAAGTGTAATGAGCAATAGGAATCATTGCAGAAATGTCTAACTAGAATTAATCATAAATTTATACGTCAATACCTCTTCAAACTTCTCAAAGTTTTGAGTATCCAGCTCATCATTAACCTCATAAAAATAGCTTGCATCTGATAAAGATGATCCCAATCCGTACCAATAATCCATGCAAACTTTCTATGTCTAATAGCCTTGTGAGTTTAATAGGTCATGAACGAATATTATCTCCTTTAGAGAACAAAGGAATCATCCTCTTGTTTTAGTAACAATCACTTTAGTTTTTGACAAGTGACACATGCAAGTTTGTGAGTATATGAGTGTATTTGTTGGGGAAGGGCTGCTGGAGAGAGAGAGAGAGAGAGAGGGAGGGAGAGAGAGAGAGAGAGAGAGAGAGGGAGGGAGAGAGAGAGAGAGACAGACAGAGAGAGAGATGGAAACTAAATTTGGGTTGATGTAGGTGTTTTTTGAAATCCTAAGAATAATAGCAAAAGGAACTGGTTGGCAGTGAAATGTTGACATTATACGGAGACCAATTAATGCTTAGCCTTGGGGTTCTTAGGGTTCTTGGGTTTCTTTATTTTTTTATTTCTTTTCTTAGATTTCTTGGAAAGGATGATAGTGGAGATTGTAAGAGATTACTAATTCAAACTAATATATTTTATTAGTATAGTAATGGTAATGGCTTAACACTAACCGCATATAACAGTGCGTGTAAAACACGCCTTAATTTCCATTTAAAAAAGGCTTAAAGTGACCAGATTCGTGTAATTTTAGACCTTTAATGAGCAAGTTACAAGTTTAAGTTGCAAACTGATTAAACTAAAAATGATTAAGCCCTAATTTGAGCTTTTAGCCTATTTTCCCCTAATCTATGCCATGTTTGAAGAGCCTCAAGTTCGGATCATAGTCCAGTGATAGTGGAACTAAAATCTAGTGAGGATAAGACAAGTGCACCCTTTAGGATCTTCAATCACTTAATAGACCACCCATATTTAAAAGAGATAGTTAGACAAATACTAAAGATGGTAATCCTACGTACTAAAAGCTACAAGCTAACTATGAATCTAAAAGGTTTAGAAAAGGATCTGAAAAAGCTAAGTAGGGAAATGTAGAAGCCAGATTAAAGGGAGATAGAGAAGGCATTAGAAGAGTTGAAAACCTGTCAGAATAGCATGTTGTTAAGACCAGAGGACAGAATACTCAAGGGGAAAGAGAATTAGTTGTTAAGAAGGGAGAATTAGATTTTGTTGAGCACTAACTCCTTATCGAGACAAAATCAAGTATGGTATGGTTAAAGGTGGGTGAGAGATACCAAATTTTACATAAGTGTTATTTCAACTAGAAGGAACAAAAATGCAATCAAATTCTTGGAAGATGAAACAAACCAGAAATATGAAAGATAAGAAAGAAAAAACAAAAAGAGTTACATTTGAGTACTTCTCCAAACAATATTATCTAGAGTCAAGGAAATACCAAAAGAGGTGATAGTAGAACTTAACAAGGTTTCAAACTAGGACAAAGAAGAGATACTTACCCTGCGTTTGGTTAGTGTCTTCAGGGGTGAGGACAGTGGACAAGGACGCAAAAGTTCTGTCTTTCGTCCTGTTTGCTTGTTGTTTTTACCTATTTTTGTTCCGTCTTCAGAGAACAAGGACAAAAATTTTTGTTCCTTCTAAAACTGAGGTACAGAAATTCTTATCCGACGGACAAGATCAAGAAAAGACAAAAATAGCCTCGTGTAACATCTGAAACCTAAAACAAACAATATTTTAATTAATTAATTATAATATTTTAATTAATGAATAGTTATATTTTAATTGA
>JAOSBN010000005.1:9382975-9401486 GCA_027563595.1 Erythroxylum suave | reverse complement strand
CATTGATACTATTTTTTTGTTCTGTCCATTGCAACCAAACACATTTTGTCCTCCAGACGAAGACAATTTTTTCTGTTATGTCATTCATAACCAAACAGCTTACTGTCTTCAATTTTTGTTTTGTTCTGTCTCTAAATTTTTGTTTTGTTCCGTCTCTGCATCTTAAAGACAGCAACCAAACAGACAATCAGGGAAGTTACCAGAGAAGAGATAAAAGGAGGTTGTCTTCTTAATGAACCCCAGTAAATCTCTAATGCCTGATGGCTATATTGGCAAGTGCTTCTAGAAAAATTGCGATATTATAGGAGAGCAAGTAATTGGAGTAGTGCGAGAATTCTTTCAAGAGAGGTTAAAGAATGGAATAAAATATTTGTGTTCCTTATTCCTAAACAAAATAATGCAACAAAAATGGAACACTTCAAATCAATTGTGGGCTACAATATCTTTTACAAAACTATTACTAAGATACTAGCAAACAAAATTAAAAGGAGTATGGGGAAGTTTACCAACCTTTAACAAAGTGCTTTCTTGAATGGAAGAACAGTGGTTACAAATAGGCTACTATGCTAGGAACTTTTGGTAGGGTATCAATCAAAGAGGAAAAAGAAAATTAACACTATTTAATTAGAACTGGCTAAGGCATTTGACTCGATCAATTTTTGTTCAAAAGCCCCAAAGTTGTAGGATATCCTGATGAGTTTGGAGGATGGATTGAAGATTGTGTATCTACAACTACGATAGCTATACTAGTTAATGGAGAACTTACCTATCTTCTTAAAGCTAGAAGAGACTTAAGGTGAGGGGATCCTTTATCCCCCTACCTATTTGTTTATGTATGGAAGTTTTGTCTACTTTTCTTAGTACGAATGCAATAATCCACCTTGAGCTCCAATATCCCTATAGATATAGGGGCTTGAAACTCACCCACCTTACATTTGTTGATAATCTGATGTTGTTTTGTAGGGCAGAAAGGCTTTCAATAAATTTGAAGAGTTCTAGGAGGTCTAAGGATTGAGAAGTAATCTTCTAAAAGGTTGCTTATACTTATCTACAAATTCCAACATAATAATAGCAACTAAAGCTGTAAAGATGGGGAGATTTACCACTTAAGTACCTAGGTGTGCCAATATTCCAAAGAAAGCTTTCAACAGTAAACTGCAAACCTTTGTTGGAATCATTGAATGCAAGAATGAATCAGTGGGCAAATAGGTTTCTAAGTTATAGAGGAAGACTTGAACTCATCCAGTCGATATTAAACAACTTATCTAATTATTGGTTCAATCATCTTTCAATGCCAAAGAGCATTCTTAAGGAAGAAAACTCATGTTGATCTTATGGAATGGATTAAGTCAAAGCAGAAGAAAAGCAATAACAAGTTGGAGCAAAATTTGCAAACCTAAGCATCAAGAAGGGTTGGGTATAAGCTCATTGAAACTAATTAGTAAAGTTTGCTTGGAGAAAAGTTTATGGTGGTTATGTAGCAAGAAAGAAGACTTATGGGTAAAGTTAATTCATAAAACTTTCATAAAAAATAGTAGCATATGGGTCCTGAAACAAAAGCAAGACATGTCAAGAACGCTTAGGGAAATTCTAGAGACAAGACATTGGATGCAGAATTTGGTTATTCATAAGATAGGAAATGGAGAAAGCTTTCACTTTTGGTATGACAATTGGCACTATAGAGACAAATAACAAAATTTATAAAAAAGAAAGTAGATGCATGGAAACATTATACAAGGAAATCATTCGCCAAAGTAAGATGGGCATGATAGGTAGAGGAGTAGTTACCAACCTGTCGACATACTTAAGAGAGAAATGGAGATGAAGTCGAACTACCTTGCTTTTTTACATTTATGAGAACATTACTAATTGATACATAGATTTTTCTTGAGCTTCCTTAGTTTTTGTGCATTATAAGGTTGTACATAACCTTTATTATGAAAGTTGTTATCTTTCAAAAATAAAAGTTAATTATCATATTGGTTTAATTATACATGACAATATGAATCACATATAAATAATAAGAAATAAAAATTATGTGAAATTAGCAATGCTTTAAAAATCGGACTAGTTGTTGAATCGGTCGAAGGAAAGATTTAAGGTTTAAAGGTTCAACCGGTAGCGAACCACTATAAAATTGGTATATAATAAATAAGAAGTAAAACTTATAAGAATTAGTAAAAATAAATATTTTACTGAAATAAAAATACCCCAATTTCTATTATTATATAATGAACTAATAATAAATAAATATGAATTTAATATAAAACTTAAAATAACAATAAAAATCAAAATTGTATTTCTGAAGGAAGTTGTGTCTCATCATCGTCAAAAGCATCAAATTCTCCAATACTATTTAAAGATTCGTAAACTACGCTTTCATCCAAAATATTTGCATCAACTTCTTCTTCTACATTAAAATAAATTACAAATTAGTAATATATGAACTTATCCTCGATTGTAAACTTGTAATATAATATAATTTTAACTTAAATAAGATCAAAATAAGATATGAACGGAACATTAGAGAAACTTAGCCCTTTTGTTCCTAAATCAGTCATGTTACTAGTTTCTTTAGTTTCACCATTTGATTGGTTTGTTGGCAGGCTTTCGGCACAGTTTTTTGAATGTTTTTCAAACTTAACTAATGCCTCTATTATGGAATGGACCTATTTCTTGTTTCGCACATGATTTATGATTCCAGGGTTCAATACTTCAATCCATTAAGTAGTCCACTTGGAGCAGCAATTTTTGTGAACCTGTCAACCTATTCTCTCTTTGCGAGCTCCATTATTTTCTTAAGAACATCATTCTTAGATTTTCTCCAACGTTGCTTTGGCACTGGTATCCCTTTATGAGAAGGTGCCATAAAACAACTATTAAAAGAAATTCCTCCTTGAGAAGACGAGAGAAATCCATTTTGTTTCATCTCTTTCCAAACCCTCATTGAATCTTTCTCTTCTACTAGGCCTATAGTACTTCCACACTCAACATGATCCTTCAATTTTAAGTGATCGTCATTGTTAATAGGATTCAACACGCTCTGGTTCAAAGAGCTAGTACAATCTTTTGCATTGAGGTCTAAGCCAATGGATCTCAAAGCTCCACGCTTGTTTTCTTCTTGACAAACATGCTTCTTGAGAATGGAAGCCTTATAAAAAATCTCAACGTGTTCTGAACTAAAGTTGGTTGCCAAGTTGCTAGTACTACAAGCATCATTATTGCGATCTCGTGGATTGAGGGTATGACTAATCTCAAGTGACAAAGTTGCCTTTTCGCTTCTTTCTGCTTGAGAAACATCCACATCCAAGGTTACAGGCAAGTCGGTAACTTGGGAAGCTTCCCCATCAAACTGAAACTGGGCACTAGGTTCTTCAAGTTCAGTAGGCTAGAAGTTAGTTGCTGTGGGATTATCAATTGAGTCCCAATAAAACACAAAAATGGTAGCAGTAAGTTTTGGCCATAAAAACAATGTAAACACGAGAATCCCATCCAACTATGACTTCGAGGTGCATCACATTTGAGATTAAGTATACTTGTTAAAACACGTAGAGATCTAAAAGATGCATTAACTATATGGGATTTTTTGGGTCAAGTTCATTCAAGAGGAGGACAAAGAGGAGCAAAGAATGGTCTTAAAATCAAATTTCAATTTTTAAAAAACGCCATGATAAATCACTTTCAGAGAATTGAGTTCTTCAGTGATGTGGAAATGGGCAACTACGAGTGCGAAAATGAAAAAAAAGGAAGCACCTTAAGAGCTCATCAAGGAGTCAAAATCTTGCATTTTCATCCGCTTATTTGTAAGGTGATATTGGTCTTTCAGTTCACCGCTGTGTTGTTTGTCACCAATCAACTAAAATCAATGAAAAATTAGAAATCATTATAGAAGGATGAGGGGCGACGGGCGAGTAGACAGAGTGCCTCAACGTGCTTCCTTTTTTTTTCTCTCGCCCTCGCCATCGCTGATTCTGATATGTTAAGGGTGACTGGCGATTAGGGATTTTAGTATAGTCGAACCTTTAACACTGGTTCTCCAAAAAACCAATCAGCTTTTATTTTGAGATGTTTTTTTTGTTAAAACTGAACCGGACCACTGACCAGTTCAGACTTTTTCCGGTCAAATTGGCCAGTCCAGTTTTTAAAACCTTGGAAATTAATGCTCTTATAAAACTCAATTTAAAACTAAATTTGAATACTGTTATAAATATTAAGTTTTAAAATGTATATTTTTACCTTGTCTTAGATTAAAAACCATTAGAACATTGACTACTATATATATATATATATATATAAAATCCACCCAAGATCTTTGGATTTCATTTATTTCTCTCAGGGGTGGCCTGTTTTGGTTTTGGCGGTTGGAGGATTATAAACATGACTATTACTTTCCAATTGGCTATTTTTGCATTAATTGTTACTTCCTCAATCTTATTGATTAGTGCACATGTTGTTTTTGCTTCTCTTAATGGTTGGTCGAGTAACAAAAATGTTTTTTTTTTCTGGTACATCATTATGGGTTGGATTAGTCTTTCTAGTAGGTATCCTTAATTGGCTCATCTTTTGAACTTATTCGTTCCAGAGAGGGGTATATATATGTATACAGAAGTTTATGCCCATACTCGCCTAGAAGGAAGAAGTTCAGAGAGCGAAGGAACGAGATAAAGGATATATATATAACTTACGAAGAAAGCATCGATAAGGTTGTACCTAAGCCTAAGGGCTGATGTTTATTGGAAGCAAAAGAGCAAAAGGGGGAAGCCTGTGGAGTCCAAAAAGGTAGGTCCAAAATATGGTGTGGAAAAACCCAAATCGAGTTGAATGGAGGATGCATATGGAATTCTCGGCCAGTTGAGGTTGCCTTCTATTCCTGAACTCGATTGGCTTCTTAAATCTGAAAAAACAGAACCGACCTACAAAACTAAACAAACCGATCGAAATGGGTTGGTGTGGAGTGGTGCGATGGTCGGTTCGGTTTGGAACATTGAGAAACCGACTATATCAGTTTGGGGTGCAGTGCAGGCAAACATTTTTAACCAAACCAATGCGAACCAAACCGACCAAGTAAATACAAAACAAAATTAGATTTTTTTACACTTCTAGCCCTAGGTATATAAGGTAACATTTTTACGTCTCACAACTCACAAGGTCACCATTTTCTCTCTCTTTGTCTCTTGTTCTCTCTCTCGCTTTCCTCTCACTCTCATTCTCGAACTCTCTAAGACTTCTCTGAGTCTCACTCTCTCATCTCCAACTCTCTTATCTGAAGACTCACCCTCTCATCTCATATCGAGTTGTCGTCTTTTTGGCTCACCCTCTCATCGATTCGAAAGCCCCTTCGACCATCTTCTTTGCCATCTTCTTCTGCTTCTCTTCTTATTTTGTTCTTTATGCGTCTGTTAAGGCCTAAAGGGGATTGGCAGATTGGGTAAGAAAAAATCATTTAGAGTTTTTATTTTTGTCTGCTTTCAGATGTGTTAGATTTTATCTAATGCCCTAAAATTTTAATAGATGTGTTGTACTCTTTATGACTCAGATTTGGTGAAATGATTTTGAAGTTTTGGACTTTATTGAAGACTCTCCATCAGCAATGATTTTTGCTTAAAAAAAGGTTATGTTTAAGCTTTTAAACCCTGTATTTGATGGAGTACTTGTTTAATGTTAGAGACTATTCAACTTGTTAACATTCACTAGTACACTACCTAGACTCTTAAAGCTTGTATGACATTTCTATATGATCTTTGGAAGGGGCAATCTGCGTTATTTGCTGTCAATGATATGAATATATTATATATATGATTATTGTTGTCGTGATTTGTATGCAAATCAATCTCGACATACGTGTGGATTGGAGATGCCTGCAAAGGGATCTCCAAATGGCCAGTGGTTGAGGGATATGTTCACTTAAAATGTCTATAATTGGTAGAATATTGATTCGTGTTTGCATTTTGATTGTGATGATCTATTTGTTGTTGTTGTAATTAATGTGGAAAGCAATCTAAAACTTTGTGTGGATTTGGTGCATCTATTGATTATGCCTCTATTAATTGGTGCATGCATATGTAGTCAATACTCTTAGAATTGTGCCTTCTAGATTGGTGAAATCCATAGGTTATGTTACATTCGTTGAAGTTTGCAATCTATGTGATTGTGCCAACTTTAGTTCAGTGCGCCTCTTAAGGTGCCTCTAAGGTTTAAGGTATGATCTATAGGAATGTGCCAAATATCCAAAACCGTCCCTTAGTCTTGCTAGATCGTTGAAATCCAACTGATAGCTATTGTCCAGCTCAGACAGTTACTTACCTACACCCATTAACTCAAATAGTCTTAGTCTTCTAATATTTCATGCTCAATGTGGGTCTGTTTCCATTCTTCCTTAGATAACAAGCAACAAAATCAATCCAGAAATGGACAGTCAGAGTGAAAGCCTACTACAACCCCAAACACCCTCTAATGTAACCACAGAATCTAATCCCCAAGCACCTCCAACCACACTTGATACTGAGAACTTTGCCATCCAAGAAACACAATGTCCACCTCATACATCACAACCACAAACACCAAAAACACAATCCCCTCCCCCATCTTCTGGTTTACCTCCAGGACATCCAAATGATAAGAGAAAACCCACTAAAAAGTCAAGCCAAGTCTGGGAGTCTTTCACAAAAAACCCAACTGGTTAGAGGTGTATATGTAATTTCTGCTAAGTGGACTTTGCTTGTGACACTAGGAAGAATGGAACAAGTGCTCTATGGGCTCATCTCGATAGGTGTACAGCTAATCCTAATAGACAGCAAGACAAAAGACAAAAAATATTGTCTCTTGATAGATAACGTGATGGTGCTGGTGCCAATATTATATCAACAAGCTTCAACAAAGAAGTATGTCGAATTGTATGTGTTAAAATGGTCATCATAGATGAACTGCCCTTTAGCTTTATTGAAGGTAGAGGTTTTAGGATGTTCTATTTGGTAGCTTGCCCAAAGTTTGATCCTCCTTCCAGAAGAACCCTTGTGAGAGACATTGAGGAGCTTTTTAAAGAGGGTAAGTTCATGTTAAAGCCATACTTTGAAGGTTCAAATCAGAGAGTTAGCTTAACTAGTGATTGCTAGACTTCAATCCAGAATGTTTCTTACTTGTGTTTGACTACACACTACATTGATTAGGATTGGTGCATGCATAAGAGGATTTTAAACTTCTATGTTGTACCAAACCATAACGGAGATAGCATGGGCAGGGTTATAGAGTCATGTTTGCATGATTGGGGGATAGAACGGTTGTTTACCATCACATTAGATAATGCATCTGCAAACACCGGCATGATCACATACCTAAAAAAGAAGATGAAATATTGGAGATACACAATTCTTTACGGTGATTATATGCATGTCAGATGTTGTGCTCATATTGTCAATCTCATTGTGTCTGAGGGTTTAAAGGAACATAACCCCTGTGTTGATGCTATTCGAAATGCCATTAAATATGTGAGGTCCTCCCCATCTAGGTTTGAAAAGTTTAAAGAATGCATTAAACAAGAGTCTTGTTTGTTTGGATGTTCCTACTAGATGGAACTTTACTTATATAATGTTGGAGTCCGCTATTAAATTTCAAGCTTCATTTGAGCGTATAGAGGTTGAAGATGCCAATTATAAACTTTACATTCAGAAAGATGATGTTGGTAGAGGCAAAGAAGGGCCTCCAAAGCTAGTTCATTGAAATAATGCTCAGAATTTGATTATATTTCTTAAGTACTTTTATGATGTTACAATGAAATTCTCTGCTTCCCTATCTGTGACCTCGAATATATATTTTTTGCAAGTTAGTTCTATCCAATAGCAGCTTCATTCTTATTACTTTAAACCTGATAATGCTCTCTCTTCAATGGTAAGAAAAATGAGAGAAAATTTTGAGAAATATGGGGTGAAAGTGCAGACTATAACAAATTGCTTGTAGTTGGGGCAGTTCTTGATCCAAGATACAAATTGGATTATGTGAAATTGGCTTTTAAAATGATTTATAACAATGATTCCACCATTTTCACCGATCTGATTGGTTCTGTCAAGTATCATATAATGCGATTATTTGATTGGTATGCTGACAAGGAAGGGTTTAGTGATCAAAGTAGAGGTTCACACTCCTCTACTTCTGTTGCTTCAACTAACCCTCCTCCTAGTCAGACTGAAGAGCCTTTCTGCTAGTGATGATTTCTTTAATGAAATTATGATCCAATTTCACAAGCAGAGAGAGGAGGAGAAAATTGTCAATGAAGTGAAGAATGATGTTGAAAGGTAAATCGGTTTTAATTAACTAGTAGCAATTAAGTATTTTTTTTTATATAGATTCTGAGTTGATGGATTTACTGCTTTATTTGCATATTTGTGATACTTTCTTTGAGTTTAAGATTCTGTTATTGTACTTCATTTGTTGTGCTTTCTAGGTATTTGGCAGAACCCTGTGAACCAGGAAATGTTAAAGATTTTGATATCCCAAATTGGTAGAGGGTTAATGAGGTTAGATATCCTATACTGTCTAAGGTGGCAAAGGATGTGTTTGCAATATAAGTATCCACTGTAGCTTCTGAGAGTGCTTTTAGCATTGGGGGCAGGATTCTTGACCCTGTTAGGAGTTCATTAACTCCTAAGATGGTTGAAACTCTAATATGCTTGCAAAACTAGCTTCATTTCTCCCCAATGACTGATAGATTTTTTATGGATGATGTTGCCTTATATGAAGCAATATATTCAGGTATGCTATTCCATTTTTTCCTGCTTATGTTATAGTATTTTTTTTAATCCTTCATAAGTTAGTATTACAAATATCTACTTATCCTTTTAGTTTTCTTTGTAGACATTGCCAAAAAAGCTGCAAAGAAAGACACATCCATCCAAAGTCAACCTGAAAGCAGACCTCCAATTTAAGTAAAGTTCTTAACTATAAACTTAAAAACAATGAACAATGTTTATTAATTAGTTAACTATGGGCAGCATTTTTTGTGAAGTATTCATGTCATTTTGTAAATTATAATTATTTTTAAAGTTTTATATGTATTTAGTTGTAATCTTGTAAGGTGAAAATGTAATCTGTATTTTGTATTAGATTTCAAAAGTAGATTTAAGGTAGGACACGTAGATACTAAAGCAGATATATGTGTTATGTAGTAGCAAAGATAAGAATATAACTTTTATGTGGTAATTTGATTGTTATAAATACAAGTTGCAAATAGGCATTGTAAATTGCAAGTTTGTTACTTTACAAGTATGGCAATCACCTAATATTGATATATATTACTCCCTTTAAAAAATGGCCCTAAAAACAAGTTTGAAATTTTTTGATATATATTACTACCTTAGAAAAAATGGCCCTAAAAAGAAATAAAAACGTTAGACATATATTAAAATTGGCCCAAATTCTAAGGCCCAAGATTAAGGCCTAATTTAATTGAAGTAACCGAACCAAATCAAACTGCAAGACAAACCGAAAATCCGGTTTCATCTAACGCTCAATTCAATCTAAAAAATAGCTCAAAATTGGCCGTACCGCACCCTAACCACTCCTATTTGGTACAGTTTGTGAATAAAAAAATAAAAGAAGAATACAACTGAACCTTGAAAACGTCGAAAAATATAATAATATTAAAACAGAAATTAAGAAAAAACGGATTCAACAATCCACGCGGGAAGATGAGAGACATTTCTGGAACCATCTTGGGTTGGTCTAAGTTTTGGAAGTCTCTAGAGTCTAGACTCTAGACGGCGGAACCCCTACTATAAATATAATTCCTCGCTTCGCCGCGAAGAGAGCGAACGTAGTCGTGGTTTCCAAGTCTCTGCTGGCGATATTAAAGATCTGACTTCACTGGTCTGCTGGTGACGAATGGAGGACGATTTCGAGTTTCCAACTGAGAGCAACATGGAGGATGCTGACATGGATATCCCGGAGGTGGATGATGACACAGTGGCTCCGGTCCTGAAGGTTGGAGAAGAGAAGGATATTGGGAAGAATGGGCTAAAGAAGAAGCTGGTTAAGGAGGGTCAAGGATGGGAGACTCCTGGTTCTGGCGACGAAGTTGAAGGTACACTTTTTGAATTGTTTTGTATTTGTTCAATTATACTTTAAGATATGCGACTGGATTCTGATGTGAATGGCAGTGCATTATACTGGGACTCTACTTGATGGGACTCAGTTCGATTCAAGTCGTGATAGGGGGACAACTTTCAAGTTTAAGCTTGGGCAAGGTACTGGCATCATTTCATTAATTTCAGCGTGCTTTAGTTATCCTATTAAAGAAGAATTAATGTTGTTTGTTCGTCGTTTGTTCTACATTATGCTGGATTGGATCTGAATTTTTCAGATTTGTTCGATGCTGATTATACCCTGTTAGTATTTTAGGTAACAGAGGCAGCGTCCATTAATACTGGATCCTTCTAAGGTTCTGTGTTTTTGTATTTTTATCTACAATTGATCATGCGATGTTGGTGCTAAATAATTTTTTACATCGGTTGAGTTGGCGAGATTTGGTTGTTTCCTCGGTTTCCACGGATATTGCTTGATCCGCATGTATATGTAACTGCAGGGCAAGTGATCAAAGGATGGGATGAAGGCATCAAGACCATGAAGAAGGGTGAGGATGCCATCTTCACAATTCCCCCAGAATTGGCCTATGGAGAGTCTGGGTCTCCTCCAACTATACCTCCAAATGCTACTCTCCAATTTGATGTGGAGCTTCTATCTTGGACCAGCGTAAAGGACATCTGTAAAGATGGCGGCATTTTCAAGAAAATAATTGTTGAGGGCGAGAAATGGGATAACCCCAAGGACCTAGATGAAGTATTGGGTATGATGCTAATTCATTGTCATTGTGGATGCACGTAGGAGTTTCTGTGTCCATTATGTTCTAACAGTAGTCCACTTGTTGTCATCTCAGTTAAGTATGAAGCTAAGCTCGAAGATGGCACGGTAGTCTCGAAGTCTGATGGGGTTGAGTTTACAGTCGAAGACGGTTTGTCTTTTTCCTGCTGGTTGTGTTTCTTATTGTTTCTAATACATTAGATAAAATGTGTGACTCTTATTCCTTTTCCATGTTCAGGTTTCTTTTGTCCGGCCTTGACAAAAGCTGTGAAAACAATGAAGAAAGGAGAGAAAGCTCGGCTGACGGTGAAGCCGCAATGTAAGCAGATCTTCAATGACGGAACGTGTTTTTTATATCGATATGAGAAATGGATATGTGATGTCTCATCTGTTGGGTATTGCTGCAGATGGATTTGGAGAAAGTGGGAGGTCATCAGTCGGCGATGAAGTTGCTATCCCACCAAATGCAGCCCTTGAAATAGAGCTTGAGTTGGTGTCTTGGAAGACTGTTTCTGATGTTACCAAGGATAAGAAGGTTATGAAGAAGATCCTGAAGGAGGGAGAAGGATATGAGCGGCCAAATGATGGGACAGTTGTTCAAGGTGATCTTTTGATGTCCTTTGTGGAAGATTTGTATTAGTTGCCTTGGTTTTTAGTTGGAAACATTACTCACGACGTTTGCCACTCTCCAGTAAAACTTATTGGGAAGCTGCATGATGGTACAATCTTTGTAAAGAAAGGTCACGATGAGGAGCCACCACTCGAGTTCAAGATAGATGAGGGTAATAAAGAATATTGCATGAGAATTTCTGATCATTCTATTTTCACTAAATTGTTATCACTAACCTTCGTTAAGGCTTCTAGTTCTGTATTATATTGCTAGTAATCGTGTGAAATGATGCAGAACAAGTAATTGATGGGCTCGATAAAGCAGCGAAGACAATGAAGAAAGGGGAAGTTGCACTAGTAACAATTAAACCAGAGTACGCATTTGGACAATCTGCATCGGAGCAGGAGTTGGCCGTTGTTCCTGCCAATTCAACAGTGTACTACGAAGCTGAGATGATTTCATTCACTAAGGTCAGAGTTGTGCACATACATGTTCTTATGTTTTCCAGCTTATCTAAGACACGGCGATGATAACAGTCTTATCATTGCTGCAGGAGAAAGAGTCATGGGACATGAATACCCAAGAGAAAATTGAAGCAGCCTCGAAGAAGAAGGAGGAAGGTAATGTGCTATTCAAGGCTGGCAAGTATGAAAGAGCATCAAAAAGATATGACAAGGTAGATCGTAGCCGTAATATCCTTTTCACAGTTTATGTTTATTATTTATTTATTTTAAATTTTAAATTTTGTTGTTTAGATAGCCCCATGTAGTTAACCTGTAGTTCAGTCTGTATGGAACAAATCGATAAAAGCTTATCTGTGGTCTGATAGGCTGTAAACTTCATCGAGTATGATTCCTCCTTTAGTGATGAGGAGAAAGAGCAGAGCAGGGCTCTGAAAATTAGTTGTAAACTTAACAACGCAGCATGCAAGTTGAAGTTGAAGGATTATAAGGAGGCAGAGAAGCTCTGTACTAAGGTATAATTTTTCTGCACCTGTGCAGTGATAAGAAACAAATAAGTCTTGCTTGTATTTTGTGTCTAGCATTATACCGTGTTTTAAAAATTAAAGTTAAGATTTAAATGAACGGTCTAGTTGGTATGAGGTTGTTATAAAATTAAGTAAATATTAAAATATAAAAATGATTGAGAAATATTAATTTTAATTTAAAATTAAATTATTAAATAAACAACTAACTGGTTCATATTATTTTATGGAAATTGTTGATTATTTTTAATAATTAATTAAAAATTGAATAAAAAATTGGATGATATCAGAAATTGATCGAATTGGTTTATTTTTTTAATCATCATTTGCGATGTAGGTACTGGAGCTTGAGAGCAGGAATGTGAAAGCGTTGTATAGAAGGGCTCAAGCTTATATTCAACTTGTGGATCTTGATTTAGCTGAAATAGACATCAAGAAGGCACTTGAGATTGACCCTGATAACAAGTGAGAACCGAGTCTCGTGCATGACCAGAGGAATCTTTTTCAGTTTGATGTTTCCTTATACATTCCTGATATTAAAAATAAATTGTTGAATGCATGCATGATATTAAAAATAGATTGTTGGATATTTTTGAAATCTCAGGGATGTAAAGTTAGAGTACAGGATTTTGAAGGAGAAAGTTAGGGAATACAACAAGAAGGATGCTCAATTTTATAGCAACATTTTTGCAAAGATGAACAAGTCGGAGCAAAGGAAGTCTGCTGTAAGTTCCTAGATCTCTAGCTTAGTGGAACGCTTGTTTTCGCACTTTGGTAACTGAAGATCCACTTAACCTATGGAAATACAGAATACTGAGGCAAAGAAGGATGCTGTTCCAATGGCAATTGACAGCAAGGCCTAATAAAAGGATTTCCTTCCTCTGGGTCTGTGGGAGTCCTTATCAACTAGAGCGTATTATTTTGGTCTTGTGATCTGCGGATGAGCGATGAGCAATGAGCAGTGAGGATGGAGTCTGTGATAGTTGTGTTTCAAGGATACGTGTAATAAAAGAACTTAATTTCACAAAATGTTCAGTCTGCCATTTGCCAGCTTTTAGTGTATTCCCTTGACTAATTCCCATGTGAATCTCAGACGACGGCGATCAGCTAAATCAAAAGTGATTTGTGGATACTGGTAAGCAACAAAGAAAAGACGAAAGGTAACCCAGTGCATGTCGTCATGTGCTCTGAGAATAGTAACCTGAAGGGCAGCCATTACAGCGGTCTTTCGTCGGTTACTACTTAACCAGAACGTAATAAATTCCACACTAAGAACCAACTTGGATTGTCATCGAGTAAAAGTACAGGGTTGTTAATAACTTTTTTTTAATCTTGATAAATCAAGTGATAACAAAGAAAAAAAAAAAGGTCATTAGAACATTCCAAATTTCCAATTCTCTCAATGCATTGTCTCCCAATCCAGAAGAAGCTGGTTAGTGACATAAAACCGAATCCCTTGAATTTTGTGGTTAGGGGTATCACATCTTTACATTTTGAAGTTCAGATGGTCAATGAACATTAAATGCCAGCTAATGTTAATTTGAGTACATAAAGAGGATTTTTTACTACGAGAGGGTATTTAAAGAAAAAGTGTTAGCCGAGCAAGCTCTATTATCCGGATCAAAGGAATAAGGTCTCCGGTTTAATCTTTTTATTGAGAAATCGCATATGGAAGAAAAACCTACAAGTAAACCAGATATGAAGACGGCAACAAGATTAGATTGTATGGTAAAAGAAAATGAATGTATCATTATTAAGTAACAGAGAGATTGTATCATTCAAGCATTTTTTTCATGTTTTTTTTAGAGGTTTGAAGAAAGCTGCAGTTAATAGGGTTTTTTCTAACCCTTAGTTTTTTCATGTTTTTTTTAGAGGTTTGAAGAAAGCTGCAATTAATAGGGTTTTTTCTAACCCTTAGGTTCTAAAAGGAAGAATGTAAATTTTTTCCCCCTTTTTGTAGGGACCAGGAGATTGGATCTAGTTATAAAAAGAATATTTGGCTGATTAATAACTCACTTCTTGGTTTTTGACCCTCTAAGTCACTACAAATGCCCCCGATTAGTGTAATGGGATGTGCCTATTTATGTATCTCTTGACCTGAAATGAGAGCAGGTTTGAAAAATGATCTTAAGGTGGGGCGAGGAGGGTCTCTTAATGCCTTCTTTTTTCTTCTCATCGAAGTTATTTTAAAAAGACTTGTCATGGTAAGAAAGAAAGGGGAACCTCAATTTGGTACCGCTCTTGTAGCATCTCACTCTCACAAGACACGTACCTGAAATCCTGAGTGATATCCGAGTACGTATCCTGTGAGGTTGGCAGGCTAGAAGTGTTAACAATCGAACTTATTACAAATTTTAAAAAAAAATTAATGCACGCGTATGCAAAAATCAACAATCAAATTAGGCCCCTTTTTTTAATAACATCAAAATCATATTTATTATTATTATACTCAAGATCAATCTCATTTACAAAACTTTCCATTACAAAATAGAAATATTCAAATATACATGTTACAATAATTACGAAAGACTCAATTCGATACAAAAATAAGAAAATATTAATGCAGACGCAAACTGATCTCGACCTTTTTCTTTGACTTGAATGCAGTGGCTTTTACTCTCGTTCACCTAACGGGGTAACTCTTCTGAACCTGAAAAATATTGCAAATTTTAGGTGAGTGTTGTGAACTTAATGAGGTAACCATCATCTATGGTTCACTAAATTCATGCAACACATCAATACACGTAACATGTAATTCACATCTTTGCATTTTGCAAGAAACATCACATATCATTTTCAGAACGATCATATAAAAGTTAGACAATTGCATTTCAATCAATCAAACATACTTAATAAAAAGTATATGGAATGCACATGAGACACTTTTCTAACTATTATGTTGTTGTGACCGAGTGCCTGAACTATCCTGTATCCACTTTAGATACCAAGCTCATTACTAATTGTCCTTTATTCGATAAGGATACATGACTTATTTTACATAGTGAGCCTTAAGCTCTTAATCACTGCCTGAGCTCGAGGCTCTTTTCACACGTTGAGCTTTATGCTCTTATCAGTGGCTACTCTGGTTACAACTCCCATTATCTGACCATACATTCATGTATGAAATGCATCTCACATTTTCAATCAATTATATCATAACACATTTGGTTCTTCACATTCACATTTAAGCAACACTTCAACATACATCCCACATTTCACAATCATCGGACCTTTTGTCCGGAATTCAACACAATTCAATTCACATTTATTTATCGTTCATAACAGCATTTAAGCAAACAATAATTGAGAAAAACCCTCTAGGTTACTCACAGTACACTCCAGACTAGCATTAGCTTCCATGATCCAGAAACGTCTGGATGCGAACATTCTATCCTGCATCATCATTATGCAATACACATTTTGCACGCACATTATTAATTGCATAATTTTATGAATACTCAATCACATACATATGTATATGTGTTGTGTATAATGCATGCTCAATGACAATCCCGGGTATATTATCAAAATCCACATCTTATGCTCATTCTCATTTCATAATTTATATGTCTAATTGAACTTAGGTTTACACTTCATTTGTACATGATCATTCTAAGTTCACCATTCATTCCTTATCCTTTGTATGTGTCTAGCTTATCCTTAGGCATACACCTCAAAAACACTTAGTTAATCTAATATCATAAACCAATTTCTCGTCATTTCTTTTCTAACATTATATGCTTTCATAATACCTAAATTCTCATTCACATTTAATCACTTAATACATGTTACTCAACTTCGTTGAATCAAAACTCCTATCATATGAACATCTTCATTCACATTGTACTCATGTCTTTGGTACTTTGATATCATCAATTCATTCACTAAGTTATAACCACAATTATCACTTCATATGTATCACACATTCGTCACTTAATCAAATCATCATTCTAGGTCCAATTCAAGCTCTATTTAAGCCTTAATTAAGACCAAATGATCAGTGAATGTCCGTCAGCAGACCTTTACAAGTCACTTACCGAAATTTAAAATTTTGACCCTCTATACATCAAAATCTTTTCTCATGGTCTTTACAAAAGTTGTAGAACTCGAAGTCCTCTTTCAAAGCATACTTAAATAACCTCAATCCGAGTTCCAACACATATCCAATTACATTCTTAATTTTCCAGATTTCTAACTCTTTTCTTACTACATTCAACACCTTATGCTTGATCTGTAACATCCTACTACCTATGAGAAGGTTAGAATAGTAAATAGGAGTGTTCAGTGAGAGGTAAGAAATGCATTTGTATGTTCATGCATCATATGACATGCTCATACAAGTGAATAGGTAACTTTCTGCACATGAAACTAAGTGTACATGCATTCATGAATAATTCCGGGTATAATTGGATTGAATTGTGATTTTTTTGACAATTATGAATGTTTCTACATTGGAAATATTATTAGTTAGTAGAATTGTGAGATTTATGAGCTTTGGTGAACTTAGGACTTATTTTTGTAATTTATAGAGTATTATGGAAAATAGGAAAAAGAAGAAAAGAAATCAAATGAAGATTTGAAGATAGTTGGATTGTAAAGATGAGAGTTGAAGGGAGTTAGTTCAAAAGAAACTAAGTTAGAACCTAACCTTATGAAGATGACAAGTGTAAAGTTGCTTTTATTATGTATCAGAAGTTTGAGTAATTTAAGAGTTAAAAGAGGGTTGGTATTTTTTCTATGTTCTTTCTTGGTTATCATCGTCTCCAAATTTCTTTCCATACATAGAGTTTTCCATCAAACTCCTTTAGAGAGTTAACTCTGATTCTTCATATCCCTCACAATTTCCTTTACTCCTAAAATGTTTCTTCTGCCTTAAGAAAAATCAAAAGTTGGTTAGTGTTCACAGAGGAGTACGTGATTTTGCATGCAAGTAAGGCTTTGGGGATAGTTGAAGATCTTAGAGTTTTTCAACAAGAAGGTAGTGAATAAATTCTTAGAATTAAGGATTTTGAAATAAATTTGATGAGTTACGGTCATCTGCATGAACATGGCATTTTCATATAATTGTACTCTTGAACACTGCGTTAAAGGGATGAAAATTTGGGGATAAGGTGTTATTTGGGTTTTAATGGATTATTAGTGATCAGGTGTTAAGAGATGGTTCTTGGAGTTGAAATGGAAATAAAATAATGTATAAGATTAGTGTAGAGAATTAGATATGGAAAGGTGATATGCTCTATTTCTTCATTGAGCATGTATGAATACTTAGGCGTTTATATGAGAGTTGATGAAGACTTAGAGATGTCCATATGTATAGACGTATCATCTGTATTCTATCATCTATGTTTTATCGTCTATGTTTTATTGTATGTGGTTGACCTTCTTCGTCTGTGTTAACCACTTATCGTCTGTCTTTCTTCACTTTGTCTGCCCTTTCATTTGTTTCGTATGCTTTTTGAAATCTTCTGTTCTCCACTTCGTCTATGTTTGACTTTTATCGCCTGTGTTTGACCTCTTATCATCTGCCTTTTGCTTCTGTCTATGTTTTGCTTTCGTCTATATTTTACTATTGTTTGCCTTTTGCTTCCGTCCATGTTTTGCTTTTGTCTATGTTTTACTATCGTCTACCTTTTGAATTTTGTCTGCCTTTTGCTTCCGTCCATGTTTTGCTTTCGTCTATGTTTTACTATCATCTGTCTTTTGAATTTCGTCTGCTTTTGAGATTTTGTCTGCCTTTAGACATTTCGTCTGTCTTTTAGCGTATCGTCTGTCTTTTGCTTTCGTTTGTGTTTCACTTCGTCTACCTTTGATATTTCATCTGCTTTTAGCCATCGTTTGTGTTTTAAAGATTCGTCTACTTTTTGCTTATAAGATCAAATTATATAAATCACATTCTCTTATTTAACGTGAATAGTAGAATTGAAAGTCATAGTTTGGAGAAAAATCTGAAATGACTTATTAGGTTATAAAATTGGATTCAAATGAGTTGTCGAGGCATAAACCCTACGAACAATGCTAGTTAAGTGAAATTCGACATTTGACTGTGGTTGTGATAACTTAGATGGAAG
>JAOSBN010000005.1:9348837-9382875 GCA_027563595.1 Erythroxylum suave | reverse complement strand
AGTCCTAATTCATTCTCATCTATCCCATCCTATGCCAAATTACCATTCTACCCTTCAAGTTGAGGGTGGGATGTTACATGCAATAGGTCGGTAATCCTCCATAGAAGAGTAGTAGGAAGTTTTTGGAATTAAGCAAATATGAGTTTTATTAATCTTCTTTAGAAGTGTACCTGTAGAAAAAAATTCCAGCACTGCTTGCTTGACCATAGACCCTATAGAAGGCCATGCTTTTTGAAAGAAATAACCATTAAATCCATCAGGGCTTGGAGACTTATTAGGTTTCATTCGAAACAACAGCTCCTCAATTTCTTATTCTGTCACTAGAGCAATAAGGCCAGTAGCTTGCACCTAGGTTAATTTGTTGTGAATAAGACCTGCAAGATTAATTAGCTATGGCAGAGCCCGAGAGTGTCCATAGAAGTGTCTGAAATATCTCCATACTTCCTCCTCTAGGTCAGCTTGTGTAGAGATTTCCTCACCATTCTGTAGTTTGAAGGAGCATATTCTGTTTACATTCCTCCTGGCAAGGATGGAATTGAAAAAGAACTTTGTACATCTTTCCCTATCTTTCAACCAATTTACCTTAGCCCTTTGCTCCAATAGACTGTCATGTTCCTTAGCCTTAGCAAGGTATGTCAGTAATAAGGTCTTCTTAGTTTGTAATAGGGTATAATCAGTCTAATCTAGGTCAATTTGATGCTGCACCCGTACCAATTTCTCTCGTGCTAAGTTTACAGCTTGTTTTGTAGAGGAGACTCAGTTTTCCATCAGCTTTTTCATTCCCCTTTGATGACTTTAAGTTTCTGCACATAAATATATTGAGAAGTGCCCACAACTTTAATGTCCAATCCTTTTTTAATAGCAGTAGGAAATCCCTCATCTTCGGTTAGGAAGTTGTTAAATCGAAATGGACCCCTTCGGCCTTTAGGATGAGATAGGTTTTCGATCTGCATAGGGGTATGATCAGAAAATAAGGGATCAAGGAAGGATGTGACATAGTTTGGATACTGTGTAATCCACTGATTATTCACCAAAGCCCTATTAAGCTTTTTCCTTAGAGCCCATCTGCCCATTTGCTTATTACTCCATGTGAAGAAATGCCCCTGAGATTTAAGATCAAAAATACCAAGTTGATCCACACACTTATGGAAATCTAATGAATGATTCCTTAGACTAAAATTTCCTTCAGCTTCTGTGGGATACAAGGTGTCATTGAAGTCTCCACATAGAAGCCATGCTCCATTAATTCTGGGCTGAATCTGTAGTAAACCCTCCCATAACACTTTCCGTTGAAAATCATGATTTGATCCATAAATAAAGGATATGTTATTGGACTGAATGGGCTTACAATCTAGATGTATTGCTTGCATTTCTATAGCCAAGACCTGAACATCCACCTTACTAGGATCAAAACTGATAATGATTCTCCCATAGCTATGTGCTTGATGATTTGATAGAAATTGCCATTTAGAGCCTAGTTTATGCAAAACTTTCAGTTTTTCAAGTCTAATTTTGGTTTCCAAAAGGGCAAAAATCCATGGATGTGTATGATATACAAAATCCCTTAGAGCCAAAAGCTTTTTAGGGTAATTGATCCCTCTCACATTACATGCTATAATTTTCATAAATTAAGCTAGATTGGTTTTGAAGCCCTTTCTTTTGCTCATGTGGTCTCTGCTTAGCTAGGTCCAAGAATTCGCCAATAGTCGGATCCTCTTCTAGTGTCTCCTTAATGACCTCGGATGTTTCAATGTCCTGTCCTGCCTTTTGAGTCTTCAGGTGGTTCGGAAGATCAACCTCCAAAGATTCCACCTTGTTTTCTGCCTCACTTTCCTAAATGTCCTCTACTGCCTGAGCATCATTTTTGCAACCCTCTATGGGTACTAATCTATCTTCTTTCTCTGTCTGTTTGATCCCTTCATTTTTAGCCTGCTCTTGTATTTGGTCAAGGACTTCTAGACCTGTTATGCCCTCTCCAACTTCTGGTAAAGTAGCAGAACCTATTTCCTCTTGCTGATTCTCGTGTATGGTAGATACCTTAATACCCATCAGCTCCTCATAATCACCTCTAGTGAAGGTCTTCCCCATAGGAACCCATTTTTTTTAATCTTGTTTTGGTGATGGTTTCCATGGGTATTGCAATGCAACCTTTTCCTCATAAAGAGAATCATCAAGACTCAACCTCATGATAGGAATAGTATTAGGTAGACTGTTGGAGAGGTCCGTATTAATACATATTCTAGCATAGCCCAACCTCTTTCTATTTGCAGTATTGTCATCCAAGCATAGAGGCTTACCAAGAAAGCTTCCTATCATACTTAATCCCTTAGTAGTCCAATATTCAAGAGGAACATTGTATAAATTTACTCATAATGGAACTGGTCTTTTATCCTGGCAGTCAATCTTGAATCCTAGTTGCCATGGTTGTAGAAAAAGGGGAAAATTAGCAACATGCCATGGTCCTTCTTCAACCACCTTCAATGCTTGAGCTTTAGTGGAAAATCTGAAGAGAATGTACTTTTCCTCAGCTATTACAGCTTCAACAAAACCCTTGTTCTTCCATGTTGTTAGTGCCCATTTTTGAATAACTGGGAAAGCTGGTCTTTTGTCCCAGAAAAATCCTATAAGAGAATTTTCCCAAGATTTAACTCCTTCTAGGATTTCTCTTTTCGGGAAGATTATGCTTCTTCCATCTTCAGTTTTTGGAGGACAATAGTGCAGTGAGAGTTCAGCAGAACTGCCCTGCAACTTGCTTTCATGTTCTCCTCTCAGCAGGGAGTTCCTTCAGGGTGTGGGAGAGAGTGGGTACTGGAAGAATAGGAGATGAGATAAGAGTTGGGTGAGGTAGAGTTTTCTTAGATTGCTCATGGGAAGAAGACGGTGAGGGTAAAAGGGGAAAGACATCCTGGAGTAAGGTTTGAGGAGGGTTAGGGGTAGGTAGCAGAGGAGTCTGCATAGTATAGATAGGCCTTAAAAAAAGGAAAAGTCAAAGGCGGGAAAGAAGATAGGTAGTGGAAAGGACTAAAATGTCCCCAAATGTGGCTATGGGAGGGAAGGAAGTGAAGTGGTGGAAGTAGTGACTAGATGAGGGTGTGAGAATGGTTCGGGTGGCTATGGTGGGGATCAGGAGCATGAATGGAATAGGAGAGATGGATTGAGGGAAAAGAGAACAGTGGGGAAAGGAAGTATTAGTAGTGGGAGGTTAGAGAGAAGCCAAAGCATCTCTCTTTAACCCATTGTTTGTACATGTTGCTATATTTTTGTAAGGAGCTTTCTGAGTTGCAGTTTTGCTGCACTCGCTAGTACAGTTATTGGTACCTCCTTAGAAATTGGAATCCCGATTCTTTATGGCTTCTTTGCCAATATTCTTCTCTATAAAGTTTGGATTTGTTTTTGACATTTGAAGCGCCCAAAGGCAGACAAGAAAAAAAATGAGAAAGGACAGAGGAGCTAAAAACCCAAAATAAGTAATAAACTCAGAGGGTGTTAATTGTAGAATTTCTTAGTCTCTCAACTTAATAAGGCCTTGCTCTCTAGTTATTTTTTGCTTTCCATCTGGTGACAGGCTTGCCATTTTCACTTGCTTACTTTTCTTCCTCATGCTTCTACTCGCAATTGCCTCGGTAATTGTTAGCTTAACCGATTTGCTCAAGAACCAAACAGAAACATGTTTATATATATTTTTTCATATGCTGTTCTTTTAAACATTCATTGATTCAAAACAAGGGAAAAGATAAGATAGTTAAGAGTATAATTCTTTTCCTAGTACATATTGAAACTCTCAGCTTCGATTTAGTTGTAAAAAGGGAAGTGTGAAAATTGTTGCCAAATAATCAAATACCTGCCTAATTTAGTGGCCATTAGACGTTTTTCATTCACTAATTGACGCTCGGAAAGTTTTACAATGCTTGCAAGAAGTTTAATGGTTGAATAAGTACTAATTGTTGGACGACATATCATAATTAGGGTCTCTTAAGAGCCAAAAGAACTAAAAACAATGATAAGGTAAATAAAGAGAAGTTATAAATAACAATCACAATTTTTAACTATGGGTTTAAATTTAATTATTTTTAATGAGTTGATTTATGAGTTAGGTCTAAATTTAGACTCATTTGAAATTCAATTATTTTAAGCAATATAATGTTATTTATTTAAAAGAATTAGTCATCGGATAAGTTTGGCCTGAGTAATTTAGACTCGAATCTAATTAAAAAATATTAACTTATATTTTTAATTAAAAAATACTATAAAAAAAGAGTTCGCTCCAAAGGCATTGCTGCGGAGGAGCCTTACTCGTACACGTAAAATTTTCTTTTTATGGTCAAAATTGGACTCGAATTTCCTCACGATCCACGCGAGAAATTGGTGCTTTGCACATAAAACAGTAACAGGGAAAATTACAAGCACGGAAAAAGACAAGGTTTGCTTACATACACGTGTAAAAGTTACAGCCGCAGACACACACCAATAAAAAAACTACAGAAGGCCATTATCTGTGGAGCTTCACTCCCACACGGAATCTTTCAACTTATAGAAGTAGGTTATGGAGTCAAATAACAGTACCTTTGGGTTAAATTTATTTGACGCAACGCAACATGAAATTTCCATAGTGGGTATTCCATTTTTTCCGGATAATTAAAGAGGTTATGATGAATTGGTAATGGATTATATGATTATATGTTTACTTTTCATTTACAAGTTGTTTCTGTAATGAATTGATTCACAATCATTTTATGCCAACTAATATTCCACACGTATTAAACTGCTCCTCTGATGTAGCTAGTCCTTGGAATTTAAATCCACCAAAATTATATTTATCATCCTATGATTGACCATTGTTTTTATTTTCATCTAAAAATTGACCTTAGTGTTTATTGGAAAATTCAAATCAATACCTTTGGGTGCCCATGGCCTTTCTATTTGTATTTTCAAGTTTCAAGATGATGAAATATTTCCTCGATTAGGGTTATAATTAATTTCAACGGATCAACCACACAAGGCTAAAATATTTTGCTCTTTCAATTCAATTGCGTGTCCCTCCAGCCCAGTCCCGCGTAAATTGCCCGCAAAAGGAAAAGGAAGAAAAAGAAGGGACCAAAATATCGAAACGGAAAAGGCTTCACTCAGCTACGGCCGATGTCATAAGGACATTAGCTGTCTTCTCGCCCAAGTAAAAAACAAAGTCAAAATTTGTTATGTTATTGTTGGCCACTCCACCAGAGGGTTCTGGTGACAACGTGCCAGCTGATGATTGTACTTTCCACAGAAATAAAAAATATATATATAGAAAACGTGTCCCCGGGCGTGGCTAAAACAGGGGCGTAAATCGTAAATATGAAGAGATGTAAATAAAGTGAAAGTGAAAATACTAAAATAAAAAGAGAGAACGCAGAATTTTCTCGACGAGGACGGGGAATTTCCCTCTAAATGTTCCTTTCTTCGTCAGATCGCACACTTCCGCTCGGGTTTTCTCGCGATCCAAACACCTTCTGAAGAAATAATGTTGTCGCTGCCGAGCAACGATCCCCGGCTGCAGCGTCGCCAATTTCAGTACCAACCGCCGTTCAATGGCGACAATCGAGCCGATGAATCGACGTCATCTTCTTCTGTAACTTCTTTGTTGCTTGGTTTGCATGCCGATTTGGCTTCTGCTGGTAGTGTCTCTTCTTCATCTTCCGCTAATTACAAGCTCCCTCACCGTTTGGACTCTCGTGAAGGTTCTATTTTCGTTTTCCATGTATCAAACTTAGGTTTTGATTTTCGATGTGTATGATTTAGGGTTTTGATTGAACGTGGCTTTTTCGATGATATATGGCTTGAATTTCTTGCGGAGTCTTTTTGATTTTACATATTAGCGTATTTCACTGTACTGGTACTTATCGATCTTCAATATGGTGTAGTTGATGAAGATACGCTTATGGGCCTTGCTCATCAGAAATACAAAGCTGGAAATTATAAGCAGGCGTTAGACCATACTACTGCTGTTTATGATAGAAATCCGAGGCGTACTGATAATCTGCTTCTAATGGGTGCTATATATTATCAGGTAGTTCGAATATCTGTATTAGTAGTGTAGATTTTCTGGAATCTTTACCTTCCTACTAGTTAGTTTTGCTTCATTCAGTGCACCTTATAGTGAATGAATGCTTTGTTTTAGCTTCACAATTATGAAATGTGCATTACAAAGAACGAAGAAGCTCTTCGCATCGATCCACACTTTGCTGAATGCTATGGGAACCTGGCAAATGCTTGGAAGGCAAGCTCTAATGGTTTCTGTAGATTCAAATTTTAGTTTGCTTCCTCATGGTGTAAAATTCATTAAAATGTTTCATCTTTCTTATAATACTGCAGGAGAAAGGCAATATTGATGCTGCAATTCGTTATTATCTGATTGCTATAGAGGTTAGTATTTAGCTATAAACCTGGTCATCTCTCTAGTACATACAATTGAATTTTCTGTGGAGCAATTTTCTTCCTTTTCCCTCCTTATTTTACTTGTAAAAATCTTGTTTGATCTGAATTCGCTGAAAACTAAAGAGAGTTGACGTAGGATGGGTAGGTTTAGAGGTCAGTGTTAAATGGAAATTGGAATTAGGGTTTGACTTCCTGTGGTTTTTGAAATCAGTATGCAATTCTGAAGTTTCTAAAATCTTGTTTGATCTGAATTCGCTGAAAATTAAAGAGATTTGATGTAGGATGGGTAGGTTTTGTGGTCAGTGCTAACTGGAAATTGGAATTAGGGTTGGACTCCCTGTGGTTTTTGAAAATCAGGGTTATGATGTTCTGAATTTTCTTTTGTTCATTTTAACAAGTTGAGGCAGAATTCAAAAGGAGGACAAAAGAGCTAATGGTCACACCCAATTGGATCCTTCAAATTACTTCTAGGGTTTTAGGAATCATTTGTAGGTTTAAGAATTGCTCTTTGGATAAGGAAAGCTTCACACTATCAAACCTGGAAAACTGAATTCTGCTAAAATAATGTTGCTTCAATAGTGGTCTTCTATTCTCCTTCAGGCGAAACCGTTGAAACATTAAAAACCTCTTTATAACTGTCAGTCTCTGCAGTTTCAGCTCCTAGTTGATACCTTTGATACCATTCGAAAGTTACTTTTGTCTTTTCTGGTTTCTTTCACTAATCAAACTTGTTATTTGTATTACATCTTTTGTATTTACTGGCCTTTTTCTCATGAATTATTTACCCTCAAGCTGTTTTGTTTATACAGCTTCGTCCTAATTTTGCTGATGCATGGTCGAACTTGGCAAGTGCATATATGAGGAAGGGGCGACTTAATGAGGCATCGCAGTGTTGTCGACAGGCACTTGCACTGAATCCTCGATTGGTATATGCTTTTATCTCATTTCTTTGCTTACAATTATTGATGTTCACTGTATCCTCAATTGCTAGATTCTTGTATCCTATTTCTTTGCTTACAAGGATGAACATTGGCCAGACTATGTACATGCCTACTGAATCTGTTCATTGGTGCAGGTTGATGCTCACAGTAACCTGGGGAATTTGATGAAAATGCAAGGTTTGGTACAGGAGGTAGAGTATTGAATGTCTTGCATATTTTGTTTTTTCATATCTTAGTAACTGTTATTTGGTGGTTTAAATTGGTGGAGGATTTTAGATAAGTTGCACTGTACAATTTCCAAGAAAATTGTTGACTCTTAAATTATTACGTTGATATTGTCTTTGGACTGTAGTTGATATATAGCTAATGAGAGTTATGAGGAAGTGACCATAAAGTATTCAAGTTCCTCGATTCAGATCAATGCTTAATCCTACCTATGATGGGAAAAGGCTTCACAAGTACCAAAATGCTTGTTAACTTTCTTTGGATCCTCTTGTGCTTTGATCCATTTACCTTATTGAGTAATTTTTCATGTTGTCAAGTTTTCTGTGTTATTGGAATCTATTTGATTGGCCATTTTATGGTCTTGTGGCCTTTATACTACCAGTCAGATGATTTTGTTATTATGGTTTCCAGGCATACAATTGCTATCTTGAGGCTCTCCAAATACAACCAAACTTTGCAATTGCATGGTCAAATCTTGCTGGACTGTTTATGGAGGCTGGTGATCTTAGTAGGGCCCTTCAATATTATAAGGTAGATGATTCATGTCCCTTTCAGTCTTTTTGGATGCCTTCTATGGGTATTTTTGCGTGCATCTTTTGTTAATGATTCAATGCATGTATACCATGAGTAGTAGATATTATTCAAGCACAGAGTCAGTAACTATATTGGGCTGCATAGAACTTTGACTATGGATTTGTATTGAGATTGAATGTTGAAGGTTCCTCTGTTACCTCATCTGCCTCTCATTCTGACTAGATGTTTGATATTCAGGAAGCTATAAAGCTTAAACCAATGTTCTTTGATGCCTACTTAAACCTCGGAAATGTTTACAAGGTAAGCTGTAGTGCCCTGTGCTAGTATGGTCGGCTAGCTGCAAATGCCAGGTTGGGTTGCAAAAACAAGATCTTTCTTTTACCTTTTCCAGGCTGTGGGGATGCCTCAAGAGGCGATTGTGTGCTACCAGCATGCTCTTCAGGCGCGACCAGACAGTGCTATGGCATATGGTAAGTTCTGTTACAAGCAATGGTTCCAAGATTGCTTTTGAATTTTTAATGTCGACTCTTCTGAACTTGCAATTTTAACGGAGATGTCTTAGATTTGAATGATAATTCTAGAACAGTTTCTGACCTCTTTGGTTCTATTCATTTGTGATAGATGGTTTTTCCTTGGGGCAAAAAACTAATAAATGACATAGCTTGAGTAAAAGATAATTGTATTATAATGGTGCAGCCAAATGAATTCCTTTGAAGGCAAACTTAATTTGTGGTCCTAACATCTACCATTTTTGCAAGAATTTGTTGCTAACTAACCTTATTTTTCATAAGCGTAGGTTTATCGGTTGAAGTCCATTATTGCATCAAGCACATTCTGCATAGTAATATAGTTTAAGTTTCTGTGTTACATCTTGATTCAGTATAATGGCCTGACATGAAATGCTCTCCTGTAGGGAGTTTGGCCAGTATGTACTATGAGCAACGGAACCTGGACATGGCAATCTTCAATTATAAGAGAGCTATTTCTTTGGACTCAGGGTTCTTGGAGGCCTACAATAATTTGGTTTGTTTTCTTTGTATTTGCTTGCTTGGGAATGACACTCTGATGACTTTATTGTCCTTGTAGATATTTTATATTCTCACACATTTAATTCAAATGTCAGGGTAATGCATTGAAGGATGCTGGAAAGGTTGAGGAAGCAATTCAGTGCTACCGTGTAGGTTCTAGCAGATTATGCTTATCTGGTGTATTTTTAAGTATTTACTGTATTGGTGTTTCTCAAACACATTTGATGATCATATTTTTTTATCTATGAAGCAATGCCTTGCCCTGCAACCTAGCCATCCTCAAGCACTCACTAACCTTGGTAACATATACATGGAATGGTATAATAACTGCACAAGCCATTGTTATCTTTTTGAGTGTTTTTTGAGTTTTCTGAGCAGTTAAATTCACAGTAAGAGTATTTTTAGGAACATGACAAGTACTGCTGCGTCCTGCTACAAAGCAACACTGGCTGTAACAACAGGACTTTCTGCTCCTTTCAATAACCTAGCAATAATCTACAAACAGCAGGTATGGCTCTCTTCCTACCTCTACTTGGTCTCCTACTGGAATAGCTGCTTATAGGTCCATATATGACCACAAATGTTTGTATTTATATAATTACATGTGTGTATGCTTAGATACTTTAGAAGGATATAATAATGGCATATTTATAAACCAAATTATGGAAGGAATGAGTTATTGACTCAGTTTCTTTTCTTCTGCTACTCAATTACAGGGTAACCACGCGGATGCAATATCTTGCTACAATGAAGTTCTCCGAATTGATCCTTTGGCGGCTGATGCACTTGTCAATCGAGGCAACACATATAAGGAGGTTGGAAGAGTTAATGAAGCCATTCAAGATTACATACGAGCTATTAATGTTCGACCTACTATGGCTGAAGCTCATGCAAACTTGGCTTCAGCTTACAAAGATAGGTAAATTTGTTAGTCACGTGGAAAGATTCCATTCTCTCCACGTTTCTCTTCTTTTTGAAGCCTGTTAAAGCAACTCAACTTTAATTTTTTTTATTTGCAGTGCACATGTTGAAGCTGCTGTTAAAAGTTATAAACAAGCACTGATATTGCGCCCAGACTTTCCTGAAGCAACTTGCAACCTCTTGCATACACTAATGGTATGCGAAAGTGACTATCACTTCATAAATATTTCTCCATTGTCTCGTCCTGAAGTAATATTGGGATCTTTTCTTGCCATGCATGAATTCTTTAGTTGGGCTGTTAACGATACCTATGAAAGGGAGTGCATTCATTTGAAACAGGAGAAATGTTAAATGAAGCTCTAACCATAAAATTCCTGGATCAAACTATAAGTTTCTTTTTTTTAGATTCTTCATTAGCTTCAGATCTTCCGTCTAGCTTTGAAAATCCATGGAACTTGTTAGGTGGGAGCTGGATTTTTGAGAATATACTTATTTTCCATGTTTTAGTCCATGTCTAGGTCAATAGATTGATGAGGAAGATGAGCAGGTCCAGATTCCCTTTTTATTGCAGTTGTTGTTTCGTTTTTGTGGACCTGTACAAGGCAATGATAAATAATCCCTCTCACCCTTTTTGACTATGATCCATGACCTTAATGTCAGAGAGCAGTCGGTGGAGCCAAGTACTAGAAATTTCAGTACAACGGAAAAAAAGTTTATTCATAGAGATATGATTAGATTAGATATTTGGAACTCAAGTTATGTGTAGCCAAGCTTTGACTTGTTCCTTATTTTGCTTTTGTTCAAGAAAGGGACCGAAATGTGTTGAAATCAATACAAACGTTATCTAGAACAATGTATCGTTACATTAGACGGAAGTTGACAAACTTTAGCATGTTCCATCCCAAGATTAACTTAGTCTAGTTCAATTCATCGTGGCAATCGAGCAACTAATACAGATACCGTATTATTCTAGAATTTTGTTTGGCTAAGTGCAATTCATTGTGGCAATTGAACAATTAACAGATACCATTTTTTGCTAGAATTTTGTTTGGCTAACACAGGATTCTCAGAAGTACTTGTCAATTTGCAGTCTATTAAATTATATCATTTGGCGTTTGTGGTGGGAATGATAATGGAGTGGATTTGGAAGATATTGAAAAGAAATTTGATAAGCAGTAGGTTGGGATGTGAGCAGTAAATTTTCTTTCATTGAATTTTAGGCTGCCCTTTTCCATTTAAGTTCTTAATGCATTCTAGATTGACGTGCACCCTTTCCTTTAGTTCAATGTTATGCAGTGTTTCTTCTCTGATTTTATGCTTCCGTATTCCAGTGTGTCTGTGAATGGGAGGATCGTGATAATAAATTTGCTGAAGTTGAGGGCATCATCAGGAGACAGATAAAGGTTTGAAGTTTATCCAGCTAGTGGTTGGAATCCTATACATGTGCTTTGCAACTTCTGGATTAAATCCAAAATTTTGATGGATTCCTTTTTTTCTGTAGATGTCCGTTATCCCAAGTGTGCAACCTTTTCATGCCATTGCCTATCCCATTGACCCAGTGCTTGCACTTGATATCAGGTATGCAATAGGCAAACTTGAGAGACTTGTTTTGCATGCATGTTTCTAACACACTTGGCTTCTTTGATGTAGTCGTAAATATGCTGCTCATTGCTCTCTAATTGCGACCCGTTACTCTCTTCCTCCTTTTAATCACCCTGCACGCTTACCCATAAAAATTGAGGGTAGAAATGGACGGCTAAGAATTGGGTATGTCTGGATACCTTCCTCCCTCCTGTATAAACTTCTTGTTCTTACATCTATTGTCTTCGTGTGTTTTTTAGGTAGTATGTGTGCTCATCTATCTCTGCATGCTCTTAAAATTCTTCGTTTGGCTTTTCAGATACGTGAGCAGTGATTTTGGTAATCATCCTCTGTCTCATCTAATGGGCTCAGTATTTGGTATGCATAACAGAGAAAACGTTGAGGTATGAGATCCAGGACATTCTGATTTGAATTGAGAATCTGAGCCATAAATTGCTTATATACAGTTCTAGTGGATAAATGAGCTAGAGATTTGTCTTTAGGTGTTCTGCTATGCATTGAGTCCCAATGATGGCACTGAGTGGAGATTGCGCATTCAGTCAGAAGCAGAGCATTTTGTTGATGTCTCTTCCATGTCATCTGATATGATTGCAAGGCTGATTAATGAAGATAAAATACAAATCCTTGTCAATCTTAATGGTTACACAAAGGTAACCGTTGTAGATTTTGTTTCACATAAGGAAATTGCAACAGCGAATAATATTTATTATTGTATAAAATAGCCATCATAGTTATTAATCTGTTTGTGAGAGCTAGTAACTCAGATATTTATGTATATTTCTAAAATGTGTATCTAAATTACTCTTGAATTATAATCTCTTACTCTGTAGGGGGCAAGAAATGAAATATTTGCCATGCAGCCTGCTCCAATTCAAATCTCATACATGGGTTTTCCTGGAACCACGGGGGCATCTTATATACATTATCTGGTCACTGATGAGGTACAGTTCTATAATATGTTACTTTAGATCATAATTCAACTTTCTCTTGTTCTCCTCCTCTACTCCGTAATTCTCCCTTTCACTTCATTCTTTCTGTTGCTCTTCCTAGCTTTCCTTGCTCTATTTTCCTTTCATCTGTTTAAATAACTATTCTTTTGTTGAATGCAGTTTGTGTCACCTTCTCGCTTCTCTCATATATATTCAGAGAAGCTTGTTCATCTTCCACATTGTTACTTTGTGAATGATTATAAACAGGTGTGGTCATAATCCTTTTAGTCATATTACTGTAACAAATTGTTTTATGTGGGTCCTTTTAATACTTCTACCAATAACATTTGTTCTTCAGAAAAATCGGGATGTATTGGATCCCAATTGTCAATCCAAGAGGTCTGATTACGGATTGCCCGAGGACAAATTTATCTTTGCTTGTTTCAACCAGCTTTACAAAATGGATCCCGACATCTTCAAGACTTGGTTAGTTCATGACATATTTACATTGTAAATTGCATTAAGATCCTGTATTCTCTTCTGATTTGAATTTTGTTACCGAGATCCTATGGTGATTAAGGAAACAAGCTCATTTTCTACTTCTTTTTACATGCTTATGAAGAATAAATTTGTCCAATAATATGAAAATATGTTAGATTGCAATGTGATGCTGATAATTCCTTAAAACTATACCTTAAAATGTTGTCACAAAGGTTTGTTTTGGTAAATATCTTACAATAGGACCTGCAAAGCTAAATTCAAACAAGTAGGATAAAAAAATAGCAAAATCATCAGGTTGTTACTGCAATTGACCTGAATTGGACAATCCTTGAGATTTGTAACTTCGCTAAATGTTCATCTCTGACTTTTTTTTCAGGTGCAACATTCTTAAGCGTGTTCCAAACAGTGCACTTTGGCTTCTCAGATTTCCAGCTGCCGGGGAGATGAGACTTCGGACGTGTATGACATACATTTAATCACTGTTTGTATGCTACTTTTCTATTTTGAGCATGTTGAGTGGGTGAACTGATACTGTTATAACTTATAAGAATTAGAACTGATAGCATAACCTTTAATGATTTTTACATGTCTAGATGCTGCTCAACAAGGTGTGCTACCAGATCAAATTATATTCACCGATGTTGCCATGAAAGGCGAACACATTCGACGCAGTTCTCTGGCTGATCTATTCCTTGATACGTAAGCACCTCACCAAAATTATAGATTGACACATTTAATTTCTACACATCCACTCAACCCTCATATATGTGCTTCTTCTTATATATTTTTTAAAGTCTCTTTTATTGTTCCTTTGGAGGCGCTTATAAGGCAGAGATAGAGTTTTAGCTCTAGTTGCTGTAATGATATTTAATTTTGGGTTGGAGCAGACCATTATGCAATGGGCATACAACGGGCACGGACATTCTCTGGGCTGGTCTTCCAATGGTGACCCTTCCTCTTGAGAAAATGGCAACTAGAGTTGCTGGCTCATTGTGTTTGGCTACAGGACTTGGAGAAGAGATGATTGTCAGCAGGTAGGCTCTATGTTAAATTACAAACTGAAAATGTGATGGTACAACATCAGATAACAAAAAGGATCGAGGAAATCCTTTGGGAGTTTCCTCATTGCACCATCACTGAACGATGATTTGTATGCTTTCCTTCTATATGTTATTTTTCTTCAATTTCCTAATCTAACTCCCACCAACTTGTCTTTAATTGCCTTCGAAATTCACAAAGCTTGAAAGAATATGAAGAGAGAGCTGTGACACTTGCCCTTGATCGTGCAAAGCTCCAAGATCTAACCAACAGACTCAAAGCAGCTCGTTTGACTTGCCCTTTATTTGACACGGCCCGTTGGGTGAGTAGATTAAGTAACTTTTAATCTGTTGAAGAGTTGCATTGTCTTGGCTCTTTAAATGTTAGATACTGGTGACTTGTGTGGTGAAGCACGTTATTTGATGTTATTGTGCCTAATAATGCATGGTATATAAATATGCTTCTGATACTCGGAACAAATTATAGGTGAGGAATCTTGAGAGAGCTTATTTCAAGATGTGGAATCTATACTGTTCGGGCCATCATCCTCAGCGCTTCAAGGTTACTGAGAACGACGCTGAGTTCCCCTATGATAACTAGGTATAGTATTGATAGTACAATATATGAGAGAGAGAGAGAGAGAGAGAACAGAAACAGGGAATGTAGATAGCAAACAAACAGGTTATTGAGTTGAGGCTCGGCCTCATGTGGAAATCTCTTGCTGACAATTCTATGGCTGATTCTTACTATTTGTGTTGCAACTTTAGCTGTTTGACGGGCATTAAATTCATTCAGCAGAATGAGTTTGAACACTGGATTAGGCCAATGAATGTCTCGTATGAACTCAATCCAGAATATATGTATGTTATATAATCTCGCAAGCAATGCCTAGCCTAGCCTGACCAAGTCTAATGTAAACAGAAGTAGGAGAGAATTTCCCATCTGCAAATATCCAGCGAAAGGTCAATTAGGCAGACATGCTAAATGAGACTTTAGGGAAACTCATCAGCAAATATCCAACGAAACGAGAATTAGGCCGCCTAATTCTCGTTTCGTTGGATATTTGCTGATGAGTTTCCCTAAAGTCTTATTTAGCATGTCTGCCTAATTGACCTTTTGCTGGATATTTGCAGATGAGTTTCCCTAATATCTCATTTAACATGTATGGCTAATTCTCATTTTGTTGGGTATTGCTGGTTAGTTTCCCTAGTAGTCTTGTTTAGCATGTCTGTTCGACTGATAGGAAAGCACTAACAGAAGGATTACGCAGACACGGTATTTATGATAGGCACCGCGTGGACGTTAGGACTAGGAGTAATCAGCTATGCTGTGTTAGTTTTCTTTTTGTAATCGTTCGTCTTTATGAAAATTAAAGAAAAATGAAACAACCGCTAACCAAATAATTCACGATACGATTACGTTGGTCAATCATAACAGGAAAACGATTTACATTCGAGTAAAATGTTTTTATTATGTCATTTATTGAACTCTTTTCAAACACTGACCAAACAGTCTTTATCGTTTTATACCCGTAAATTTGAAATGATGTATGGTTATGGCTGATCATCTTTGTTGTTATTTACAATCAAATAAAGAGCGAGCAAAGAAATAATTTCTTTACCCGAGCTTAATGACTAACATGCAGAACCAGAAACCTATAGCGGCTGAGCAAGGATGGTCGGTCAAGTTCTTGCTTTCACAAAACTCTGATGTTTCAAATTCCAACCACCACATATTCTAGAGAGAGAATATAATAGTTATAGCACCACGCCATGCTTTAAGCTTAAGGCGTCCCTTTTATTCATTTTTCTTATTCATAATCAGAGAGGTCAAAACTTAAATGCCTCATATTAACATCAAAAGCCTTACCCCAACGCACTCCACATAGGCCAAAAAACCAAGGACAGACAGAAACAAAAAGCTTATATAATTGAAAGTTATAAGATGGGTGAGTATCATCAGGTGTTCTCGTCTGTGTCTGAGTTAATTATATCAACTTCCTGATCCTTAAATCTGCAGAAGGTTCAAAGTGAAGCAACTCCTTAGATTTAAGCCACGGCTTCACCACCACTATCGAATCAAACATCCTCCTCTCTCTGTTTCTCTCCGTCGCCTCTATTTTCAGATAATACTTGATCCCCGAAACCACCTGCCTCTCCGCTTCCACCACCTCCGAAAACGCCAGTTCTCCTAATTCTCCACGGTCGATGATTCCTCCGACGCGGCCTCTGTTAAACTCCTTCACCGAGAATCTCCCCAGCTCCTGCACCTCTTCATTTCCAGCCACGTCCCTCACCACGGTTCTACCTCCCACAAATCGTCCTCTGTAGCCACTCACCGCAATAACGAGAGCCAAAACGATCGACAAAAGTAATGTTCTAGAAGCACTCGCCATTTTCATTACTCCCTCCCTCTCTCTCTCTCTGTTCCACTATTTTGTTTTGATATTTTTAGAAAAAGAAAGGATGAGGGAGTTTATATAAGAGGGGAAGAAGCACCGACGACGTGCCGCGTATTGTAAATATGTTTATTAAACGACAAGGCGCATTGAGTGTCGCAATAATATAGATGAGGAAAAAAGTGTACTGATAATACGGATGATTTGATGGGTTTCTTCTTTCTATCCTTTCCCGGTTTTTTTTTTTCTTTTTGTGGGGTATCTTCTTTCTGTTTCTGTTCTATCCCTCTCTTCTTGTGTTGCTTTTCGTGAACGACATAAGATGATAACAAGCGATTATTTGCTTCCAAGTCTTATATTAGGTGTAATACTTAAGTTCTCGTTCATATTTTATTTGGATGACTAGTATATAATTGGTACAAAATTAGAGTTAAGAGAAGTGGAAGAAGAGGACAGGAAAACTTGTCAGTGTTCTTATCGTCTGGGGTAATGGATTTTGTAGTTATGTAATTGTTTTAGGGGAAGAGGGTATGTACGTACGTACGCGCGCATGCAGCAGGACAAATGCCGCTTATTTGGTGCGGCAGGCACCCTTTCACTTCTATCTTCTTCCTTGCCAACCAAAACAATGTTATATTTACTACTGCTACTATATTATACCAAATAAATCGCATATAAAAACAAATTAGCAGTAGCTTACTCTGGTAAGGTTTTTGGCTTTTGGGTATGTTAGAACTTATCTTGAGTTAAGCTTAGGATGGATTGGAGTGGCGGGGGTATGGTTGAGGAATGAGATCAGCAAAACAACGAAAAGAGATGAAAATTTGTGTATGGACACAAACTAGTTATGGGCGTTCTTCCACTCTGCTATAGATGGCGAGCTGTCATCGACTCACCGTCGCAGCAATGCCACGACAACAAAGAGGTGATGCAGTGTCACTCCCACACACAACCTGCAGCTTCACAAATGTGTTGTGTTCTAAAACTCTCGTGAATGCCACCAACTTATTTTGGCATATACAAAGCCTGCCTCGGGTTCAAGCCCCAATGAAGAGAAACACAAAACAATTATCATCAACAGTTTTCAAGATTAGGCTACCGAGTCTGAGACGGCGACAAATTGGTAATAGGTAAATGAAGCAATGGGCTAAAAAGCGTTCCCTTTCACATTAAAATCCGTGCAATGGCCGTAAATAATGATATTAAACTTATTTGTATTTTTGTATATTTATTTTTATTACTTATTTTTAATGATTTTATTATGTGCGTCTACGTATAAATTTTTAATATTTTTATGTCACATTGTATAAGTGTCTATAAAAAATCTCTTTATTAGATAGGAGTAAAATTATATACTAACTACATTTTATTTATGCGATACTTTAATTGGATGTTGACGATAAGGGGGAGAGATAAGTAAAATACATGCCCGTTGTAAGAATCACTTGAAAATTCCTTATGGCCATTTTGGTAAGTAAATGGAATGTTACAAACCTACAAAAGAGTATAACTACATTTTTGATCCTCTAATTTTAGTTTTGAGTATAAAAATTTTAATTACAATTTTTCATTTCAATATTTTAATTTAGTTAAAAATTTTTGTCAAGTTTTGTTCATGAAAAGGTACACCTAATATATATATATATATATAAACATGCCAATTTTATTGGACTCATTTAAGTATATACATTAAAATGATAAAAAACTAAATTATATATTTTAAAATTTGAAATGTAAAATTTTTAATTAACTTAAAAAACTAATACAACAACTTAGTGAAGGTTAGCTGAAATGCGGCATCTGAAAAGATTCAATAAAGTATAACCTTATTCTTAACTCATAAAAAGATTGTTACTGATTTAAAAAAGTGAAATTCATAAAAGAAGAGGAATAAATATTGGCTAAAATTCTAATATGCAATTGTGGAATAATGCCAATAATAAATTTTTTTGGGACAAAGACAAATTCCTTTTATGAAAAAAAAGGGTTTTTGCAGCTAACTTACTGAAAAATGTTTTGGCTCTAAGCTTGTGTTAAGATTTAAGAGGGAGGGTGGATGTTACCATCAGAAATTTTAGTTTCTTCGTCCAATAAGCAATATGGCCTCTGACAAGTTCGTCTTTAAAATTGATTCCTTAAATTTTAGTTCCAAACACCAATACAAGCTAGCGCACGATTCAAATTTTTTGTTGACTTTAGACAAGAACACAACTCGTGTTTGAGACTGTGTATAATAAAATTTATTTTGGCGTGCAAAATTCATCAATCTCTGGTCAAAGTTAATTACTAAAGCAATATCTCTCATATTATTATGCATTCAAATTGTCTATAATCAGTAGCTACATAAATATTTATCTATTAACCAACCACATTTTATTGTCTAAATTTGGCTATCTAGATGTTAATTCAACAACATTTTCACTACATAAAACCAAAAAAAGGATATAAACAACATAAATTTATTGACAATCATAAGGGATTAACATTGTTATGCCAAAGTTCCAAATATACAATTCAATAATTACTAATATCTATAAACATAAAAAAGATCATATATAATTGTCCGATGTTTGTATCAAGAAGACTTACTAACTTTCCCCTTATAGCTTGGTCAATGGTCACGCTTCCTGTTTTCTTCTTCACATCTTTCTTTTTAACAACTCTCATCGCTTGTAATTTTAAAGGGTTGATGATTTTCCTTCTTCTTGAAACGATTCAATTTGAATACTTGATTCTCAATCAAGTCATCGTCGTCAATGTGTAGCTCATGTTAGTAATATATCAAGAGAAATGGGTTTTGAAAACATAACCTTAACGACCTTCTTTGTAACTCTTTTCGCATGAGTCATTGCCTTTGCTTTCTTCACTTTATTAATAACAACTTTGGTCCGCCTTACAAGCATTATTGAGGAACAATATGTAAGTAACGAATTCTAAAAATTAAGATATAGTTGAATATGGTGAAGAAATTTCGTTCCATACGAGCAATTTAGCTCTTCATCAACACAAGCTCGATTCCTTGGCGGAACCTTACTTTTCTCTCCTTCATTATATAGCTTCACTAGAACTTTTTCTTAAAATGGCTTCTAGTTCTATTATGACCTTATCTTTTACACGGTTGGTATGTCATAATCATAACCTTCCTTGATGTTGTTCCACATAAAAATGTTATTTCTCCCTCTTCTCTCACCTTTTCTATAATAGAAGGCACCAATGGATCCTCACCAATTTTTGGTCAAAAATTGGTGATCCTTGTACAGGTTGCATCGTTTAAGCATAAGCTATTGAGTATTTTATGTGTTTCAACCCAAGCACTAACTAGTCTTCTAGTTTCTATCCCAAAAAAAAAAAAAAAACTACTATATGTGACAACATAGAATGTCTGACGGATCCCAAGCTCAAGACGGGTAGCTTTTGATGTCTAAAAGTAACTTATGACACTCTTCATTTGGTAAATTTAAAGCCACCCACCGCATTCCAAGCTACTTCACAAAAAAGGTCTCTTTTTAGTTTGTAATCAACATGTTCCCAATGTTACAATCCATCTCATGTGGCTACTTGTTGCAACTGTCCCTATTATTCTAAAGTCTTAGCATTACATAGACTTTAATATCTTATAATATTGAAATAATTGATCTGCATCTAGCATGCATGATTTTTCTTTTGGGAGTTCCATACAAATTAATATCAATGGTATTACGTTCTACCTCTAATAATCATAATAAAAACCTTACGTCTTTATTGGGTCATTAATAAATTCCTCATATGTAACAAGTTTTAACTTTAATAAATTTGCCTAATTAGGGGATTTGCCATATTTCTAAAAGAGCCTTTATAATTACAAATTCCTATAATGCCTTGTCCACTCTAAAAAAATATGTCTGACATAATACGTATGTTCTGCTCTGGGAACAATATCACTCACAAATTTTATTAACCTATGTCATAAATGAAATATAATACAAATAAAATATTGTACCAAAAATTAGATTTAAAAGGATATGTAAAATCACTAAATAAATTATTGTGGATATCTTTTGAACATCCATCATTCACCTTTTTTAAGTCCCAAATCGGCTAGCTTTAGGAATCAAGACGACGAGTTAGTTGTTTATTTATGCTCAACTGCCCAAGCAACTGGGTACATCTAGTTGTTTCGATCTCTACCAATTGTTATCAGAAATTCACTTTTAACGCCTCCTTTCAAAAATGCACTATACAAGCTAATCACTTCCTTGTACCTATTAAGCTTCCCTTTCTTACAACATACAAATGCAACTATAAACCTATCAAACATAGGTTGAGCCATGTTAAAAACTTGAGACTCTTTTAATTATAAATGTTGTTTTAGGATTGGAAGTTATGATTTCTTCCTTGTAGTCTTATAAATATGCACTTTTTTTTGACATTACCTTTCTATTTTTCAATCAATTTTGATTTGACTCTATAGAGTTTTAGTAAACAAACATCGGTGGTCAACTGATTTTTTTACCATTTTTTGGATAAATGATGGAACTGTCATATATACTCTAAATTAATTCCTAATTCCTATAATCAATAAATGTAATATAGGAAAGTAGGAGTTGAGCTCACGAGAAATTCTAGTTTGTTAGTCATTATCAAAAAAAAAATCTTGACAAGATGAGGGGTTATGATAGTGTGGAATTTTGTAATAAAGAAAATAAAATGAATAATAAACGAGAGTTATCAATAAAATAAACTTTGATTTACTGTTGCTTCAACCTTTTGAATCTACAATTTATCATTATCATAAAATATTTATTTCATTAATCATGTATTAATGTGATACTAATCTACAATTGATCATTATCATAAAATATTATTTCATTAATCATGTACTAATGTGATACTAATATTTGTCTTTCCTTAAGATTAATTGAGCGAAAAACATGTGCTTAATCCTTATTATTTACCAATCTTAGATATGATCTAAATTTAATTAAATAGTAGCTGTAAGAAAAGAAGATCATCGAAGCAAGATAACACAATATCTTATTGCATTTAATTTAGTTGAATGTTTTTTTTCTAAAAGCAATTATTTTTTAACTCAACAAAGCAAAACTTCTAGTTGTTACAAATGATTAAAAGTTTGAAATTTTACATATTCAAACTTTAATCTAACTTTTAATCTAGCAAATGATCATTTCAAATAATAGACTAATCATGTGTATTAGAAATCAATCGAAAATAATCATAAATAGAAGCATATAAAATCAATCCAATACATGAATAAATGAAACAGTCCACACTAAGACCCAATTGCCTCGCAATCTTCAAGGCTCTAACAGGCTTTCAGTTCCTTTAACCAATACAATGAAAATTAGCCAATGGTGGCCATAACTACTACTAATATCAGTCCAACATCTTAAAGGTTGAGCTCCATCTGGTTAGACAATTGAAAACCAACATTTTTGTACTCGAAATGTATAGATATTATGTGGTTTCTTCAAATTTCTCAACTCTTTTACATGTTGCACTCAAATATACTACTCTATTTCGAATCAAATCTATTCCTTCCTTTATGATATCCAATCTATCCTTCACAATCAAGTTTAGAATATGCACAAAACAATGCTTATGGAATAACCTTCCATCAACTAACAAGCTTCAAACCCGTATCTTATTCTTCAACTTTTCAATCACAACATCATTCGTGCAATAATTATTGACTGTTATGGTGGATCATTTACTGTCAATATTAAAATCCATCAAATAGTCTTCCAATGAGGTTACCAAACTTTCACTTGTATATGGTGTCGACATATAAATGAACCTATCATGTACAAATATTACCAACATCAATCATAACAAAATGAAAAAGTAAATGATAACAATATTAAAGAATATAAATTGCCTAAAAAGTTTATTGCGTAAAGTCCAATCATTGTCAACATAATGTGCTTTCACCTCTATACACCCTTCCTTTAATTATCAGCTATCCACATATCTGTTGTAATGGCAACCCACCCATCCTTCATTACTAGATAATGTTCTTAAAATTTTTCTTCTTATCTTGTATATCTTCATAATATCTTTCTCCATTGTATTCTGACTTGGAACCTTAAAGGTTAGTTGTAGTAAGATGTAAAACATCCTAAATTTTTTGATATCAACCATAGATAATGGATGTTCATCACCAGTTACTAAATAAGCCATCAAAAACCTTGATTTGTTGTTATCATAAGATGTTGTAGTCATTTCATTCTTCGCTCTCATAAAGTTAGGGGTAAAAATATTTGACCTATTAATACCATATTCCTAGACTATATGAATCCACATGTTTCTTTAAATGAGAGGTTCCATCTTTTGAACTCTCAGCCAACATCTTCAAACAATATTTACATTCGGTTTTTTCTACTCTGTCCATTGATCTAGTATTATTAAAGAGATTCCAAACTTTTTTTTTCAACTTACTTTGAGTTGAACTTCTATCTTCACTTGGTAAGGGATTAGAAGTTTCAACTTCAATTGTTGGTATTAGATAATATGCTTATCCACCTAAAAAATCAACATATTAATAAATATATGTTATTCATAATCATAATTGAATAACATTATGATTAATATATATTTACTGTTTTAAAAAATTCATTCCACTTTACTTTTGATATTAATGATCATATGTTTGCCCAATGTAAATAATAAAGTTAAATTAACAAATTACTAATCTCATAATATTGGTATTGACATTCAACATCAACACGATGTTGCTCTACTCACAGGGAATGATCCCCACCAAGTACTAGCAAAGCCACAATTATAGAGGCAAATTCACCTAGAATAATCTATTGGTAAACTATGTGAAAAGTTGTGTGTATAACAAGGTTTTGGCTTTTAATTCAAGAACTTATGCAGTAAGACTAAATGTTTGAATGAAAATGATGTAGCTGATGGGGTTTCCATGAATTGAACCAAAGAGAACCTACATGATTGATGACTAATTGAGTTGATGACTATAAGCAACTTAACTTGGGAAATTTTCTTTGTGCTCACCTCTTTCGAGTTTTATCTGCAAGCAGGTAATTAGTTGTAACTTATTCATCTTATTTGTGATACTATTTATTAATTAGTTGTAGCTTATTCATCTTATTTGTGTAACTGTTTATTAATTTTTCTACTAACTAAGCATTCATTATAATGTAGAATTATTCCCAAAAAAGTGGTTTACAAGTTAATTTAATAGGATTTTGATAGGTAATATCCATAGAATACTACAAGGAAACCAATTACGAGCCTCCCTGTTGGTCTTACAATGTTCTCTTTGACCCTCATATACATCATTTGGTACCTAATGGCCTATAACAAAGGGGAAAGATTTGAACTAAAAAAATCCCTATTATGATATCTCAAATGCTATACCCAACAAAAGTAAATAGCTTATGAAACTTTGTGGTATCTCAAATGCAGAAATGTTATATCTAATAAAAGCAAGTAGCTTACGAAACTTTATGATACCTCAAATGCTATACCCAATAAAAGTAAATTTGAGCAGAGAGTGCCTTAATTTCTAGGATTTAAAAAATAGGCCATAAGATTATTTTGCTAATTAATGTTTTGTAGATAACTTGAAACAATGAAAGAATCCAGCAAAACCAAGTAAAGTCTATGATTGGTTCGAAGAATGTCTCAAGATTCAGGCAATTGTAGATGATATAACTAGTAAATACGTTCCTCCTTATGTCAATATATTTTATTGTTTAGGAGGAATTGCACTTACTTATTTTTTAGTACAAGTAGCTATGGGATTTGTTATGACTTTTTACTATTGTCCGATCGTTACTGACGCTTTTGCTTCTATTCAATACATAATGACTGAGGCTAATTTTGGTTACTCGCTCCTATGATTCAAATACACATCAATTTTCAGGCTCCGTTGTTATCTGCTACATTTAAATGGGTCTGAGATTGGATCATATCATTTTTTTTAATTTGTTATTTCAATGCAAAGAAAAATAAAAGAGATATTGTTTGTCCACAATAAAAAGAAACTTGCAACTTTTTTCATCCCAAGGCTTTTTTTTCCAAACTCAACGGTGGCAACTAAACACGAGGGTTGAGCTTATTGCGGAACTTAACCTAATACCTTACAGCATGAGCTGCTGACAACCTTGCACTATATGTTTCCATGTTCCCGAAGGCACCCCTCTCTTTCAAGAGGATTCATGACATGTCAAGCCCTGATGAGGTTAAATTAAAGCTGGCTAATTCATGTAAGGAATTAAACTAGATAAAACATTAAATGTAGAGAATGATGAAATAATATGTTGGTGCTAGCAGAAGGGCATACAGGCATACGAGTGATTGCTGTGACTGGAGGGGAAAAGGGTAGGTTGGGTGGAGACTAGTGATTGGCATGACAAAGGGATAGCGTCTACGGTGGTAATTAATGAGAGAGAGAGAGAGAGGGAGAGAATAGAGACAGATTAGAGAACAAGCAAGAAGCAGCAATGATTAATGGTGAGAGACAGAAGGTGAGGTAAAGAGGAAGAAATAAACATGAAACAAAACGACATTATTTTGTTTAGTAAGAAAGAGCAGTGCAAAATGATGTCATTTAGTTTTAGAAGTAAAACGACGTCATTGTGCTTTACCTGTTTAATTGTTTACTACTTAAAATGACATCATTTTAATTCTAAACCAAATCAAAGTCATTTTGTTCAGTTTAGGCAATTAAGTTGGCCTAAGCCTAAGCACGACTCGAGGCTTGGCATTTTATGAGGCAATAAGCACGAGGCCTGATCAACCTGAACCTGGCCTGTTAAATAATAGGCAAGGCTAGGTTGAGCCATTTTTTTCCATCCCTAGCTCCAGAAGACACGACTGTGTCCTTTTACCTTGTGTATGGTTGCTGTCCCCGTTAATGGGGACATAAGACAAAACAAAAAAATCCTGTCCCTTCCTATGTTTGGTTGTTGTCTCTGAATTTTTGTCCTCCGTTCCCGGATGACAAAGACAAAAATTTTTGTTCCTCTCAAAAAGGAAGGACAAAAATTTTTGTCCCTGTCTCCATTTGTTGTGACCTTCTCTAGATCAAAAGATCTCAACTTTTATTAATACAAAATTTATTATTGATTTTATTATTATTATTATTATTATTATTATTATTATTATTATTATTATTATTATTATTAATTTTGTATTGATTATTATTATTAATTATTATTATTATTTATAAATTTTGTATTGATTATTATTATTAATTTATTATTATTATTTATTATAAATTTTGTATTGATTATTATTATTATTACTAATTATTATTATTATTATAAATTTTGTATTGATTATTATTATTATTATTAATTTTTATTGATTATTATTATTACTAATTTGTTGTTGTTATTATTATTATTATTATTACTAATTTGTTGTTGTTGTTATTATTATTATTATTATTATTTATTATAAATTTTGTATTGATTATTATTATTATTATTATTATTATTATTATTATTTATTAATTTGTTGTTATTATTATTGTTATTATTATTTTTTTATTTTTATCTGTTTTGTCCATCACAACCAAACACCTCACTGTCTCCAATTTTTATCCTGTTCCGTCTCCAAATTTCTATTCCGTTCCGTCTCTCCGTACAGGAGACAGCAACCATACGCAGGGTTATAAGTGGACATGTCTAGTCTCCACATAGATGTGTCTGGGCGAAAACATCATTCGTCAATCTCTATACGATTCTAGATAGTTACACAATCTAGGGGGCACGATTATGTCTAGTGCTTAAACGGTGATGTCAAATTCCAAATAGGCGTATTCATCAAGAATAGCTCAAAATCCTTATTTTCTTCCTTGATTGCACCCAATTTCTACTATTTTTTAATTCATGAAAGGAATTAAGACCTAAAAAAAGCTACATGTGAATTATATTTAAAAAATGAAATTAAAATAGACTTAGCATGCCTCCTAATAGTGCTTTTGTTTAACGTCATTAGCTTAATGATGAAATGTGTTTAATTGTTGATAAATTTAATAATTTACAGTTAGTGATTATTGACATGAAATTGCTTAAGATACTCACTTTAATTCATATATGATTTTAGGTAAAATTTGGAAGCCTATAAATTAAAGTGAGTCGAAAGCACTACATTTAAGCCGTTTTTTGAAGATTAATTTTCACTTGTCTTCATGGAGCAAGAAGAAGAAAATTTAAAAAAAGAAAATTAAAAGAAGAAAAAATCAATAGTAGCAAGAAAAAGAAACAACAACGTATGAGCAGATGGGAAGCACGCCAAAACGCAACGTAGGAGGAGCAATCAAGAGATAAAATGTATATGACATTTGTGTTTGAGCATTTGCGCTAACGCTAATGCTGTCGTTCAATGCAGGTGTGCATTTCATGCATAATAGGTCTTTAACAAAAGGTGAATAGTGAGCATGGATCGAAAACTATGCAATTAAATCATCAAATCAAGCAACAGTAGAGGCGGCAAGGAGACAATAGCGCAGCTGGAGTGACTTTAAAGAAAAGAAGAAGAGTGGCAGCAGAAAGAAAGTGAGAGAAGAGAAGTGAGTGAAGAGTGATGGTGGACCAAAAACTACCATCTTTTTTTGTCACTTCAATGAATAATGAAATAGAGAAGAGAGTTGTGCAGTGAAGAAGAAACACAAGGGGTAAGGATACAAAGTGGGGTTGAAGCATTTTCTTGAGAGACTCATAAAAGGCTAAACGTCCCGATGTCAGTGCCGACGACCTGGGTTAAGTGTGTTTTTCAATTTGGTTGGTTATTTCTCTCATTAGAAATTGATTATGTTATTCTATGCTAATTGATTTGGGTTTCGTGTACAGATAATCATATTTTTATTATTGTTTGATTATTTGTGTATAAACCTATAGGGAATTGTGAAAGGATGATTTTAATGTGTTCATTGAATTGTTTAATTGCATACCCATTGCTAGAATTTTGATATAAATCGTAATTGTTATGTTGAAATTCATGTGTAGCGACTAATGATTCGTAATGATTAGGGAAAACATGACCTAGGTTAAATGACACATTGTATGTGGTTATTGCCTTGATTAATCAGTTTTCCTAATTTGTAATGCTACTTCCTAATTAAATCTAGAGATCGTATCCTAGGTTATTCGATGGTTAGGTTTAATTAATGATCGTATCTTGATTAAACAAAACCAAAGGAAAAACTTGAGTTAATTATTAACCCACGATTAATAGTTTTTGGGAGAGGTTTGAGAACAACGAATAAATGAAATATGTTTAATTAAGGTGTAGGCCAAGATTGAACCAAAGAACTGGATCCTTACAGAATTCCCCACTTTTATTTATTTTTAAACATTTTCTTTAAATTGTTTTTATTAGTCTAGCTTCATTTTATTTTTTCATTTCAAAATCTAGAACCCCTTGATAAACCTAAACGCCAGTTAATTTCATTTCATAAACTTTACACACACTTTTTGTGGGATCGATCTAGGCTCACCACTGCTATAGTAATAATCTAGTTATTTTATTTTGATTAGCATTATGAGGCATCAGTCATGATGCAATCATTCATCTGCCAGGATCATTTTCCTCTAGCTCATAAACATCTTGTGCTAATAAATCAATGACATTAGTTGAAAACATAAGACAATCAACATTAGGAGATTTCATAACATCATGAATAAAAATTTACATTATATCCCCATTAAACTTTATTGTTAAAGCTCTATTATGCACCTTAGTTTTCATCCTTGTCACTTTTATAAATGACATCCCTAATAAAATTGGAGATGTATCACCATTTTTTATGTTTAGAACATAAAACTCAGTAGGAAATATCAAGCATTCATTAACTTATTTAAAAACATCCTCCACTAACCTTTTAGGATATGTATTAGATCGGTTAGCTAACTGAATGGTCCTAAATTAAGGGATGAATAAACGTAATAAGACATTATATTTATTAAATCATTCAAATCCAATATTGTTTTTTCTATCTTAATACCACCAATAATGCAATCTGGGTCTTTACACTTCTCTAAAAGATCAGTTTTTTTCCTAGAAATTACTTTTTAATGTCGTTCTAAGTGATAATACTAGCTGGTGGCAAGTAATATAACTAGTATTAGGCATTATTTTAAAGAGAATAGAAATGCCCTCAATTTGATTTGATCTCCAGTAACGTCATTAGGCTTCGTTCTCATACACACGATATGGAACTCTTGAAGATGCTTGTATGGATCCTTACTTACAATACCATAAAAATTTGGCAACAAATGAACTAAATCAAATTTTAATTCAAAATTAGCATTTGCATCAAACTTTTAATAAATTATGCAATGATGTTTTTGGTTTAAATATGGTTTAGTAAGTTCTTGTAGCGTTTGGTTTTTCATTATAGTTTTGGTTGTTTTATCAATTGTAATATTGTGTTGTTTCTGAATCTTTGTTTCTTTCATTAGGTTTTTTGCAGTTTTTTTTTAAATCTTTGGACTATGTTGTAAATTAGATTGCTTAAAAAATCTCATGATAAGTATACAAATTTAGAATTCCTCAGTCATGGCTCCAAATTTTGGTAGAATTTTCGTATGTACCTCAAATTAATTCCTAAATTCTTGCAATCAATAAACATAATATATGGAAGTAGGAGTTAATCCAATGAGAAATTCTAGTTCAACATTAGAGAATTTAGGAGGTTATGATAATATGGAATTTTGTAACAAATAAAATAAAATGAATAATAAAATGAGAGTTATCAAGAAAATGAACTTTGATTTATGATTGCTTTCACCTTTTGAAACCTACGATTGATTATTGTTACAAAATAATTATTTTATAAATTGTATATTCAATGTGATATTAAATATCTATCTTTCCTTAAAATCAATAATAAAAAACAAGTGATTCAATTAATCATTATTATTTATTAAACTTAGATATGATATAAAATTTAACTAAATAATAGCTTTAGAAAAATAAAGACCATTAAAGCAAGACAACACAACATTCGTGATTGTATTTAATCTAATTGAATGTTTTTGTTAAAGTTAATAATTTCTATCGCAGTAAATTAAGACATGTAATTGCTATAAATGATTAAAAGAATTAAATTTTTAGGTATTCAAACTTTAATCTAGTAAATGATGATTTCCATCAGTAGACTAATAGCACATATTAGAAATCAATGAAAAATAATCATAAAATAGAAGCATAAAAAAACAATCCAATATATGAATAAATGAAACAACCCATGCTAAGACCTAATTGTGAAGTCTTCAAGGTTCGAAAAGGCCTCTATTTCCTTTAACCAAGACAAAGAAAATTAGCTTTATTTATAACCACTCAATTCTATGTGAAATATTTTTGTTGTGATTCTTTGGATCCTATAAATCATAACTTCACTTATTTTCATCCATATTTGGCCAAGATAAGATTTTAACTACTTTAAACACATTTCAATTTGATTCTAATAATCTAATCCAAATCTACAAAATAAAACACTTTGTCAGCGAAAATCTTTTTGATTCTCCATTGACTAATGGTGATATTACTCATTTATTTCAAACGTTCAAATTTGAATCAACTATAAATCCTTTTCTTAAAAATAGAGTTCAAACATATTAGGATAAGATTAGGAAGGATATGAATGCTAAAATCTAGAAAAAAAATTGTTACACATCAATGTCCTTATAAAAGCAACTTGTTTGATGATCTTCAAACAAATTACTAGCTATAAACATACTTCAAATTCTTCTATTCTTAAACAATTTAGAACAATTATACCCATCAGTGCAATGGATAGAGACAAAATGGGCATAGGTAAATTAAGCAATGTGCTAAATAGTCGTCCTTTTATATTAAAAATCATGCAATGATTGTAACTAATGATATTAGACTTATTTTTAGCTTCAAATTTATGTAAAAGACAAATCAATTCTAAGAATCACTTAGAAATTCCTTATCTCATAGTTTTGCTTCATAATTTATTTTTCTTGATTTTAGTAAGTAAATGGAATGTTTTTAAACTAAAGAAAAGAATAAGATAACTATGTAAAATTCTTATCATAATTTTTCATTTCTATTTCAATTTAATTAAGTATTTTTGTCTATTTTTGTTCACATAAAGATACACCAAATATATATATGTTTGTGTTTATAAATATGTCAATTTTTATTGGACTAATTGAGATATATGAAAAAAATTTAAATAATCATATGTTCTAAAATTTAAAATGCAAAAAAATTTAATTAACTTGGAAAACAAATATTTTTTTAAAAAAAGAAGAATATGAAACTCATGAAAGAAGAAGAAGAAATGCTGGCTGAAATTATAATATGCAATTGTGGAATAATGTCAACAATAAAAATTTCTTAGAAAATGATAAATTTCTTCTATGAAAAAAAATTTTTGCGACTAACTTACTCAAACATATTTAGTTTCTAAGCTCTTGTGTTAAGAGGGAAGGCGTATGTGATTTTTAAATTTCCTCATCACTGAGATTTAGAATTTTTCCTTCAATAAATAATTATGCAGGCCTATCTTTAAGATCAATTTCTTAAACTTTTGTTCCAAATGCCAATACATGCTAGGACACGACTATATGTGAGATGGTATTTCATTGTTCTATTAAGACTGGACATTATTCAAACATAAAAAGACTAACATATGTCATGTTTTTCCTTATCAAGTAAGTAGTCGATCTCATAGGCTGAACTATAAAGATACTTAAACAAACGTGTAAGTGCTTATTAAAGAGTAAGTTCACTAAACTGATTCAATATGAAAAATTCATTTAGAACATTACTTGTATGTTTAGGGAAATTCTCATTGTGATGATTGTATAACTGATAATTTGACTTGGGACCTCCAAATTCGTCTTGTAGAGGGATTGCTATATTTTGATACAACTTATGATCTATTCCAATCATAGGTCATTCAGTCGGTAGTCATTGTATATAACATAAATTATATGAAGGTAGGTAGTTGAGTGATCAAGATAGGATTCATTACCCTAAAATAATTAAACAGATTGTATAATTAAATAGATTGTTCTGCTATTCTCGATTAGTATTGATTCGGGAAATCTTTAGCTAAGATGGAAAGACATTTTGTAAATAGTTTACAAATGTTATTAATTGAATCAATAACTAATGGTGGAGAACTAATATAATTGGACTCCAAATAAATTAGACACTAATTTCTAGCTTTATGTCTAATCAAAACATTTTATGATGAGAAGATTGAATTATACAGAAAAATCATGCATGAAAACATTAGTCAAAATCACTTTGACATTTCTAAATATTTAGGTGGTCATTATATGTTACTAGACGTCAATCTTAATATATAATTATAAATTTTTTAATTGGAGAATTAAAAATAAATTAAAAGGATTTCAATTAAATTACTAAAATGTTTAAAACTTATTATAACTATGCTTAAACTCTAATGGAGCACTTTGTTCACTTATACAACTATGGTATTTGAGATGGATTGATTTTATAAATGATTCGAGAGGTACCATAAGAATATAATCAAGATTTGAAATAAGGTACGAAATAAGATTCATGATTTATTATGATTTAATTATTAATCATTTTACGTAATTAAAGTGATCTTAGTTTTCAGAAAATCAAAATACAAAAAAGTTTGGTAATTATTCCAATGCGATCGATATCAAATCCCGTTCTGATTTCCCAATAATACAGTAGGGCAAATTATCTTTCTATGTAATAGTCTCTTTGAAACTGTTATGAATTATGATTCATTATTTACTCAAATACAAAGTGAATTTCACAAGGTTTGTCTAATAGGAAAACTGGTGCAACCGGCATAAATGCTAAGAGCTCACGCTCGCATAGTGTTTTCACTTCTGTTGTTGAATCTCGACGCCAGGTACTATTGTCCACTAGTTGTGCATACATTATATTATAACCCTTTCCTACTCTCTTGTCCATATTTTTTTGTGATAAAGAATATAATAAGCCTTTAGATTTTGAATTGCATACATCATGTTTCAAGTCCAATTATTGAGGTCCCATCTTCTTTTGTATCTCCTAGTATCCTTTTTGTCTTTCTAGAACCTAAAGTTAGGCTTTGGTTAGCAAGTGACACAACTTTTGTGGTGTTTGTTTCTTTCAAGAATATGAAGAACGACCGGACTAACAATCTAAATGATGATTCGCATTTGTTTCATATATGCAACACCCTACTTCCACAGGTTAAATCCCGAACATCCTTAGGATATTCAAGAACATGCCCTATGAAAGCGGCATGTTAGAGCAATCACATTCACTTTATATGACATCATACAGAATATAGTTAATCAAAAGATCAAACGTTCCTACTTCATTGATAAAATATTTACATTGCAACATTTCACTACATAATCCATATATACAGTATTACAAAAATATCTTAGAGCTTGCTACTCTTTACAACATTCTACATGAAATGAAGACTATACAAAAAATTCTATCTAACTCCTCAGTATCAGCTAACCGACCTTTGAGTCATTTCTTAAGTCCAAAAATGCAATACTAGACTTCTTCTAGAGTGTCTTAATAGCTAGGTCTCCTCTCTCGTACTTGAAAATCAACATTGCAATTTTGATGAGTTTTTTAAACTCAGTGAGTAAACCATCATTGATGTGCTCACTCATAACAAACCACAAAGACAATTCACCATTTAATTTACAATTAAATAACATCACAAATATTGAATATTACATCATATTCCATTTCAGAACAGTTCAAATAGATCATTTTAAACATTCATACAACACATATTAAATTGTATATGCCAATGCTTATGAGACTCCACCTTCGTTGTTACTTTGTTGTGATCAAGCCCCTTTTTAATTGTCCCATATCTATTGTGAATACCAAGCTCATTAATAACTGTCCTATATCTATTGTAGATACCGGACTCATTTTAATATTGAGCCAGTGGCTCTTTGTGTACATTTCTGAGCTTGAAGCTCTTTTTCATTGACCACTTCGGTCACAACTTTCTCTATCTGATCATGTATCTTCAATGTAATAAGATGCATCATTTCACATTATATGCAATCAATCACTTTCATTCATCATGTCTAGTCACTTTCACATTTTCATTGGACCTAAGTCTAGCATTCAATATTTTTGTTGAGTACACTTATTTATTTCATATTCACATTCAATTAGGAGCATTTCCAACACAATCTCAACTATTGAACTCCTTGGACCATTAATGTCTGGAATTATCACATTCACATAATTATCAGTTCAATAATTGAAATTTAAGCAAACACATTTCAATCCTAGTGAGAAACATCGAGGTTACTCACTGTACGCTCCAGATTAGCTATTGCCTTCATGATCTGGCAATGTCTGGATGTTGACGATTAACTTACGTATTTGTCTTCATGGAATACACACGTATTTCATACATCATTAAATTGCTCAATCATATAGATATCCAATCACACACACACACACACACACACACACACACACACACACACACACACACACACACACACACACACACACAC
>JAOSBN010000005.1:9334523-9348106 GCA_027563595.1 Erythroxylum suave | reverse complement strand
ACTTTCATGAAGGACAGAAAAATCAATTTGTCCTCTAAAGACATCAAATTTCCACTCAAAGATTCTGTCCTCTAATACAATACGGTTGTGACTAGATTTCCTGATAATCCTGAGATTGGTACAATGCATTACAATGTGGCATCGATATTTTTATATGCTGAAAATTGGTAGGAGTCTGCTGCATAGTTTTCTTTGTAATGTACAATCTGAAGTTGTATTCACTTGTCTTACAAAGATCTGCTTCCTTCAGTATCCTTGTACTTGCTTCTTTTAATCCTATTTATTTATGTATTTATTGAAATTTTAGTTCAATAGATTATTTTTTCTCTCGTGCTAGTTTTACCTTTTCTCTGTAACCTGCATCATTCATATATTGTCTCATTTGCATGTAGGTCCACCGGAAACAACCTCTTTACAATGTAGGGGTAAGACTGCGTACTATCGGACCTCCCCAGACCCCGTTTTATTGCAGGATTTCGGACTGGGTGATGATGATAATGATGATGATGATGAATAATTACAAAGCACATGTGTTCAATTAATTACATAACGATTGGGTCATGGGCATAATTCCAACATCCTTAACTTGCAACAATAGTAAGGGATCCTTCTGCAACTTTAACTTTCTGGTTACTAGGACAAAAGGTATAAGCGATCAAAGATTTGATGGGAAGTAGTCATATGATCTATAGCTCTTGGATCTACTGCCCAAGAACTATTGGGAGGAGCGAATGAGGCACTAAGAGCAAGGTACATATTCTATATGAGTATTATAACTCTTGTCCTAGTAACCAAAAAACAAAATGAAAAAGTCTCATTTTATAGAAGGTAAGGTTTCTTTGCTAAGTACTTGAATTTGAATCTGGCAAAAATCAACGTTTGATTCAGCCCAAAAACTCAAATTTTCTTTACCTTTCTACGTATTTCTGAAGTCTCAAACTGTTATCACTTATTTCATATTAATATTCTAATAATGGTCCAATTCAAGCCAAAAACCCTTCATCAGATTATAATACTCATTGAGAGAATATGTACCTTGCTTGGTGGATGTTCTATTCTTAATCTCATAAATCAGAGACCAATAATTTTCCTTAGAATATGACCGAGAGACATCCCAGATTGTCTTGGCAGTTGATAGGAACATGTATATTTCTCTAATGTCTGACTCCATTGAGTTCCAAAGGCAAGACTTGATCATGGAGTCTTTTTCGCCCACGAAACAAACTTGGGATCATCAACAACTGGAGCATTTCCTAATAGATGATTACGCTTTCCTCCACCTTTGAGAAAAGTCTTTAACAATCTATGACCTTTGGAAGCAATCGTTACCGTTTAGTAGATAAGAGGAGAACAGGTTCTGGACTTTAGAACTATGTAGAAGAAATTTCAGAGGAAGACAACATCTTAAAGCTTTTGATTTCTGTTGGAAAGAGCTTCTTCCTCCTGCCAATGAAGGACAAATAATTGCATGAAGAAAAAAATAATTTTCTCTTATTTTTAAGCAGCTATTCCCTATTTACAATCAAGATATTATTTGCAGCTAAGATACAATTTAGCTGAATCATAGCTGTCATATTTATCAAGAACTTCCAAATTTTTAAGTTTGTGATCTTCTTTTTGACCTCGGCATCCCAAACTGCTTATTCTGCATTCCTAAGAGAACGTGAAGTTGTTACCTCCGGTAATCTGCCCCTAAACTTTGTATCACTCAATTCAACTACAATATCACCTGTTTCTGAAGTTAATCCGTCATTATTAAATTTTTCCAGCACCTCTGCATGTCTCCATTTTGTTCTTTTAACGTGGATCATAGTCCTAATTCACTTTATCCCATGTAGTCGTCTGCTTTGAGAGCTGTACATATTTGGACAAGCGTTTCCCAGGAAAACACTGTTTTATGCTTTGACAGATAATATTATACCTCGAGTTGCTGTGAAGTGGTAACGGATTTAGACTTGTAGAGTAATAAATTATAGTTTTCTGTTGAGCCCAGAATCAAGCAGTTACTGATTGCCATCTGGTACTACGATCAAAACACTTATTGTTTCTGAATTGCTCTTTCTATTAATAATTTGTGCAGAAGCGGGATGAAAAAGAAGCTGCGAAGGCAGACAAAAGAGATTGAGAAGCCAAAGAGAAAACTTAGGAATGAGCTTAGTGCTTAAAATGAGCTGCTTGCAGAGTCTCGTCTACCAAAGGAAGTAACAAGGCTTAATTATAGGAACAGATCTTAATCCCTGTTTTTTTCTGTGCTCAAAGTCTTTTCAGCTATTTATCGAATTACTATTTCTTCTGTGCCTAAAGATGAATGGTTGAGAAGGCTTTAGGCACAGGAAAAAACAAGGATTCAGGAACAAAAAAACTGATCCTTGCAAAGGAAAAATAGAGATTCGAGAACAGAAGAACTAATCTCTTGCTTTGGGGACAGATCTTCTGTTCCCAAGTTCCTTATTCTCTCTGTACTCAAAGCCTTTCAGGCATATAATTTATTGCAATGATGGGCTGAAAAGGTTCTGCGCACAAGAACAGAAATTCGGAACTGATCTCTGCTTATAGTGATAGTCTAGTGGCTAAATATGATGTAGGGGAGCCCCTGACTGATGCTGACCAGCAATGGAAAGAAGAGTTTGCGCCCTTCTATAACGGTGAAGATGGTGACTTATCAAAACCTGCAGAGCTATCATCATGGTTCTCAGTTCTCTGGCAATGACCGCTTTAACATATAGAAACGGACGCTTACCATCAAAATAATGTACATGCTACTTCCTAGCTTCTAGTGTGCTGAGGCATTTAATTATGTATTCTTGTTTTCCATTTATTTTTGGTCCATGCCATTTCGTGAGGATCAAATCAAACTTTGTATTCATATCGCTGTGATTCATAACAGTGATTCATAACAGTTGAATGAATGAATGATTGGGTATATTTTCAAGTCCAGACCTAGCTGCAGCATTTCTTCTTCTTCCCTTTCGGCCATTGTCTTAGTAACGAAATAGGCCACGGACGCTTTGTTCGAATTTTGGCGTTGTCCAGAATGTTTATGGATATAGCTGTGGACCCATGCTGCAAAAGAGAGACAATGAACCTTTAGATCATTTAGTTCTTCGGTTTTGGTGTCGGGCAGGTAGGGGCAACGTTCAGAGAAGTGCATTTCCATTCCGTGCCCCTCTTAGCGTTACATGGGAAGGAAAAACAGACAGTCCACAAGTACGTGGTTGGGCAGCGTCGTGTCTATTTTGTCTCTTGGAGACCGTGAAACAAAAAGCTTGTGGCCTTGTCTTCTCTGACAGCCACTTCTATCATCCATATTTGTGGACCATTTTCTTAAAAGAAAAACATAAACAATTTACGGAGGCAGGAACAGCAAGTAGTGGATTTCACAGCAGCCGGCGGTTTTCAAACCCTAGCCATGACTTCGTAACATTTAATTGTTTGTTCTCTAAAAGAGAGAAAATGGGCAAAAGGCAGAATGTGGGGAAATAGGTTTGAATGTGACATTTAGATGCACACAGATCATTGAATTTGGAATACAAGTAAAAGAAAAGGCAAACTTGGTCACTTGGGAGAATGGAAATGCACGAAGAAGAATTGTTGTACTGAAAGGAAAAATGATATATGTTTGGTGAAAAATAATGATAGTGCTTGATGGCTTTTGTTTCTACCTCCAATCAACAAGACCGAAGCTTTACCAATGCTCCTTGGACTTGGAGTGGAAGAAAGAGACACAAAAGAGTGACAGCCTGGTAAGGTGAATGGACCACACCAAGTCTAATGATAATTAGTTATAATCTCTTTCTCTCTCTGCCCTAATCATACTTCTTCCCCATGGGCCTGGGGTCCATTTCATCGTCATTACCGGAGTTACTTATGGAACTTCATCTCGAGTTGTTCTAGAATGCAATAAAGACCCACATACTTTCTGCGCCACAGTCTATGTTTGTTTTCTTCTTTTGTTAAAGCAAAACACTCACCTCACCCTGCCTTGATTACCAGTCAAATTGGCTTACAACACTCTTTTACATGTCAGCCTGAGCTGAGCTACACAGCATAGAGGGAATCTAATGATGCAATTAACTTCACCTAACGCCTTGGATTTACCATCAGTTGCAGCATCAATATCCTTAATTTGAGATACTTTAAATTTATGAGACGTTCAGGATACCCCAAATCATAACTTCCTAAATGGTTTTAACCGTAAAATTTCAACATAAGCTCTTTTTATTATATGAATAGTAATGCTTAACACCAGGGTTAATGTTAGGATGCTTGTTCCTTATTTGTCTAGGCAACTGTAATTGAAGGGTTTTATTGAATTAGGCACCTTAGTACTTCAAACTAGAATTCCTAATTGTCTGGTCCAAGGTGGTGGTCAATCAATGCCAATGTGTGATAAGGATATTGATGTGATTTTGACTCAGAGGGCAGGGAAATAATGCATCAATTTGAATTTATAATAATTTGATTCGTTGTTTATGTTATATCAGAATTCCATAGACAACTGTTGTGATGTGAAACCTAAAATCAGGCAGATCCAACTGCTTTTTTGGTAGCAACTAATTAAAGATCCTATCTTATTGGTTGCCAGAGAACATTACTGTCCTAATAATTACATTCTTAAGAGCTGTATATAGTACATCTGACTTATCAACAAAAATATTCTTTTAAGATTAGTCTTTTCATTGCATTTCCAATTCTCTGAAAAATGCTCTTATCTTCTAATTTGATGAAATGTAAAAAGTTTTCAGAGTCCTTTTGATAAATTTTTTATTATATTCAACAAGTAGGCCTGCACTTTGAGTGTTGTTAAAATGCAAAAAACTCCTAAATTTAGTCACAATCTGCTCCAAATCCAGTTTTAAGTGACTGCTAAGTTATCCCCACAAGAGGCTGTGAACCATCACAATCAACAAAGCCTAACATGTGTGTGCTGCATGTCGTGGTATCTCACATCAACTGAATTTGCTTTGTCACCCAACAAATTGTCTTAATACAGCTGAAGATAAAGTATGTGTGCTTATTGCTTCTGTCTCATTCTTGTTTGCAGAGAAGGTTCATTACTGTTCAATGTACTGACTACATTTTGGGGTTGAATAACATCGCTACCTTACTGTTACTTTTTAGTCTCTAACCTTCAACGCTTTCTACTGTGGATACCAGATGTCAGATCTTTTAATAAGAAAAAAGGTGATAACAGGAGATTTCTTTTCGCTGAGGCTTGGAAATATTTGATTTTGTTGACAGCCTTTCAAGAAAGAGGCTGTCGTCTCTTGAAAAAGAGTATCTACCCACATCTGAACTCCACTACTTTATTCTTCCAGCTTATCCACACACACATATCATATCCTCCCCTTTCCACTGTGTATATACAGATATGCTTATATTTTTATATTTCTCTTAAAGTCTACGAAGATTGGAAAGCTCTTTGCTTTGATTCCTCAGCCAAGTCATAACCTCACCATTGCCAACCTGTTCTTTTGATGCCCTCACACATTCTCAACTCAAGAAAGAAAATTGGAAGGAATGGCACCAAATTAAAGGAGTCATTTTTAAACTGGTGTCCTTTAGGCTCCCATTTGGGACAACTTTTACGATAAATTGTAACACATGATCTCAGTATTTTAGGACTATTAGTTATAGCTAGTCATTACTTACTAGGGATGAAACGCATACAAATAACACATAGGGCTCAACTCAACTCACCAGTTACTGATTGAGATGGAAAAGCTAAAAATGGAAAAAAGAGAGTAGTGGACTCCAGATGAAAAATAGCCTAAAAAATCATTGTTAATCATAAGTCAGATTTAAGAGGTATACATTTGTCCCCACTAACAGCTGGTAACGATTAAGAATCAACTTTCCCCACAAGACACGCGATTTTCCCCGAGGTTACACAATATCATCCCACTGGAGGCCCTACCTTCAATGTATTCCAGCTAAATTTGATAGCAATATCTGGAGGGTATTGTTTTCATGGTAACTGTTTGTAACTTAGACCCTTTTGTTTGCTTGTTAAGCCTCTCGGAGTACAATACGCTAGGAGGCTTGGAAGCTAGCGTACGCCAACTCAGTATTCTGAAGCGGGAGCACTCCATGAACGGTAAATATAACAAGGAGCAGTAAAGGGTAAATTTAAATTGTAGTGCCCCCAAGAACTCGTGACAAGATGTTTATATTAATGTTAAGGTAAGATACAAAAGGATGGAGAAACAAAGATTACAGATATCATTCATCTTTTAAAAAAATTACAGAAAGTGAAACACTTGTCTCTGGAGTCTCCAACTCCTTCCCTTAAAAGTTACAGAAGTAAATGAGGTCCTCTGTAGAACTGATTTTCACCACCAGTAACAATTAGTGCTAGATTTTACAATGCGGATTCCGTTGTGACTATTCTTCAAAGAATCAATTGCTTCAATCACCGACAAATAATAAGGAAACGAAAGTGAGAAAATCTACTCTTTCTCCCAGCTAAAGACTGATACCAACTGGAACTTGGGCCGTATTTACACAGGACTCTCTGTGACCAAAGGCACTTGTCTATGAACTTGACTGTAATTTCGAGAAACATCAATGGCGTAATTGGTTGTTTTAGCATCACAACTCAATTTTCATCTGAGCAGCGGGTAAAGAGTCTGCACCAAGAAACCTGAACCTAAGTTCTGAACTGAAAGCCATTCAACATTTCATTGAACATCAGAATTTTTCCGGGACTTTTTTGTCTTACCTTGAAAGCTTTGCTGCTGATTCTGGCCATACCCCATCTGCACAATACTATGGAGCTCATCCTCCCAGAATGTTGGAACCTGAAATGCAAATAAAGAAACAACGCCGGTTTCATAAAATGAAGGCCAATCAAAATGCATAAGATTAGTTATCTTTTTTTCTTTTCAAAATACCTGACGAGAGCTATCGCCAAAGCCGTCAAGGGGAGGCAACTGCATACTTGGATTTCGCTTTGATGTAGCAGTCAAAGGGTTCATTGAAAACTGATATCCTCCATTAGTGGATAGACCACTCTGCAGGGGTAATCCTTGCTGTGACGGGTAGCCATAAGGACATGCTTGTGTCGATGAATCTAATGGGTAAAGATTGTTCGACACGGATCCACGAGATTGAAAGATCTGAAACATGGAAGAAATTGAACATTCCTTCAGATAAAAATGTTACGAATTTTTAAGAGTGACAGGAATAAGCAATAAATGTCTGACTTACATCCTTAGACAAAAGGGCTTCCATGTTGAAGTCCATCCTAGGATTCACAGATGCCAACTTCATGGAGAGGAACTGCAAATTTTATCAATGGACACAGCCCAATATCAAGTCAAATACGCCATTTATACTTTTGAGGGAGAAGCCTAAGCAAAGCTTAGAATTTACCTCAACTTGGCGTTGCAATGACTGCACATAGTTTATAATCTCATCAAGCATAACAGCTTTTCCGGTCACCTGCAGTTGAAATTTCAAGCCCATTTAGAAGATTTCATTTCTTCTTTTAGTTAGGCATCAGGAAAAGAAAACAGAAAAGCCAGCGAATGACAGTATGGTATTAGACCTTATTGCATCCCGGAACAAGATCTTGAAGAAACTTCATCCTTTCACTGATTTTCTCTCTCCGTACCTGACCAAGATAGAATGAGAGGTCAATGCAAAAATCTTGTGGCATCATAAAATATGGACAACAGAAAGTTGTCTTGATTCCTACTCTTTCAGCAAGGCTGTGGCTATCTGTAGCCTGACCCCTTCTTGCTCTGACATGAATATAGTCCTTCGGTGGATCCGCTGGCTTGGAGCTGTCTTTGTTCTGTTTCTGATTTCCATTTTGTTGTTCTTCTTTGGCCTTTCCTGTATCCTTCTGTCGTTCATTGGCTTCATCTAATTTACTCCTTTTTCCACTGGATTCATCGTTATTCTCTGCCAGTACCTGCAGTTAAAATTGAAATCTCCGTTGGTTCTCCAAAACCCAAAAAGCACCAAACTTGAATTGAAGTTATGTGTTACCTTAGCATCAGAAGAACAAGGAGATGGAGATGGCGTGTCTTTAGTCTTTCCTCTAGTAACTGATTTCCTTTTCCTGGAATTCGGTTCGTTCTGGCCTTTCATGCTCATTTCTCCACCTGGGATCTGCTCAGACACTGAAGAATCCTCCTTTAAATCTCCAAAATCTGCATTCTCTTTCTTGTTGGAATTTGGATTCCCATCTTGTGGCGAGCTTTTATTGCTTTCCTGAACGATCGCTTGAGATCCAGCGACCTTCATAGAATTGCTACTCTGGACTCTGGAGATGTTACCAGGTTCAGCTCTTGCCATCAAACCGTGAGGCAATTCAGCTTGATTCAATCCTAATTGCCCACTTAAGCCTCCAAGATTCCTGTTTCCAAAACATGAATATCTTGCAGCCCTCTCTGCAAATCCAGGATCAGTAGGAAATGAAGCCAAATTTGGATGGTTGGCCAAACTGTTCCCGAGAATTGGAAAACTGCCTCTGATTTGCGAATCCTTCACTGAAAGATTCAGTTTTGGAGGAGAATTCAATGGCGTACTGTAACATGAATTGTTAGAACTACTGTTATTATTGATGTTGTTATTGGTATTGTTAACATAAGATTCCGGCGAAATCTCTCCCGAGTTGCAGATACTTCCTAGTCTTCCAATAAGTTCTCTGATCATAACAGCGTCACCACTGCCACGATGAGATGAAATGGCATTAGCACTTGATGCTACAGGAGATGAGACGATGGAGCTCAGAGCAGACTCAAAGGGATCGCTCTGATCCACTGAGTTCTCCCAGTTGGCATTGAAAAAGCAAGAATTCAGGTCATTTGATTGCATTTCAATCCCATAAGTGGAAGAATTCCACATGGACGTCGCATTGTTTGCAGTGGCATTCATGAAAATTTTCTCCTTTTCCATGGATAGAAACCAGAAATAAGTAAAATCTGCTACTACTTACAGGGAAAAAACTGAAGTGATTCAGAGAAAAGCTGAGGACCCAGATGAAGAATTAAAGTCAAACCCAAAAAACCAATAAAGACTACCAGAGACTTAATCCTGTGAAAGTTTGCCAGGAAAATTTTGTCTTAAATAGGCAGCCTCCTGTTCTAGTACAGTGAAAGAAAGCAAAGGTAACAGTCTACTGAAGGTAAAGGACAAATAATGATGATGGACTCCTTGTATGTCACTCAATTCGGGAATAGAACCAAGATGGGAAAAAAAAATGGAGGTGAGAAGAGAGAGTGTGCACTGCGCAAGCTAGAAAAGCGTAAAGAAAGAGAGAGTATAAATGGGAAAGTGAAGAGGAAGGAAGAAAGAAAAAACGAAATATCTATTTGACTTTACTTTAGTTGGGCTTTCTTATATTAAATCTTTGAATGTATATTATTATTGACAGTAATCTCTGCCTAAAACTGCGTAAAAAGACGGTGAAGTTTTGGTGACAATGGCTTAACTCCAAATGCCGGGCCTTATACGTCAAACCAGCTTAGTTCTTGTCCCTCTTCAGTACTGACTTCTCTTCTCCCACCAAGTTTTGAAATTTTTATTCAATGTGTTTCTTGTTTTTCTCTTATGTATGTATATAGTTGTTGTTGATTTATAGCTGTAGGTTGGGTTTTATTCCAAGGAACAGGGTTAAAAAGCCCAGTGACTATGGTAGAGAGAAGCAGAAAAAGAAGAAGAAGGTGGCTTCTTGTTGCTTCTGTTGGTTCAAAACACTGACACTTCTGACTTCTTCTTTGTCATATGGTGCTTCAGCTTTTAAGTTTTAACTAATCATCAATGATTAATGCACAGAAGAAAAAAGGGTTGAACAAATAGTGCATGATTAACTATGGTTAGTACACCCAATAACTTTTATATTTGCTTTGTAGTGGTTAAAGAGTTGTTGTGTCTGCACTACACTACACACTCTCTGTAGATCCAGAAATAATATATATAATTTGTTGTGCTTTTATATAATTTATTTTCCAATAAAGACAAGAACAAAGAAGCCAAAAAAATATGCTTATTTGACAAAATTCTACTGGGCTCAGATATTAAAACTTTTATCTTTCCAATGTTTGAGCTCAAATACACCTTGGCTGATGGAGTGTCTGTTTCTTCATTCCCAATCATAATAAGTTTTTATGTATGGTGAAGTAAATTAGTTGTTAGGTCGTTTTCATTTCATAACTAAACACGAACTCACTGTATTTTAGGTGGGATCATTGATTACTTTGAAAAGTGAAAGCAATAGAAAAGGAGGCCAAAGGTTTTTAGTTTTTACAAAACTTCCAAGGCCACACACCTTTCTCAGCCCAAATTTCTAATCCAAGTACATCATTGGCCCAAATGATTGTTTTCTTCTACTATTCCTATATCAAAACAAGCCCCCCTCTCACCAAACAATGGTTAGCCCTCATATGCTTCCCATATTCTTATTGTTTCCGAAGTCAATTATGGGAAGTAGATTGAATTGATATTTGTTACTGCTTTCTCTTCTCTGGAGTACTAAAGGATATGGCTACAACTAATGCATGGAATCGTAATATGCTATCAAAAGAATAGTGTTAACTAATACTTCGCTACGTTCTGAACGTGTCTGTGTGTGTTTACATTATGCATGCATGAACTTGGATTTTATTATTGGTAAGCAATAAGTTTCTGCTGATTCTTAAACATGGTCAAAGACACCAACTTCCACTTTTTTATGCCGCCGCCCACCTTCTATACATTTACTAGTAAGGTTTATGCCCATCCACGCACGAAACAGCCAACAGGTCTTTTCCTTGCTTGTCCAAATCTTTATCGTAAACCTTTGAAAGTATTTGGTTTTCGGTGGAAGAAAACAATGTACATGTAAATATCGCCTAGGCTAAGATTCCAATTTTGTAACAGCAAATCTCATCTCATCCGCTTGTTGATAGAAGTGGACAAATGAGATCTATTGGTACATAATTAAAATTGGGTAAGTGACACAACAGATCTCTTCTTAATTAAGACGAGTTGTGCTGAAATTGAAATTAACAAAATGTAATTAAGGATTTAAATCTCCTTAATTACATCTTAATTAAATTCATCTTTCACTTAGCACTTATTGGCTTTATTATTAAAATATATTGGAAATCATAAAAATGTACTAAATTCCAACTGCTGTTTTTTATTTTTGAGGTTATCTTTATTTTAGTAAATTAGTATTGCACTTAAAAGTGTGATTTCATTAATCACTAATAACTCTAATTTGTCTCACTGCCTAATCGTATAAACCCTAAACAAAACCATTGGTTTTCTTCTTATTGTTCTTCTTCTGCTACTCTTACTGCTTAATTTTCTTTATTTTTAATTTAGACCAGCAATATCAATAATTACTTAAATATTAGGGTTTACCAGTTACCACACTTCGAAGGTGCTTCTTAAACAAATAAACAAACAAATTAAGAAATTATAAAATAAACCAACTTTGGCTTCAACTAACGTGACTCTCAATCATTAATTCACGCTTCCATATGCAACGTCCAGCTTTTACCCTAATTTTATTTATTCTTCATGACACGTCTCACTTAGCTATTACGAGGTAAACTATTTTTAATAACATTTTCTATTGTTTATTATTAGAATATCAAATATAAGAGATTCGTCAGAAATGAGGAATCAGAGAAAATCTCTTCCAATCAAAGCTTTTAATAATGAAATCGTATATGATTGCAGGGAAGTTGATTTTTTTTATGCTTTCGCTTTAGGTTTTCCGTTTCTCTTTTCTCATGGAGTAGGTTTTGTCAGATTTTCAGTTGATCATTTACTATTATAATCAATAAAAATGGAAACCATGGAGATCATGCTTACTCCTTTTCAATTTGGATTGAATTTTAACTTTTGAGTTTTTAAATTAAGCATCCGATATCATTTCTCAAATTTACTTGGATTAAGAAGAAAATGATGAATCTTTCAATTAATTACGTTGAGGTTAAAAAAAGATCGTATATATTATGACTTTTCGTAAATTCTCGCAAAGTAAAGAATTTTATGTATCGCATATGTTAACTTTGATTTGATATTGAAATAAAAAGGGAATATTTTCTTTTATCGTAATTAAAATCGGTGAATATAAAGGTAATAAAGTTGAGTTAAGTGAAATAGAAGATACTAAGCTTTCGGGGAGTGAACTGTGGACAAAGGTTTTGAAACTTCATCTTCATGAAGTTAATTTTCTTAGAATAAAGAAATTAAAGAACGAGTTAATTTCCATGATTATCAACAAGCTTGCTTTCTGCATCATCTAACCAACATTTGCATGAACTGGAACTACGTAATAGGCATTTCCCTTCCCTAATATTGGTTGAAAAAATGTAAATTTATGTGTATATATATAATTTTTTTAATCACATTTTATACATATAATTATAATTACGATACTCTTCAAAAAATATAGATATATATATATAATTACGATGCATTCGCTATATCTTATTATTGATTGTTGTTCTGTTCCTTTCTCAACTTTCTTTTTCTTCTTGGGTAGTGAGCGTGCGACTTTTAGGAACCAACTGCTTTTAACTTTGGACTTCTTGGTGTATGTTAATAGGATTGATTTGCTGTGTAACTTTGAATATAAAACACAGAAAATTGCATCAACGAACGAAAAGAACGGTACTATTTGCACAGGAATATTCCTTGGAGGTTAAAAGACAAGATGATGACGAGACAACTAATAGTTAATTAACTTAGTTGTATTATTATAAGTGTAAATGACTTAACCACAAAGTTCCCATTAACTTTGACTGATAAGAGATTTTAATAAACAACCGGCCGGGACAGAAGAAGGAATAAAAAGTGGAAGTGGAGCTCCTCAAACCAAAGGTTCACTTTGCTTTCCAACTTGCCTTTGTCCCTTGTGTCAACATTAGCATACCCCATATGTCAATATTATGTTGTCCATTACATATTGTCCATCTTTTTCAGTTTAATGTTCGCTATCTTAGCATATACACTCAATTAAGTATGAAGTATTTGAAAACTAAACTTGCACGACAGATTAAACAGTGAACATCACCAAAATCTTGTAACCCATTTTTTTTCGACAGATTACATGCCTGACATTATATTTTGTAGCTAGTATTGAGGGGATGCTTGTTTGGGGATATAAAAAAGGGGTATGAGTATGGAATGAAAATTAATGTTTGGTATGAACCTATCATTGAAGACTTAAGAGTTTCATTCCTTAGTTTTGGGCAATCCTCCATTTCTCTTCCATTCCTCTCATGATCTAGATGAATGAAAGAGAAGAATGAGAATGATTGGTATATTTTTAATTTTTTATAAATAGAGGATAGATAAAAGGTATAATTATGAGCCAAATAATTTCATAAGTAAAGCCTTAATAATCAAATTTATGGTGAAATCAATTAAATAATTAATTACACTATAATTAATTAACTAATTAAAATATAATTATTAATTAATTAAAATATTTTTACAATATAATTAATTAAAATTTTATTATTATTTAATTACATTACTTTATATTTAATTAAAATATTATTATTAATTAAAATATAACTATTCATTAATTAAAATTATTATTATTAATTAATTAATTGCAATATAATTAATTA
>JAOSBN010000005.1:9280130-9290526 GCA_027563595.1 Erythroxylum suave | reverse complement strand
TATCAATAGCATTGCAAACTCCATTCGGCATCCAGCAGGTTTGCATGGAGTAAAGAGGAATTGTAGAAATGGTAGATTGCGTAAGAGTTAATTTGCCTGCCTTGTTCAATAATTTAGATTTCTAGCCTTGTAAGTGACTATGAATTTTGTCTAATACTCGCTTGAAATCCGGCTTATTGTTATTTCCATGCAACGAAACACCTAAATAGGAACCCAGGTAGGATGTAATATGGAGCTGAAGTCGACAACACAAAACTTTCTTATGCACATGAGAGACATTGGGAGATATAAAGGATTTAAACTTCTCGTGATTAAGAACTATTCCTAAGCATGCATATAACTATCTCATAGTGTCCAAGACCACCCGACAATCTCAAACTTCTGCTTGGTAAAATAGCAGAACTTCATTAGTAAATAAAAGATGAGAAATCGATGTGTTGTAGTTTGAAATCTTAACAGGCCTCCATTGGTTGCAAGCTGCCTTATGAGAAATGAGAAGGGACAGTTTCTCCATACATAACACGAACAAATATGGGGAGAGAGGATGCCTTTGACGAAGACCATGAGTGGGAGCAAAAGTTGGTAAACGGGAACCATTCCATAAGATAGATAGTTGTGAACTAGTAACACGTGACATAATAAGAGACATAATTAAAGAGGGAAAACCAAAGTCCTCTGGAGTTTGCTTCAAAAAAAGTCAATCCACTCTATCATAAGCATTTGCTAGATCAATTTTTTAATCAAGGCATCCCGATTTATGTTTAGTTCTCCGAATAGTATGGATAACTTCCTTTGTAAGAATAATATGATCTGCCGCTGTCTGTCCTGGAATAAAAACACCTTGTAATGGACTAATAATAGAATCCAGTAGAGGCCGAATTCTATTCACCAGTACTTTTGTGAGAATTTTGTAACTGACATTATAGAGGCTAATCGGTCAAAACTGGCTCAAAGTGATAGGATTCTCCTCTTTCAGAATAAGACAAATCAAAGCATCTGTCAGATCAGCTGGACAAGAACCAGTCAAAAAGGCTTGATGAACCGTTTGAAAAACTGTCTCCCCCACAATAGCCCAGTACTTCTTATAAAACACTGGATGGAAGCCATCTGGACTTGGAGCTTTATACGATTGCATAGATTGAACAGCTGCAAGAACCTCCTCTTTGGAGATAGGAGATAGAAGCGCCCGAATATCTCCTTGCGAGATCATATGGTGGTTTGGAATATGAGGGAATGGAAGAGAAATATCATCATTAGTACAAAATAAATTCTAGAAGAAGTTAAGTACCTATGACTGAATAACTTGACCACCAACACTTCAGCTACCATTTGATAGACATAGTTTTTCAATTTTGTTCCGTTTATGGTGACAAACTATTATAGCATGATAGAATTTAGTATTCTTATCACCATGTTGTAACCACTAAACTTGAGACTTTTGAAACCATAAAACCTCTTCCTACCTGAATACATTACTGTATTCAGCAATTAACTCCTACTTAAGGTTACTAAAAAAATCCAAATGCTTGTAGGATAAGTAGCGTTGAATACCCTCCATCCGAGCAAGGACTTGCCTCTTTCATTGGAAAATGTTGCCAAACACTTCTCTATTAGAAAGTAAGGCAGCATCTTTTACCCGAGAAAGAGCATCAACCGTGGATGATTGGTTAATATTCCAAGCTTGCTCAACCACAGAGTAAAAGTCATCATGTAACGTCCAAGCATCCTAAAATCGGAAAGGTCGTGATGAGATGGGAGGAATATAACCATGAAGTTTTAAGAGAATAGGATTATGATTAGAGTGAATACGAGGAAGATGATGAATAAAAGCTTCTGAAAATTGAGGACGCCATGTCACATTGCATAATGCCTTATCCAACGGAACCAACGTAGAGAGAAAACCACCCTGGTTTTGATAGTACGTGAAAGGGATGCCTTTGAACCCCAAGTCTAACAAACCACATCGGTCACAGTTTTGCTGAAATCTAGCAGCTCTGCTCATTGAATAAACTCCTCCTCTTTTATCATTAGGACACCCATAATCATTGAAATCCCCTATCAGGAGCCATGACTTATTGATAAGAGAATATAATCGTTCCATCTCATTCCAAAAAACCACTCTTCCAACAACTTGAGGACTAGTATACACTGCTGTTAAGAACCAAGTATTTAGCTGGGCATCAGAAACAAGAAAGTGTAGAAATTGGCAGGGCGACACTAGGAGCTAAAGTTTTATCGAGCCACCTTTCCATAAGCACCAAATACCCCCTGAAAATCCATTAGGATCTATATGTACCACGTGATCAAAACCAAAAGCTTAGGAGATTTTGTCAGCCTTCTCTCTCGAAATTTTTTGTTTGACAATAATCAATATATTTGGCTTATGTAGCCGTATAAGTTCTTTAGTATAGCACCTGAAGCCTACATTTGCTACACCACAACAGTTCCATGAGATAATGTTCAATGTTCATATTCTTAATCATAAATAAAAGATTATAGGGAAGAATAAACAAATCAAGCAAAAGTGCTTGGGACTACATCATCCATGTCTTCCACCTCACACAGAGGACATGGAACTACTTCATCACTCTCCATCAATTGGCCAGCACCTGATGTGGAAGGTTTGATGTGTTGTTGCATGTGCTTTTGTCCTGGGTTAGGGGGCTCGTCACTTCGAAAAACTTGGAGCCATTGCTGACTAGTAGCCTCATGAAGGATGGTCGTTGAATTCTTGAGACTTGGGGAAATAGAATTATCTTGAAAACCCTGGCGAAATTAAGAAACCACAAATTGCACCAAGTCCTCTTCACCAAGACGTTGCAGACTAGGGACCTGATTCTTCTCCTTCAAGGAATTGGCACATTGTGGGATTTCACAAGGGGATCAAGATGCCTGCTCATGTCCATTCTCCGTTGAAGCTGGGCTAGTAAATGGGCTAGAGGGCAGCTTACTCTGATCTGCTGGGCTGTGAAAAAAGGTTTTGGTCTTTGGAGCAATATCCACTCTTCTACTAGGCCAACCATTTTTATTAATCCCACTGGTTGAACCCACCTCAAAAATAAACCTAACATTATAATCTCTGTATTGTCTAGCTCCAGGAACGTATTCCAGTTCAGTATCATTTGTGTCAACCAATAGAGGATCATAACGATTCATAACAGGACGCGAGATTTGAGGGGGATGCTTCTCTTGTTTAGCTCTAGTAAATCGTCTAGATTTTTTTTCCATAATCATCCAAGCTCCAAAACCAGGCATGTTAACGTGATTGTTGCCATCATTTTCAACTCCCAAATCTTGAGGATTTGCCCCAGGTTGCTTCTCCACCACCATGGCATCCACCTGGTTTAAATCCGTTGAAGTAGGTGCTGCCATTGTCTGAGGATTTGAACATATGCTATCTCGATGGCCATACTTTCCACACTTAAAACCATATGGTATGGAGACCCTCATATTCTACATTATACATGCGATCATCAATTTCAAGCTATCCAATCAAAGGTTTGTCTAACTAAATCTCAACACATACCCTCGCAAAATGACCTCGATTAGCTAAGATAGGATTTCTATCCACCTTAATGGGACAGCCAATCCCTGAAACTAAGGATAATAATAAATCTGCATCATAATACTGAACAGAGACATCAAGAAATCTCACCCAAACCATCATGGAGTCCACCATAGCATGCACTGCATTCATATTCTACATTATACATGCGATCATCAATTTCAAGCTATCCGATCAAAGGTTTGTCTAACTAAATCTCAACACATACCCTCGCAAAATGACCTCGATTAGCTAAGATAGTATTTCTATCCACCTTAATGGGACAGCCAATCCCTGAAACTAAGGATAATAATAAATCTGCATCATAATACTGAATAGAGACATCAAGAAATCTCACCCAAACCATCATGGAGTCCACCATAGCATGCACTGCATTGAAACCTGGCGTCCATGGTCTTCCAATAAGATAGTGATAAAAAATAATCCATGGACCTCCTCCCATGACATTGTCAAAATCTGATCTCAGATCAAACTTGACTAAGGAGTAATCGTAGCCAAGATCAAGTAAGTCAAATCCACCAGCAGGTGACCAAAGCCGTTCAATCTTTGTATATAGGCTTTTGAAATTGATAGACTGCCCCAAAAGCTTTACCACAATCGATTGACGCCATGGGGCCTCGAATTTAGCCATGTAAGAAGGATCCACCTGAAACGTAGGTAGTAGTTGATTACCATTCTTGTAATCTTTTTTAACGATCCCCTCAATAATAAGATCTACTGGGACCTGTTCATGTGTTTCATAACCTGTTCCTTTGCTTTTTCTGTACCAAGGACTTTATCTTTCCAAGATATCAGGATGGAGTTTCGTAACCCATGACTAGAAGAGTAATGATCAGGAGGCTTATCGGGAGGTTTAGTCTTTTTGGCAGGTCTAGGATCATGTAGAGAAAGACGCTCGTGACAGGGTGCCGCCATAGCTCTTCTGATTAAGTCTCTTTTCAGGTTATGGTACAATATTTGAAAATTTTAATGATAATATTATGTCAATATTAATATGACATTTAACTGACGAAAAGTTAATTCCGTCAAAATTTTCGTCTGTTTATAATATTTTTTAAACGTTTTGAAAATATTAAAATTTAATTTCAACGCTTTAGTCATGTTAAGATTCAAAATGTATTTTGGGCTATTTACTAAAAGATTTTAGAAAGTTTAAAGGTGTAATTTGTAACTAAATTCAAAATCAGTTACAACAAATATGAGGTTTGGTATTCAGCATTACATTCTTCAAAATATCAAATTTAGATTAGTGGTATAAAATACATTATTTCTTATAAATTAAGAAGGGCATCTGGATTCTGGCCCACTCTCGTAATGCAACATCTCATCAATTTCACAGTTTTTGTGCACATTCCCGTTGAGGAACGAAATCCCTTGTACCAACTACTTTGTACCTACTCTATTTCAGTAATCTCATCCATCCATTTCCCTGAGTCCCACATATTTTTATGGGTGAAATCGCAAAAAACAGAGTAGATACAAGATAATAGGTATAGAAGATTTGATTTCTCTCGTTCCTCATTCTAAGTCAAAGGCCCCCTTGTACAAATAAAACATGCCATCTTTATAATTTTTTGCTCATAAGGACCCTAATTTTATTTTCATCTTTTAAGACGCTCTAATTCAAGAATTAACAATAAAAAATTTTCTGATAATTTGAGGTTAAAATTTCTAATTTTTTTAACTTACTAAATAATTAAATACATTATAATTAATTTATCTTCTCCAACATATTTGGTCGTCCATACAATATTAGACAATGTTTTATAAGAAAAAGATAAAACTCTCATTAACTATCATTTTAAGGACAATCTACACAAGCGATGCAACTGTATAAAAAAATATAAGTTAACTATTAAGTTAATTTTTTATAAATAAAATAAGTTGATTTTTTGTGTTTATAAGTAGTATTTCATGATAAACCTCTTATTAATTATCATTTTTAGGACAATTTATAAAAAAAATAAAACGGATCACCAAAAGGTCAAATTATTACCAATTCATTTGGATTTATTTGTCAGGATTTAGGAAGTGATTATCTACATATATCACTAAAAGGTCACATATTTATTGAAATATTAATTTTAATAAAATATAGCAAAATATTACTAATATTATCAATAAAAATGATATAAAAATTAAAATTACTTACTCAATTAAAGTTTTAAATTTATTTAATATTTAATTTATTATAATATAGTTACATCGAAATTTTATATTTTTGTTTGAAAAAACCCTTCTCTTTTTACCTTATTCAGGGCTATTAAAACGTTATATAACTGAGCTTTAGAAAATCACCTTTTTTATAACTGACATTGGATCAAGAAAGATAAAAGAAGTAACGTGGCAACCATGCAAATGCAATTGCAAGCACATCTGCTACTTAGATGACTCGCACGTGCACACGCGTAAGAATGTTTTCCCAGAAAATCACGTATTTTCATGTCCTGATGAAACATCAAGGAAACCTTCCCTCCCTCGTCTTCCTCGTTCAGAACTTATCGATTCCATTGTTTATTACAACAGTTGTAAGATTAAGATTTTTCTATATTCCTCGGAACTGGTCCAAGTTCGTGCCACCTTCTTGGAAAACTCCCCTTCAAATATCTCCAATCCCGCCTTTGTTATCTTCATGTTCCCAATGTTGAGCCAAGTTCACTCGCTCGCTTTAATGGCAAGCAAAAACCTCTATCTTTTTAGCTTTCAGGAATCTCCTCTTTTAACGCCAAATCTTGCACTTTCCGTACACCACCATGTTCTACCTCCTCATACCAAGGAAAATACGTATCTGAGTAGATGAATTCTGTGTGCTATAAATATGGAAGTCCATCCACCTGGATCCAATAGGTCTAGCTCCTTCATTGTGAGCTTTTTTCTTCATCTATCTCTTCGTTTTTCTTGCCCTTTTCTGGGCTCTCTTTACAGTTACTATATAGTTGCATATATATCACATCAGTAAGATGGCCGAGATGTATGTAAACGATAGGAGATTAAATAAAAACCCACCAAAGAATAACAAGAAGGGTCATGGTTTCACAAGGAAGTGTGCTTCTTTGATCCAAGAACAACGTGCGAGGATCTATGTTCTTCGTCGCTGCGCCACCATGCTCCTTTGTTGGTACATCCATGGAGATGACTAGATAGCTAGCTGGGGAGTATTTATTTCGTGTCCTTGTTTCTACGGTTCATTAGTATGTATCTTTTTTTTTAATGCTTTCAGCTTATTGCATGTGCTAGGCTGGTCTGGTTATGGTGTGCCTTATTATCCAAATCTCTCCTCAAAGTGTCATTAAATTCTTTTTTGACCTATTTGGTGTAATCCAATTCCAATGGGTTTGTAGACACTGGAGAGCTTGGATATATAACTATATAAGCCATGCTCTTGCTTACATACGAGCAAGAAATGAAGTTTTTGATTTATGAGGGAGTGCCGACTGCAGTGAAGGCTGCAGACATACGTAATTTCTGTGTTACTCTTCGTTTTTCTTTTTCTTGTTTGGTTCCTACTCGTCAAGAATTGCGGAACAATACTAGGAGCAAAAGGGGGTGAATAACCCTTGTGCACTGAATAACTTCCAAGTTGGGTGTTGTACTAATGCTATATATAATATGCAATGTCAGGTATTTCTTTAATAATCTTGGCAATTCTCTGTTTGTTGTAAGCTAACGGAGACAAGTTTGTATGAAATGTTTTTACAACACAGTAATTGCAAGAAACTGCACATGACAAAAGAGTTGCGACTCGTTGCATATCGTTGAATTATTACACCGAAACACATCATTAGTATTATTCGGTAAGACGATTTTAGAAAACAAGAAGAGCACATGACATCTTCTAAGACCAGGAACTAAGGGTCAGACGAAACTATCTCAACTTTGGAATATCATATATCCGATTCAATGGCATGGCCATGAAGTTCGGAGTAAAATTTTTGGGAGGAGAGATTATCCCACCTATGCAAAATTCAGGAGGGATCATCACTCAAAGCACATAAAGTTCGCATGACAAAGGCACGGTCATTTTCTCTATATCACTCGCAATATAAAAGAATGTTTCATAGTACAAAAATACATTCAAATGAAAATCAAGAGACAAATAATATACAGTTATGATTCCTAAATGGGGTAAAACGTTCAAGGACAAGGATAAATATGCAGGCTTAATAGTATCATTCAAAGCAACTCATAATGACACAGTGGAACCAAACTGAGGTAGACGCTGAAAATTTGTCAATATGTAGAATTAGCAGAACCCTTCAAGAACAACAGGAAAATCTGCCCTGAGTTTGCTTTCCTCCACCATTGTTAACGAGGCTTACCCTGTTGACAGTTAACTCAGCTTTGTATGAATCCGAATTAAGGACTTTCCTGCTGACATTGTTATAGATTTCACGGATGACAATCTCAAAAGCTGTTTTAACATTGGTCGAATCCAGGGCTGATGTCTCAATAAAGAATAATCCCTCTGATTCTGCAAGGCTTTTGCCTTCTTCCACACTTATTTCCCTGATGCTTTCCAGATCACATTTGTTCCCCACAAGCATCCTTGCCACCGTAGTATCCGAATGAGCTGCATTACATTTTCAGTAATGTTTGCAAAACATTATAAATACCCTAGAAGTGAAAAGGATAAAACAGAAACAGACAAAATGATGAAGGAATCCACAAGACAGACAACTGCCCTACATTCTTCAGCACATCCTGGACATCTAATGTTTAAGTGGGTTCCAGAAGTAAACATTAGACTTTAGGACAGTTTTTGTGACAAGATGTCACGACTTTGGATGAAATTTCTTGCGCCAAAAACCACATTACATTTTGCTTGTATTAAATATCCTTTCGAACTTCAGTGGACTTTCATGTCCACGAATACATGACCACAAAATTTTCTATTTAAAAAAAAGTGTGAAAGTATAAATGTATGTGAAAATTATACCACACAGGCACATACAAACATCAGAATTGCAATTGTAATGTGTCAATCGTAGAAATTAACCACTCCAAAGGGTAGGTTCAGCCGCTGCTCATTTCCATATCCATTGTCAATACCAAATTAAAGAGATGATGATTTTTAACAGAGAGATAATCCCCAACCCCCGTCAGCATCATTACAAAGTACCATTTGCCTTAGAAGGTTGAAACAGACCTTATCATCCGTTTGCAACAAAATCTAGGTTGTGAGGTTGTCAGGCTTGGCCTGCATAGCGGTTGGCAGGTCTACTTATTAAATGTGGGACATGTTTGGGAAGATGAGTACAGCTAAGATTCATTGGCAATGTTGGGTTGAATTGCGGACAATGGATACTAAAATTTTAATACTGCGTTACGATCTGACAAAAAAGAGGGAAAAAAAACCATCTTCTCCTATCTTTGCAAGTCTTTATGGAAAGTAGTTGCAATGGAGTAGTCAGTCTTTTTGCGAAATGCTAACAAAGATTCCACAAAGTTCGCATTTTTAGTAGGCTTCTGTATTAACAATCATCAAAGTTCACCACTTTGCGAAAATTAAACCAACATCAAAACAATCTGTCAGAACAAAACTCCAAATTCCATCAATTTCCCACAAAATGACAATATAGAAAAGCATAAAGTGCCCAAGCAAGAGAAATTTAGCAACGGAAAACAACTAAAAAGACTTACTTTTGAGCTCATCGAGCCACCTAGTAACGCTTTCGAAAGTGGACCGGCGGCTAATATCATAAACAACAAGGGCACCGACAGCTCCTCGGTAATAAGCAGAAGTCACAGCCCTGAACCTCTCCTGTCCGGCGGTGTCCCAAATCTGTGCCTTAACTTCTTTTCCGTCAATATCCATGCTCTGGGTCTGAAACTCCACCCCAATAGTGGCCTTGGAGTGAGGATTGAACTCGTTTCGAGCATAACGGGACAGCAAGTTAGACTTGCCAACAGCAGAGTCACCGATGATGACAATCTTGAACAAGTACTCCTCTCCTCCCTCGTCCTCCGACGAAGACATTGTGGTGTCTTTGGGAGAACGGAAAAATCACCCTTTTAGGAGAAGGGCGTAAATGGAGTTGATGATCTCCGAAACTTTTGCTTTGGTGCTTTAAAGATTATAGCTTTTAGGTCTAATTATGGCTTCAGTTGGGCGGAGGGAGAGAGAGAGAGAGCGGAGGCAATTAGGCAAATGAACATGGCTTGACTTCACTAAAGTGGACCTGGCTGCGGACATGCAAAGTAGTGAGGAGTGGGGTGGGACCTACTATTCAGTATTTCCGCCGCTATCTCCACTCGTCTCGTCTTACGCGCCACCGCCAAACTAATATCGCAGGCAATTGTCAGTACACTAGCATTATACGGAAAACTAACAACTGTCAAATTCAGTTTTATGTTTTAATTTAAATTGTTGAATATTTTGAAATAAGCAGAAAATATGATTTTTAATATATTTGAATAAATTTAAGTTAAGATTATTGTATTTTTATCATTACAAAAGAGTAATTTTATAAATTATTCCAAGATTTTAATTTTATTAATTGTTCCGAAATTTTCGCTCACTTTCATATTTGACCTCATAGTAAAAATGCAATTCGTATAAATAAATTAAATTAATCTGAGATAGGATGTCTTTAAAAATTCAGTATAGATTTAATATTTAAAATATTGGAAAATATTTATGAATAATAGTTATGTAGTTTTACAGTTTCAAAATAATCAAACATCATGCTTTGCATGTTGGAATGTGATGAGGAGCGTGACAAAAAGAGTTGAAGGAGCGCGTGAGGCAAGGGCGCTAAAGAGAAAACACGCGTAAACATGACATAGTGGGACCGCTCAAAGAGAGTGTGAGACTTCACGGGCCCATCCTCA
>JAOSBN010000005.1:9259422-9280030 GCA_027563595.1 Erythroxylum suave | reverse complement strand
TGCAACAGAAAATTACATTAAATTGATAGCAAAGTTTGTACATTTAAAAGAAAATAAAGCAGATAAAATGGGATTAGAGTAGGAACGGGCACGACCATCTTCTATTTGTGGTCAAAGAGGTGACACTTGGAATACTGACACTCTTCACAGCAATCTTCTTCCATCTTCTCTAATCCAAAAGCTTCTTGGCTCCCATGGAAACCATTCACGTACACTCTCACTTTCTCAGTCATTTTCCTCATAAACCCACCAAAACCATGCTAGTGTTAACTGCAATACAAGCGTCAGTCAGAGTACCTTCTTTCTCTCATCTCTTCTGCACCTACACTCTTTCTTCTTTTTCGTCTACTATAAAAGCTCCTCAACCAGTTACTGCCCATTTCAATTCTTTAAGAAGTGCCAACAACTTCTCTAGGTTCTCTGTGTTCACTGCCAATGTTAGCGATGCCAAAACTGTAAACTCCAACGACACAGCCAACCCAGAAGTCGTTGAGACCTCGCTTGATGACATGCGACAAGCTCGGGTGTGTTGTTTTTTGCTACTATTGTTTTTAATTTGCTGTTATTTTACGTTGTAAGTTCCTGGTTTACTGACTGAGCGTACTTGCATTGATACAAGGGGGGACTCAAAATGGCACGCTTTTCTAAAGTTGAATCATTTATGTTTTATCGGACACTAATTAGCTAACGAAACCTTTCAACTTACTTCTAAATTGTGCACGAGGCTCTTTCAAAATCATAAAATTATCTTCTTTAACCAGATTGTAGTCAGCAAATAAGTTTTCCCTTCGAAGTTGTTCTGCAAAGTTTGATCTGATTTAACGAAGTTGTGTAATCTAACACATTCTGCTAATGGAAAGAAGTAGAGGTCTGCTGATTGGGAGGCGATAAGAGCTTACCTGGAGAATGGATCCATATTTGAGGGCAGGGTTGAAGGGTGCAATGCTGGTGGACTGCTGGTTCGGTTTTATTCTCTTCTGGGTTTTCTTCCATTTCCGCAGCTGAGCCCATCTCACACTTGTAAAGGTACTTTTGAAATGGTTTCTTGAGTTCCATGATCTCAACTCTCCCCTCGCTTTTATTTGATTGTTTTGGAGCTAAAATAGTAATCTGTTATTTGATTGGTCTATAGTTGTACTACACAGTTATGCAGGTCGAATTTTTAAAAGGAAATATCTTTACTTATAATCACTGATTAGAACTTTATATTTTCTTGTTTTTGGCAAATAAAGTCCTAGAGTCTTGCTTGTTTTGCTTCTTTGGACTGTTTTCTTCTATTCTACTAACCTTTATTGGAGTTGGTGAGCAAATTGGGTTTGATATTCACTGCATGGCTAGAGTTTAGTTACTGTTAGTTGTATTGTCATGGTCATGTCCGATAGAAGTAAAATAGAAACGGAACAAATAAACAAATGACGCGGAGAATTACATGGCAATTGACAGGAGTTGTATGCTGCTCTGCATTAGTTAACAGATATATAATAAGGACATCATATTCCTTGAATTTAAGATTCAAAAATTGAAGAATACCATTGAACGCAATGGATGTTAAAGCCTCGTCCTACAGGGTTCAAATCCTCTTCATGCTTTCCCAAAGTACAAAAGCTTGATGTTGCAGATGTTAACTTCTCATCGGGATAATTTCACTTTCTCAGTTTTTGCCAGTCATTTTGTTTTCTCTCATTATTTCTGAAGTGGAATTACTTCTTGTGCCTTTGCTGTTTCAGTTGCTCATAACATTATTTGTTGTCATAATAGGCAATCTTTCCAATAGTAGAATTTCTTTTCCTTTTCTTGATGTTTATTTATAATTTTTCTCACATTCCTTACAGTGTTTTCTTGGAAATAGACCATAATTAACTAGTTTTACTTTTTTTCTTCCCTTCTTCTTCTCTCATTTTTGCTATTACTCTTCATGTAGCACCCCAAAAAAGCATCCATGAGATCGCTGAAGCTTTGACTGGCACCCTTATTCCTGTGAAGGTAGTCAAGTTTTCCATTACATCATCTTCAAGTTGTCTGGTCAAATATATTTGTTTATTGTTTTTTCATGTGCTTGTTTGAATTTTGAATGTGATAAGAACTTTAAAACTTGAGTATGCATAGAAGTTTTTAGCTTAATGGTACAGCGATTTGATTGTTGAAAGCAATTTAGTGGATATTAGTTACTTAATCAAGTGGGAAGAAGATTGGAATATCTTCTTCTTTAACGCTAAGAACAGTATGCAAATGCAGAAAGTAGACGAAAGAGTAAGGGAGGCTAAATTGAGTTAGGAGGGGTGATCAAGCTCAACCCAAGTTGATATTTGCTGTAATTTGTGTTAATATTGGGAAAAGGAGAAAAATAAGCCCAGTGGCTGATCCCAATTATAATTGTGTTGAGTTGAAGATCCAGAAAGAAGTGGAGCAAGTCCTTAAACCTTCAACTAGAGTTAGCCTGTTGTACAGATAACTTAACCCCTTTTCATGTGCACTTGAAATGTCAATGATCGAATTGCTTGTTGGTCAATGGGATATTGGTACCTGTATTTTTCCTCTACATATGTATCCTTCTTTTATTATTTTTCTTTTGTTTTATTAAGATCATTGGATGATTGTTATTCGATTTTTAATAACTAGGTTATCCAAGCAGATGAGGAGAATAGGAGATTAATATTTTCCGAAAAGGAAGCTGTCTGGACAAGGCTTTCTGAGAAAATACAAGTGGGTGATGCATTTGTAGGAAGGGTGGGAGCAGTTGAAGATTATGGTGCCTTCGTTCACTTGCGCTTCCCTGACGGTATCTTACATTTATGTGATGTATATGGGGTGTGGATATCTATATTATATTTATGCATGTATGCTTATGTAATTTGGAATCAGATTTGTGTAGTGCAAGAGTTTTTAGTTGTGTCTAAAATACTACAGGTCTGTATCATCTCACTGGGCTAGTACATCTCTCGGAGGTTTCATGGGATCTAATTCAAGATGTGCGTGACATCCTAAATGAGGGCGATCAAGTGAGAGTCAAAGTTATAAACATTGATAGGTTGGTCTATTCTGCTTGATGTCCTGAAGTTCCTGCTTTTTACCCAAACAAATGTAGTTATTAACCAATACAAGATAAATGGACAGCATAGTTTGATGAAATTAATCCATATTGTCACTTGGACACTAGGGGAACAGAAAGCAAGTTTTGATACAGATAAATAAAATATCCATCATATAAGTGCTTCCTATGCGAACATACTTTTTGGTTTTCATGTTTTATTTTTGTATTATGAATACTTGTGATCAATCTGATGTTTGTTAGAAGGTTGTTTAGTGCAATCAAGTCTATCTTTTTCAATTATAAAATTGATGCAGGCACAGGTCTAGGATTGCTCTATCAATCAAACAATTAGAACAAGATCCATTGCTAGAAACTTTGGACAAAGTAATTCAACAGGTCTGTAATATGATAAAAAGTTCAAATCTTTTCTCCACAGGGATAAGGTAATGTTGTAGTTTAATGCAAGAATTCAAACTTGCAGGATGGATCAGTTGGATCTGATTCTTTAGGTTCGAGTCAGAGCAGCACAATTGAGCCACTTCCAGGACTTGAAGAAATAATTCAAGAATTGCTGCGTGAAGATGGGTAAGATATTGTCATTTCATATTTTATGGTTTCTTTTATCATCTTCTTTTGGGTAGGAAAATATCTGATTGGCAATCAGAAAGAAAGAAAAATAGACAATGGGAAAGAGGATGCAAATGAACAGGGTAATGCCTTCCAACAGCGCTTAGATGTCAAAAAGTCATACACTCTTAATGAAACTGAATTCCAAGTGCAGCACAAATTCTGCAGCAATAGGTTATGTAAACAAAGAGCGATTCATAAATTATTTCATTGCATATCCTAGTACTCTCTAATTAGTACAAACATATAGCAACTATGTGGGTCAATGCCTTTTTCCATTCAAAATGCTCCTGAATTTATTACAGAAGAAAGCTAGGCATGGTTTTTCCAAATTTCCTGGCAAATCCTGTGATTCCCTGATATGTACTTGTCAATATGAAACTTGATGTTTTAACCAAAATGGTTTACTCTGGTTTTTGCTTCTCACCCATATTAGATTTGCTAGGTTCACAATGATTTTGTGTCTTTTTGAAACTTATTTGCATCTATGATGTGTTCTTTAGTCATCTGTTCTATTTCTAGCTACCCTAGGACAGTTCCTGTCATATATATATATATATATAGCTTATATTAAGCCAGAGTAGGAAACCATACTCATAAATTGTCACATTATTGTCCAGCATAGATGATATAAGAATCAACAAACAAGGGTTCGAAAAACGAGTCGTGTCACAGGATTTGCAGCTTTGGCTTTCAAATGTAAGTTGATCTTATTTGATAGGTTAACTTTTTCTACAAATTCCATTTAAAATGCTTTATGATTTTTACATCTTCATCTCTGTAATCGGACAGGCTCCACCTGTGAATAGGAAATTTACCCTCCTTGCTAGGGCGGGAAGGCAGGCAAGCATATAACTCTCTCTCTCTCTCTCTCTCCCCCTCTGTCTCTCACGGATTTAAAGTTTTCATGATTCAGGTACAAGAAATCCAACTGATAACAACACTTGATCAGGAAGGCATCAAAAAGGCATTGCAGCGTGTATTGGAACGTGTCCCATGACTAATGTAAATTAATGATTTAATGTTTCTGCGTTCTGGCTGATGAGCATTCTGACACATTATCTACATTATGTTTTGCCTTCCCCTTTTCCCAGAAACTATTGGCATAAACACCATAGCAGGTACATTGAACAGTATGTTGTAGGTCTGGCCATCAATTTTTACAGCTAAGGGAGTTACTATTGCTATTGATGTGACAACAACTGCAGCAAACTTAGCAAGAAGATTTGCTTATAAGCCTATTCAGTTTCTATATCAACTCTGTAAGTCTCCCACTTCTTAGAATAAGAAATTGGAATTGCTGCCGGTGCTTAATTTAGGCTCTGGGTTTTCCGTGATTTGACTTTTGAGTCTGTAAAACCAGATTTTGTTTTACATTTTGAGCATAATTCTTGAGGTTTTGATGCCGAATGGAGGGCATCAGTTCAATGGATACATCACGATGGTTTTTCCAAAGTTGTCATCCGTCAATTGATCAGTAGGATAGGTCAGCTGAACATGGGGTCAGACGATTTTTTAAAAATGAGTTTGCAGATTTTTTTTGGCGATTTTTAAAAGGAATGACTTGAGGAAAGGGGTGTGACATGAGAAGTGCCTTTTATGGAATTTGCGACATTTTAAATATAAATTTCTTCGCTGGAGTGTGATCAATTATTTAGCATCGCAAGGAAGTTTAAGGTGGGAAAGCTGGTAAACTAACGGTTAAAACATTAAATTTGAACTTTAATATGTTAATTTTTGGTTAGTTAAATGTTATGTTAATATTGATATTATATTTTTAATTATTTTTTATTACAAATAGTGTGTGTTACGTCACCTTTTAAATACTTATTGTAATACAAGCCAATGTTATGATTTTTTATTTTAGAAATCAATCTACTATGAGCCCAAGATGAATTATAATATCTTCCTAAAGTGGCTGAATTATGATAATTACTTGATCTTTCTTCTATTTATTTGTAAAAATAAATAAAGTCATATATCAAAATTAAATTAATAATTTCATATCAAAATAAAATGTTTTTATAACTTAATTTTTTTATTAACTACTATCACAAATCTGTGTCTTATTCACCTTAAAACAAACACAAAAGCATATAAATCTTATATAATCAATTTTCATGATTACATAATTTAACCATAAAGGCATAAACTCACAAATATAAACTATAAACTCACAACTGTAAGTCTATAACTTATTTTATATAATCACATAATTAACTATAAACAAACCCTTTTTTATTATTCAATTTAATTGTAATATATATATAAATATGTATATATTCCATTTTGTGACAACTACTTTGTAACAATATGTAACACATTTTGTGTACAAAATAAACAATTGGAAACTTTCAAATAACTAAGCATTATAATCATATTTTGTCTTCTTCACTAATTTATCATTCACCAATTTTAATCAACATTCTTACTCAAATTCCAATTAAAATTGCTTACAAGAGTCAGCTACTCAACATACACTACACAATTCAATTTTATTCAACCCAATTCAACAAGAGTCAACAACTCAACATACATATATACTACAACACAACACAATTCAATATCCACAAAATATATGGAAAAACTCTTTCAAACGCACAAAATATTTTAGCAATCTTGAATCTTTGATTCCTTGTGACTTATGAGGCTATTTGACTAGGATGTTAGACAACCAACAAGTGTGAACTGTGATAGGATTGTTTGGGAGGATGGTAGCATGTAAATTGCAATGATGCGACATCTCTATGATGTGGTGCACAATATGTGATGGTGCAGTGTGAGAACTGTGATGGTGTGAGTTGTGATCTATGAAATCGGTGCAGGGTGCAAACTATGGTGAGGTTGGAGAAGAGGACGATATGGGTGGAAGACAACTGATGTGTGGTGGCGATGACGATTTTGAGAGAGGAGAGAGAGTGAGAGAGGCAGTGATAGTCAACAACACATTAGGTAGGTGGGGGTCAGGTAGGTTTTAGGAGGGAGGTATACAAAGGTTATATATTGATTTTTGAGGGGGTGGAGTTATCAGTCAACTTGATTATTATTGAGATGCATAATCTTGAGTTCATTGTAATTATAAATTGATTTGGGAGACATTCTTATTCTTTAGATTGTCGATGGAAATATATGAATTTCAATATATATGTCAATAACCAAAGGTTCAATTTTATTAGGGAGGCTAGCTAGGATGAGCTATGAGTGGAGTATGAGAGTTGGATTTGTAGTCACTTTGGTGGATGTGAGTGGGGGATGCAGGTAGGAAATATTCCAATAATGAGGGAATTCATTAATGTGCTCCTTAAGGATTTGTTAAGTTTACTACCAAAAGTTTGAGCATCAACTATAGAGGAGTGAATAAGCTGTAACAGCTCAAACCACCTACCTACAAATATTGTTCGCTTTGGGTTGCCAGTCGAGTTAAGGCCCTCATAGTTTTGCTTTTCTTGCATCTGAGAAAACACATCTATGGGGAAAAGGTATCCATACTTTTACAAGGTATACTTTGTTTTTTTCTCTAACCGATGTGAGATCTTACAATTCACCCCTTAGGGCCCAGCGTCCTCATTGGCACAACGGGTCAGAAACTGGCTTTGAAATCATTTGTAACAGCTTAGACTACCTGCCTACAGATATTGTCAGCTTTGGGTTGCCCATCAGGTCAAGGCCCTCACAGTTTTGCTTTTCCCGCATCCTGGAGAAACATGTCATGGGGAAGGGATATCCATACCCTTCTAAGGCGTACTTCTTGACTTTGTCACGACTTGAAACGGGTGTGTGATTGGCACGTGGGACCGAGGTTCAAAACCCCAGATTGCACATAATCCTACCACTAGCAACAAAATAAATTCAAAACCCAAGAAAGCAAGTTCATACAATACAATAACAATAATGTGCGTCAGAAAGAAATGTTACAATTTATGAAATCATGTCGCTACAGATGCTACAATACAAGATAATGAAAATAAAGAAAGAACATATACAAATGTAGGTAAGTCACAGCGGACATGTCATGGGAGTCACTGCTACGAAGCTAGTAGTAGCTGACCTAGTAATCGATCTTGTCCGTCCGAACCTTCCAATGGGTCCCGCTCCTGCTATACCTCTTTTCTGTCAATTGGAAGTGATCCAAGTGGTGGCTAGCGACAAGACCATGGAGCTTTTGTTCCTAACATCGATACGATTCGAATGGTGGTGGTGGTGACCACCAACAACCACTAGAAGTGACAGATCGATGAATGACATTTTTTGTCAGTTTTTCTCTTTAGTTTTTGCAACGATTCCGGCAATGATGGTGGCTAAAATAGGTATGATTATGATGGGCTCGTCAAGAGGAAGAGATTGGTATATAATACTAATCGGTTTGAGTCACCGGCGGTTAAAAATGGTTACAGAGAGGGAATCATGAATAGTAACTTTTGGGAGGGGTTAAAATGAAATTATGAGAAAATTGGAAAAAGAAGAAGCAGTCTCTTATATATATAGCACACAGGATGTTACGTAAGACGACAATGAAGAATATTTATCTTTCAAATAGATATATGATTTGTTTAACCAACTTTAAGGAAATAAAATGTTTTTAAAGATTTAATTGAGATTGATTTACCATCAAAGACAACCTTAATACCTTTTATGACCATTATGAGCTATTAATGATGTCATTTAAGTTAACGAATACTCCTATGGTTGACATATCTATCTAGAAGCTTACATAGTTAATTGTAGCAACTAATTAAAATTGGAGTAAATATGGAGTATCAATCCTAAATAAACTATATCACTATATATATTAATTATAGTTAAACAATAAAACTAAACAAAATGAAGATTATGAATGACAATTAATTCAATAAAGTCAAAAATAAAGTAAATAAACTAGTAAAGGAAATTTAATAAATACAAAGTTAAGGTTTCATAATTCATTGATACGAAATTCTAGTTATCATACTAGATTGATTATCTAAGTTGAAATAACAATTAACCTAAAGTAATTATGCCATATCTTAAGTACACAGGTAAATGTCATATCTCAGTTGAAATAACAATTAGTTATGTCATATCTTAAGTACACTGCTACGAATGCATGTCCACAGCATTCGTAAATTTCACTAGGAAAAAACCATTCTCCATGTCAATCACCTTAGGTTCCGATGATAGCTTCCACAGTGACTTCAGTTTGGAACACATGAGATTGAAACCAATATTCCTACCTAGCAACTTCACCACCACCGAGAAATGCCAAGATTGATAGAGTTGGGCATGCGCTTTATCCGTCAGAGAAATAAAAGGTCCATTTTCATCTTCTGAGACGATGATGTCTTCATCATTAACGTCTACATACTCCATTGGTTGTGGTGTTTTGTTACCCACTAAGCGTTCCTTGTACGAGGTTGGTTGACGATCTACCATCTCCTCGTCTAGGAGATCATCACCACCCTCTGCACGAAATTTCACTTTTCCCTTGGTCATCGCCGGGTCTCCAAGATAGCCATCAGATGAGAGCGTTTGAGTGTCGTTCATTTTTTGGTACGGGTTTATTAGTTCTCGGAAGATGGAGTATCAATCCTAAATAAACTATATCACTATATGTATTAATTATAGTTAAACAATAAAACTAAACAAAATGAAGATTATGAATAACAATTAATTCAATAAAGTCAAAAATAATGTAAATAAACTAGTAAAGGAAATTTATAAAATAAAAAGTTAAGGTTTCATAATTCATTTATACGAAATTCATCATACTAGATTGATTATCTAAGTTGAAATAGCAATTAACCTAAAGTAGTTATGTCATATCTTAAGTACATTGGTAATATCTAATTAGACAACTACCACCTCTTGATGCATAATTCAATCTAATAAATTTCTTTAAGTATAATTAATCTATTTAATTATCACAATAGTCTATGCTGTTTTTATTCTTTTTCACTAAGGTATTTATTCTACTAGTGTATATATTATATTTCACCTATTAGTCCTTCATACAGCTCCTAAAATTGGATCAATGATGGCCAGTCACAAATTTAATAATCATAAACAAAGAAAATAAATTCAACTAATAAATAATCAAATATCTAATAATAATTAAAATATCCATTAAAAGCTATATCACTAACCCTAACTAGGGTTTCTAGCCACTGAATATAATGAAAACAAAATATAAGTAAATCAAACTCAACATAAGGGAAAGAATTAAAGAAAAGAATTATAAGAGTTATGACAAACGCCTCCAATCTTGCTCCGAATCCACCTTCAATGCTAAGAAAGAATAGAACTCTGAAAATAAAAGCAAAGTGACTGCCAAACGTCTTCCCAAAGTTCTCCTAAATTAACCTAATAAGAATATTTATATTTAAGGTTACAAAAATAGAGTCCAACATTGTTTGAACTTGAGAATTAACATGTTCTCGTAAATTATGCACAAGAACCGATTCCAAACCAATATCTATACCGACATTAGTTTTGTTTTGAAACTTTTATGCATCTCAAAGAAATGCGTAACCAGTGCCAGATGCCAGGTTATAATTGGAGTCGATTTCATTTTGTAACCTTCAGTGTAAAAGCATGACAAGTCTAGTACCTTTCACATGCACCACTTTGGCATTGGTTTTATTCTATTTCTCAGCCTATCTGAACTTCTAAATGACATGCACATGTATCTTTAACAAGTTTGACGCTTGTTATGTCCTTTTCCACCAACTTTTTCACTTTTTGACATCTTCGAGCTTGATTTACCTTTGACGTCTTCCATAAAGTTGTTGCTTTCCATTATCTTTCAAATGATTCTAATATTTCCTGAATTACACAACTAAGAAGAAAGTTGCAATTAACTCCATGATAATTTCTAAAAATCATCACCTATAACAGAATGAGCTAAATATATTAAAAAAAACGTTATAAATTTCATATTAAAAATATTATAAAGGTGTCAAATACTAGGTAATTTGTCTCTAAATAACATATTAGTCATTTTTATGGATTTGATAAACAAATTGTTCAAACCTTATTTGGATCAATTTAAGATATTATTTATAGCCAGAGTGAGGATGGACATATATAACATTTAAGGATAGTATCATAGATGTTAAAAGGGCACCAATTTTATGCTAAGTTAAAGAAATATGATTTTTGGTTATAAGAGATTTCTTTTCCGAGGCATACTATAAATCAAGAGAGGATATTAATGGACGAGAAGAGATTAATGATAACCTCTATTCTTACTATATTCTCGATTTTTTTTTAATGATTCCTCAAATAACCAGTTAGGATGTATTTTAATGCATTATATAAAGGTTGTGACTTATACTTTCAAACAACTAAATTCAAGTAAGGAGAATTATCTCACTTATGATTTAGATCTTGCAATCATGGTCTATGCCTTGAAGATTTGGAGGTATTAACCTTATGGTAAGAGGTGAAAAGTGTATACAAACTATAAATATCTGAAGTATATTTTCACATAATAAGATCAGTTAAAAATGAGACAAAAGATATGGTTGGAGTTAGTGAAGGAATGTGATTTGACAATCCACTACCATTATGGTAAAACTAATATCGTGATAAATTCTAAGTATCATGGTAATCTTATTATGTTGATCACTTTATGATAGAAAGTTACAGGAGTCAAAGAGATTTAGAGGTTATGATTCAGAAGTTGGGAGCACAGTTGAGAGTAGTTTGATGTTACACACCCAATTACGATTAATAAAATCAAACAGGCTTTGCAGGGTGATGGCTATATAAAGAGGATTCGAAAGAGACTGGATGTAAAAGCAATTTCAAAATTTCATATTTATCATGATGATGTTGAGGTTTAGAGGTAGGATGTCTGTTCCAAATGATCCAAGTTAGAGGAGGGAGATTATAGAAAAGACTTACTCTTTTTGGGTATTATATACATTCTGGATAAACAAGATGTAAAAGGACTTGGAAATAAATTTTTGGTGGAATAATGTGAAGAGAAGATAATTAGACTTGTGGTATATTTCTTAAATTGTCAGCAAGTGAAGATTAAGCATCAGACCAACGAGAGAGTTGCAATCATTTCCTATCCCTAATTGAAAGTTTGACCATGCCATCTAGATTTATAGATTTCTGAGTTAATGAGTTGTCACGAGTCAGTCTAGATGACTATAGAAAAGCTAACAAAGTCAACACACATTTTGTGGGTTATTCTCTAGTCAGGTTGGCGAGACTTCATGTACAATAGATCATGAAGCTTCCTGAAGTTCGTTTTTCTATCATATCTGATCAAGGTACCAAGTCTGCGACAAGTTTTAGAGGGCCTTATATAGTGCTTTGGGACTAAGTTGAACTTTAGTATAATATTATATCCTGAAATAGATGAATAGTCAGATAAGATGATATAGGCTTAGTGTGGGGGAGCGGTAATGATTGATAACCTGATAAAATCAAGCTGATGAAATGATAAATACTTATTTTTAATAAGTACTTATGTGTTTAGGATTGTTGTTTTGGTAACTACTGAAATGTGAAAATAGGTGTTTGGCAAATATGGTTGTAATTGCTGAAAAGAGATAAAATGACTAAAAAGCTCATCGATTTAATAAACTATTAATTGTTGTATAAATAATTAAAAAATATTATTAGACATATAAATTTAAAATTATAAATAATAAAATATTAAATTAAAAAAGAAAATATAAGTAAAATAAATTTAGTAAATAAATATTTAAAAAATAAATTATTAGTCATAAATTCAAATTATAAATATAAATTATTAAACTAAAAAAGAAAATATAAATAAAATAAATTTAGTAAATAAAATATTTCACCTTATTTAAATACTATTGACAAAAACTTCCTTCTATTAATGAAGTAAGGGTATAATTGAAAATACTAAAATATCATGAGGTTATTATTGGAAGGTAAAATTTTCACCGCATAAGCAATTTCCTACAGCAGCCCCCTTTCTGCTTTGCTATTTCTACGGTGGTATCGCAGTTTTCTTCAATCGCATAAGCAGTTTTTTACAGCAACCCCCTTTCTGCTTATCTACTTCTGCGATGACATCGCAGCTTTCTCCAATCTGTGGTTGTCGACCGCAAATCCAAACTTGTGGCTGCGTTTGAAAACTGCGACGAATAAATATTTATCTCCATCACATCGCAGATCTAAACGCAATCATAAATTCTAGAAAAACATTGTTTGCTTATTTGTTAGCTTTGAGAGGTGTGTGAGATGAGTATCTTACATTGGGAGAGTTTGCTTATGATAATAGTTATTATGTTAACATATAGGTAAAACCTTATACGGCATTGTATGAGAGGAAGTATAAGTCCATCATTTATTACAATGTTATGTGTGAGGGGAGGATATTGGGACCTGTACACAAATTAAAGGACACATCTTTGGAGTTTAGGTGGGAGATATTATCTTTACGAAGGTGTCGCCTATTATAAGAATTCCAATTTTTAGGGTTATAGGAAAGTTGAGTTCTTGATTTGTAGGCCCTTTTAAGATTTTAAAGAGACTAGATACAATGACTTAATATTTGGTATAATCACCGATTATTTCTAATATCTATAACGTGTTTCGTGTGTTGATACTTAGAAGGTATATGTATGATCCACCTCATATTATAGATTTTACCATATTCGAGTTGTGTAAGAACTTGAGTTTTATAGAGCTACCAATGCGAATTATAGACTATAAGGAGTAGGCGTTTTTAATAACATTTTGAGCATATTTGCCTTTAATTGAAGTTTCTTAAGTTCAAAAATATTATTTTAACCTAATCATGGTCTGTTTATTATTTATTATGACTTTGAGGTGATATTGGTTGATTGACTTCTACCGGTATATTGAATGGAGGGCATCAATTGATGGTTTTGTTGCATTGTTTTAGTCGGTATTGGTTGATATTTTTCATGCTGATCGAAAAATAGTCCTATATTGGTTAAAAGTTTTGGTTAGTACCGGCCATTTCAGCACTGGTCGATATTTAAAAAACTGGTTAATACCAAGTGCAATGTATAAATTGATAGAAACCTAAGGACTAAATTGAAAAAAACTTTTAACTTTTAAGTAGTAAACCCAATTATAGGCTCTCTCTTTGTTAATGTGGCTGCCACTCTCACAAACGTTGTCCTCTTTTTTCACAAAGCTCGTCGTCATTGCTAGCTCACCGCTGTTGCCGTTTCCTGCTTGCTGCACCCCCACGTCAACTCATCCGCCTCACCAGCTTACCACCACACCAGCTGACCGCCATGCTAGCCCATCGCCACACCAGATTGTCATTATCACATCAGCTTGTCTGCCTCACTATTATTGATCTTTAACATACTCCACGTTAAAGAAGAAAACAGATCTTCGCCACAATTGTGCACCGAAACTACCATCATTTTCGTTATCATTATCATCTATTCCAAAATTTTACAATAAAGTGAGATTTTGAGAGGTCTGATAGTACGTAACCTTATCCTTACAAAGTAGAGAGGCTGTTTCTGATAGACCCACATGCAATTATAACATGAAGAAAAAACAATATAATAATACAAAAATACAAATAAGTAATGCAGATTAAAAAAGTAAATAAATAAAATTAAAATAAATAAATAAAATAAAATAATACACATAAATGCATTAAAAAAAATACTAATGATAATAATAATAAATACTTAATAATCAAAATTAAAATAAAATAATATTAATCACAACAACTTGCTCAAAGTAACAGAATTAATAAGATTAGTAATTATATAAAAAAGTCACTACAAAAAATACACACAATCTGCAAAATTTTATTGATAAAACGTTGCGGATTATAAAGACTTTTCGTGACGTCTAAAAAAAGTCACGAAAAGTTTGAATTTTTTGTGACTGTTTTTTAAAATGTCGCAAAAAATACATTTTTTAATTAAAACGTCACGAAATAAAAATTGCGACGTTTTATTGAATAAAACATCGTAGATGGCTATTTAAAGTAACATTTTCTTCTCTTCTTGCGCGCTCCTTTCCCACCATTTTGCTGATTTCTTCTCTGATGTTTCTTCTTCTCTGGTTTCTTCTCTCTGCAGCAAGCGAAACGCAATGCAAGATTTACGCCTCCCGGGCTCTGAATCATAGTGCATAAGGATGGGAGATGACGAGAGGTACAATGAACACTGTAACAGGTGTCTCCTCCTTCGCAATTTCCTCACCATCCCTAAATGCGAGGTCTTCGCCTTTCTCCTTTTTTCCCGTCAATTTTGTTAATTCTAGTTCTAATAATCTTGATAAAAAGAATATTGAAAATGTTTTAGGAATTAGAATTCATTTACAAGAGTTGCGACACTGTGGGTTATAAAGAAAACGTCTTTTCAATAGCTCTTTTGCATCTAATTGCCACCAATTGTCATCATTTCGTCATCCCTTTTGTTTCCATCTGAGGCTTCTTCTTCCGTAGTTTGTTAACAACCTACAACCCTCTTCTTTTTGAGATAAGTAATTCAAGTTGAAACCCATTTCATTCTCATGCAGAGAGGTTGAAAGACAAAGTTGAAGAGTTCTTTGGGTGTGAGTATGAGCTGTTTGTTGAATTCACTGGTTTGATTAGGTTAGTGAATTTCTTTCTATTTCATAAATTTTTTATCCCTTGTTTTCCTTGTTCCTCAAGTTGTCAGTTAACTGATAGTCATCGTTAGCATATTTGGTTTTTATATCTTCTTTTAGTCAATTAATATATGAAAACAGAACACCCATTTGCTTGCCTAGACCTAGTACAGGTTATACTTATATTCTAAGACTTGTAGATAACAGATGCTGTCGTTGCAGCTTATATTTTAAATGTCACTCTTGTTGTTCTGAAACTGGATAAGGAATCCTTTTGGAAAGATGATAGGTATGGAGCTATTTTTTAGCCATGCATTTACTCTTACTCGTAAAATCCTATGCTCTATACTTTTCTAATAAAAGTAGTTTCTGTTGTGCAATTACGTGCACGTCCTAGAACAGTGCCTCAAGTTCAATAAATGCAGTTTACATTATGTCAGAAGTGGGTACTTCAGCTGGTCAGAATACAATGGACCAGATTATTTTGCTTACTACACTCGTGAAGTAAAAAGATTGCTCTCACAAGATGATGATTTCCTTCCATTCTCAACTGAAGTAACTGGAGACAAATGTAGGGAAGTCACAAGTGAGGAGGAATTCAATCGTAATAGCAATGATACTGGTTTATTTTTCATTAACAATGTGGGTTCAGGGCTTTCAAATTATAAAAATGAGAGACTGCATTCACTGCTTCGGGATGCTGTTGTTATCCTTTCTCCGGAAGTTGATCAGGTATAGTTTCGTGTGGCTGATTGACTAGTACTTTGTAAAAAAGAAACATGTTTTGATTGAAATATTACTGGAGAAAGCAAAATATTTGTTTAGCTAGGGATAGCCAGATCTTGCTTTTGCTCTTCTGTAGTGGGAAAGATTGATTATTTTCTTGCCTTTCCTTGAATTTTCTTCTTTGTTATCAACCAACAGTACTTTTACACAAGTCTTACTAAAGGAGAATTTATTGTTTTACAAGTTCTAGCTCTGGAATATTTGCATTCTTTGAATATTATTCATAGAGACCTGAAGCCAAACAACTTGTTGATCAGTCAACATGGTTATATCAAGGTTGACATTTGGCAAATATTTTCTAACAACCGGAAAGATCAATCTTTCTCTCATAAGTATTGAACATGAAGTTATTTTCCTTTGGCGTGTGAACTATCTTTCGGAACAAAAAAGAAAGCAAAATGTTAATATTGCTGGGAACTTTTTAAGATCCTCTAATCCATTCTGATACAGTTGACATATTTTGGGCCGTCAAAGGTTGGTCTCATCAAGAGTACAAATGACTTATCTGGGCCATCACTTAGTATTTCTGGTTTTCTTGCTGATGATAAACCAAAAAGTCAATCTTCATCCAGGAGAGAACAACGTCAAAAGCATGAAGTTGTAGGCACTCCTGATTATTTGGCACGTAAGATACTTTTGGGTATGGAACATGGTTCGTAGTTATTATCCTAATAAGGTTGATTAAGGCTTTTGTTTATTAGCATTTGATCATTAATTCTAGTTTCCTCCTTGAAGGTATAACTGCTGATTGGTGGTTTGTGGGGTCATTTTGTTTGAGCTGCTTGTTGGTAGTCCTCCATTCAATGTAGAAACTCCACAAGTAGGGCCAGTCATCCCTTGTTGCACCATAAACCATTCATCAATGTACTCTTATTAGTGCCAAATGCAATTTATTGAAACTGTTCTTACTTCCTTGGCTCCATGATATGTTCTCCATTTCAAAATGAACTAGAATTTGTTACTATAGAAAATACACATAAATGTTTGTTCTAGTCATTTCAAACTTGTATCCTGTGCTGCAACATGCTTGTGTCCAATACTACAATTGGTATCATTCTAATGGCACCTATTTATTGCAACAAATATTTGACAATATAATGAACAGAGACATACCTTGGCCCAAGGTCCCAGATGAGATAAGCTATGAAGCTTATGATTTGATAAATAAGTAAGATTCATACACGCTTTCTAGAACTCATTGTTGATATGATGTTGTTCAAGTGATTGATATCCCTTCAAATGTTTAACCTGTCAATTTTCAGATCGTTGACCGAAAACCCAGTTCAAAGATTGGGAGCGACAGGAACCATTGAGGTAGTCTTGACAACCATCGTTACTGCTTGCATAAGTAAGCAATTAATTGAGACTAATTGGGTACATTTTCTGATAGGTGAAGCAGCACTCTTTCTTTAGGGACATTAACTAGGATACGCTAGCAAGGCAAAAGGTTGTTTGGGCTCAAATACCCTGTTAATTATCACCATATCTAAAACACTGAACTTCCTTTTGGTCACAAGCTATGTTCATACCATCAGTAGAAGCGCATGACACAAGTTTCTTTATGAGTCGGTATATTTGGAATCCAGAAGAAGAAAATGTTAATGGAGCCAGCGATTTTGATGAATTGACTGACACATGCAGCAGTAGCGGTTCATTCAGTAATACGCATGATGAAGACGTATGTATAAAACTCAGTTTTCATAATCTGCCTATATCTTCACATTTGCCTTTATATCAACAATTCTTAGTTGCAATTATCAAAATTGTTGTTGATCCTTTCTGATTACAAAATAACCAATGAATCTTATGTCTTGCATCTTATCTGAATTGAAAAAGACTAATACTCCAATACCACTTTGCATCTTGTTTAAGAACAATATCTTTACTGCAATCAACTCGTCTTTAATTCAAACTAACAACTGCCTTATGCAGGGAGACGAATGTGGTAGCTTAGCTGACTTCAGCGATCCAACTCTTGTTGTGAAGTATTCATTTGGTAATTTCTCGTATAAGGTGAGACTTTCAACTCCTACATATTGTTTAAGGATTTTTAGTTCCCAACTGGGAAGGTTTTCAAGATCATCTCCTAGAATTACATATTAAAACTCCATCACGGGCCTGATTATGCATGCATGATATATCTAGTAAGCTTTAGTAAAGGTAAAAGATACAAACTTTTTATATGATTTTTCGAGCTCTTGGTCTTCGTATAGTTATTTTAACAAAATTCAATATTAAAGTTGGATCAAAGTAGTCCTAAAGATTTTGTCGTATATTTAACAGTCATTCATATAATAGTTTATGTTAAAATAACTCGACAACAACCCAATAAAAGGTAGTATTGCAATGTATTCTTTTACAATTTAGAAAAATAAGAATATTTTAACATAAAGAGTTTTGGATCTTTTACCCATCTTGAATAATCATAGCTAAATCTCTATTGTCTTTTGTTTAATAATTTATTTCTTGTATTTGCAGAACTTGTCTCCGCTAGCTTCTATCAATTATGATATGGTTATCAAGAATGCCAGAGAAGCAGTAGATGCCTCCAAAACTTCTGTTCCTTGAAAAAGAACGGAGGCATGGACGATGTCCACTCACACCTGAGGAAGTTGGTCTTATATTCACGCCTGGGTGGGGTGAGTTTCATAAGAACCCTTGGAGCTGCATCTGTGAAGATTTGGAAGCAAAGGTCAAGGGAGGTGGAGCTACAAATCCTGAAAATCAAATAGGTGAAGAGTACAATAATAGTGAAGAGAATAACGAGATGGTCGAGAATGTAAATGGGGCTCAAGGAAAAGTTAGGAGTATTTTTGTTGCAAAATAATACTATAAAAGTTAGGAGTACTAAAAAAAATTGAACAATAGAAAAAGCTCTTGCAACTTTTATGTTCTACACATAATATTCGTTTAGGTTAGATATATGTACTCATATTGATATATTATACACTTATGATGTACTTTTTTTATCAATTAGTGTATTATGACATGTTTGCGAATTGCAATTAAATAATAAATTGTTTTCATGTATGAAATTCTTGTGATACATGAATAATTATTAAAATTAATGATATAATAAAAAATTGAAGAATTAAATAAATTAAATATATAAATAATATTGAATAGATATTAAACAAATAAGATTTTTTTTAAAAATTTATTTAAAAAATAATTGTTAAGTTAAAATTATTTTCAAAAAATGAAAACAACAATAATATTAAAAAAAGTCGCAGAATGCTTTCTGCGACGTTTTCAAAAACATCGCGGAAGGAAATGTTGCAGAAAGTTCAACCTTTCAATGACGTTTTTAAAAACGTTGCGAAATGTCAGTGTTTTCTGTGACGTTTTTCGGAAAACGTTGCACAAACCTTTTGCCTACACCACATTCCGCAACGTTTTTTGTGACGTTTTTAAAACGTCGCAAATGGTATTCTGTGACATTTTTTGAAAATCTTTGACGTTTTTTAAACGTTACCGGTTGTACTATTTTCTTGTAGTGAATACATCTATATTAAAAATATAGTATTATGGTGATATAGAATTTATATTGCAAAAATGTTTGAGCTAATTTATTAGTTTATAAAATATATTATTAATTCAACATATATATTATTGAATAAGCTAAAAATTACTTTTTTTTTTACTAATTTAATAAATCGAATATGAATTAGTATTTGTATTTCTAATCTATTTCTTATCGCTTTAACAAGATTCTTATTATAGATTTATGTTATATGTAATCCAAAATAACAAATCCAGATGTAGAAAGGACATGAATAAATTTTGTTTGGTAAATTACATGAATAAATTTTAGGAAAGATATGAAAGATAAAAATTAATGTATTTTAATTACCTTCTTTTTTCTTTCTTTTGTTCAAAGGATTTTAATTATGTAGCAACGTGACATTAATTTGTTTATTAATCTAATTAACTTACTAAAAATTGCCTTTCACGTTTGCATAAAGATCAAACTGTTGGAAACAAAGAGAAAACCAAAATCAACCTCTTGCTTATTTCAATTAAGCTACAAGTAGGTATGAAATCGTCAACCTGAAAGTCCTAAATTTGATTAGTTGTTATAAATTATACTTTATTGAATCAAACTATTTTAAATTATAAATCGTCGACTTAATAAATAAATTATATTTTTAAGTGAATCACATAATTTATACATTATCATATAAAAAACAATATAAAACTTTTCTCATCCTTGTTAATTCCAAATATAGCACGAGACATTATTTTCCTCCATTAACAGTCATTTTTTTGTATAAATAATATTTTAAAGTTGTAGTATTATGCTTAAAGCCACTCATGTATTTTTCAAAAGCAAAACCCATACAGGATAATCAAAATTGTTTATACGATCATCGGTTAGCGATTTCTGTCCAACCAACGTGCAACTGCTTGCCTCTTCCATGGAGGGACCTGAACCGGAGGGGAACCACCCGAAATGTGTCCGCACTCGAAAACGTGACGAGGACCTGCCTCATACCCCCCCACTATAGTATAGTGCAGCTGTTTCCAGCATGCGAGCTGACACCAATCCCGTGGCTGAGGAGCCCTGGAATACCGAAGCACCGATAGAGCTGGAGGAGGGCGACATTG
>JAOSBN010000005.1:9247090-9259322 GCA_027563595.1 Erythroxylum suave | reverse complement strand
CTAAGTCACTTTAACTTTCATAACCATACAAATCTATTCAACTCCCAAAATTATCAAAATCCATCAATTCTTTCCTCCTCACTTTCCTTTAAGTATAAATACATTTATACCCAAACATATACATAATAACACTCATTTCTTTTTATTTATTATTTCTAAATTCCACTTAAAAATCGGGGTCCAACAGTTCCCACGACTACCGCTCGCCAGATTGCGCAAACCTTGGGATTCCAGAGCACTAATAATTTAGGTAAATATTTAGATGTCCCGTTGTTACACGAGCAGACAACGCGACGAACCTATCAGCACATATTGGATGGCGCCCGCCAGTGCCTCGCGGGTTGGAAAGCCCGTCAACTATCTCTCGCAGGACGAGTCACCCTTACTCAATCGGCCCTTTCAGCCCTTCCAGCCTATACTATGCAAAAAGTAAGATTGCGGCGACGTCTTTGTGATGACCTGGAGCAACTCATGATGAACTTCGTCTGGGACACTACGACAGATCGTAGGCCCCTCCCGCTTGTGAACTAACAGTCGGTTTGTCAACCCAAAAAGACCGGGAGCCTCGGCCTTAAGTGTGTTCGGTCCTTCAATGATGCATTTTTAACCAAATTGGGTTAGGAACTACTGACCCGGCCTAATGCCTTATGGGTCTGAGTCTTAAGGCATAAATACAAGCTAGGCACTCATTTCATCCCCCATACTGTGGACAAGACAGGGGCTTCGCTCTTCTAGAAAGGTATCTTAGCCGTTTGGCAGTATGTTTACCAAGGTATTCGTTGGACCCTAGGTACGGGATCCCACTTTCGATTCTGGGTGGATAATTGGGTGACAGCGAGAAGTCCTTTCCTTTTACACACAACCCATCCGTTCCCTGAAGTTGAGTTGGACGTGGCCATAGCTGATCTCTATTCCGTTGACAGGCACTGGAGGTGGGAATGGATCCGCTCCTATCTACCGGACGCCGTCTGTCTTGATGTTGAGGGACTTTCCCCCCAAGCTGCTTCCTCAGCGGATGATTCTATTCGCTGGCAGCCTATTGTGAATGGTAGATTCACTGTTGCGTCTGCTTATGAGCTCATTGAGGATCGCAATCTAGACCCTTCGCCGTATCCCGGGACGTCATCTGGAAATGGCCCGGACCCCATCGGATCCGTGTCTTCCTCTGGCTTTTGGCCAAGGATAAACTCCTGACGAACAGACGCGGAGTGGAGCGACATATTGCGTCAGATAGTAGATGCCACTTCTGTGGCCAGACCGAATCCACTGTCCATGTTCTCAGGGATTTTTTGCGAGTGCAAGCTTTTTGGAAGACCTTCCCCTCGACAACTATCGACCGGGCGTTTTTTCACCACAACGAGGAGACCTGGGTAATATCCAACCTTCGGAAGCACTCCTCAGTAGATCAACACAATTGGCCTACCATTTTTGGCGTCACCTGCTGGATGCTCTGGTCCTGGCGAAATCAAAGCATTTTTGAAACAGACTTTGTGTGGTCGGTAAATGACAAGCATGCGGTCTTGACCTATACAGAGTGGATCGACAGAGCGAAAGCAATGGAACACTGTGTTCTTCAGCATCCGTTTCTCCCAGTCGACAGCTCGGTCGGTTGGCATAAACCGCCAGAGCATCGGGTTAAACTCAATACCGATGGAGCCTTTACCCCCAGTACATCCACCGCAGCTGCGGGTGGCCTGATTAGAGACTGTCACGGCTGATGGTGTGGCGGATTCCTCCATCACATTGGTCATGGCTCGATTTTTTCAGTTGAACTTTAAGGAGTTCACTCCGGACTCAGTCTGGCATGGGAGCTAGGCTACCGTCGGGTTATCCTAGAAGTTGATTCACAAGAGGTCATCAGCAGGATTTCCTCGCCCACTATACCGACTGACCCTTATGCTTGTTCGTTGGCAGGTATTCGCCGCCTCTCCACCGCAACTGGGAGCTTAGCATCCATCACATCCATCGAGAAGGCAATCAGAGTGCTGATAACCTAGCCAGCATAGCTATCCAGGCTAGCCCGGGAATTCAGTTTCTCCAGGAGCCTCCGCTGTCCACATGGAAGTTTTGAATTCTTAGTGTAGTTTTGTCCCTTGTATTCAAAAAAAAAAGCCACTCATTTGTATTATATTATATGCACGTACATAATGATTTAAGTTATAGGTGCAGTTAATCATATGTAAAGAAATAAGATAGTGCATAGTTAAGTTATTTTTGTTATATAGTATTTTGATGTAATCAATTATGACATTTTAAATACTTTGTATTATTTTTAGTTTTACTATACATCAACATCTCAGTAGAAGTCTTGATGAGAATGAGATCTTGGGAGGGCTTAAAGTATGCAACTTTTTTCCTCACCAGTAAAAAAGTTATTTCTGGTAGACCCACAAAGAAAAGAAAAAAACAAAAAGATAGAAAAACAAGAAGAAATAAGTTTTTGAGAACTATTTGTAGGAAAAATTAAAACTATGATCTATATATATATACAACATAAAATATATAATAAAAATAAAAATATATATTAAAAATAAAAAATAAAAGTAAAATAAAGGATACGACAATGATAATAATTAAACAACCTTTTTCTTATATTAATTATGATTAGTGTTTATATAAGAGATATGTGAATAGTAATATTAATAAGAACAAAGAGAAAATTGTTTGAAATAGGAATGAAGTAAAGCTAGAAATTATATAACACAATATATATATATATATTGAGAGAATATTTTAAAATTTATAAAATTTAGGAATTATTTTGTAATTTTAAAAAATTAATTGAAATAATATATGATTCTAACAAATGCTTATACTATACCGAACTACGATCAAATTCAGTACTAAGTTTGGTATAATCTATGTAATATTGTCTTTTGGGGACACCTTTTTGATATTTTGAACATTTTGTGCAACTTTGATTGTTGTAAAATTTCAAGCATGGTTATCATATTATGTTTGAGTAATGTGACATATGATGGTTGGCTGTGATTCATATCTGACACTTATTTCAAGTGGACGCATGACAACTTTGATACAAGGATATTATGATTATTTATTCAGTAAATTATATTTAAAACTTTGAACTTTGTTTGATTTTTTATTGCTAGGCAAAATTACAAAAAATAGTAATAAAATGATAATCTTTTATTTGTTACAAAATCAACCTCCTGTTAACCCTTTAGTTTGTTAGTGAATGTATATAAAACCAATTAAATTTGCCTCACACAAAAGCTTAAGTTTTTGTGATAAAATGGTCGTTTAACATGGTATCAGAGTCTCTGTGATCAAGTGGTCGTGAGTTCAAATCCTACTACCTACCTAATTAATTCAGCACAAGGTATAATGAACCTGTGCAAGTTTCAAGCCCAAAGGACTTTCACTTGAGGAGGTGTGTTAGTTAATATATATAAAACCAATTAAGTTGGCCTCACACAATATCTTAAACTTTTGTGGTGAAACGGTCGTTTAACATAGTTAACGATACTGATATGGCAAACTATGTCATCATGCCCAATTGGTAAGTAAGCTTTTACCTGAAAAAAAAATCTCTCGTGAGCAGTTTTATTAAAACAAATAAACTAATAGCATTCACGTATTAACATGTTTTGTCCTCAAATATCTTGCTTCTATACTCTACCTCTCTTTGATACCCTCCTCCTTATGCCTCATTTGTTATCACTTATCACCTCTACAGTGGCAAATCCCTCCGCTGGAAGTCCCACTATGACACCAAACTGTTCCAACTTGAACTCATTGACTGTTTATCCTGACTCCTTATATTAGATTCTTACTACACTCTCATTAACCTCAAGTCTGACTTCTCTAATGATCTTGTCGATTCCACGCTCTGTAAACAGAAGTTGAATCCCATAACTTGCTTAAAATTCTTCAAATTGGTTTCCAAACAATTAAAAATTTTAACCTAACTTCAAGTCCTCTTGTAAGAACGTTCTTGCACTCGCACTCGAAAGTACAATGAGGCTAGATTGTACTTGAAATAGTTAGTTGTTCTTTGTAAGTGCTGTGATTAATTTATTTTAAGTAAGTGTATAATGTAGCTATCCTTAGCACTAACAAATATGTGTCAATGCTATAAGGACTATAAGTATTAGTAATAATAATTTTTTATTATCCAACTAACAAATGTTGAGGATAGTAATTAATCAAAATCAAAATTAAAAATACTAAACTAAAATAAATTAACACAATCGATAAATTAGAATGACAGTTGAATTAAGAATCAATCGAGGACTTCTCATGCAATCAAGACTTCACACATCAATTTAATCTAAAGTTTATGGACCATGAAAATTCCTCAATTATGTTAATATCTTAATATCTTTCACAAGACTATTAACAATCAATCCTAGTTTGATGAATTAAAATTTCTTTCTAATTAAAACCCCTATAATTGTATTAATTAATTTATGAATTTCTTTATTAGATTTGAAAATAATCTGAAAAATTTATGTCACCCTATTTCTAGGTTTGCATGCAACTCTTTTTAATTATGCTAGGTCTATTCTTGTAAAGGATTTCTCAATCTCAATTCCATGGAATCACATATAAATCATTATACTGATAATGTTCCTTCAAGAATAATTAGAAAACAAAATTGAATCTCAATAAAATTAAAGAATAAATTGAATTAAAATAAAATTACTATAGGTTCCTTCCTAGGATTCATCTCCAGATACAATAAATAGTTTAGTTCCTAATCATATCAAACATAATATCAAAACTAAAGAGAAAACAAAAAATCAAGGATAACATGATGAAATCCCTTTAATCTTTAAAACCTTCACTCTAGATTGATGAAAATCTAGTCCAAAATGGTTTTATTGAATATTATTCATACTTTTCGTTGTCTTAATATTTTCAATTATGTTTCCTAAGCCTCCTCTCTTATTTTTTATTTTAATTTTTCCTTTTATAATTTGAAAACTAGATTTCTAGGTAAGATACGAGCATCAACACGAGCATATTGGTAGCTATGTACTTTAAAAATTATGAAATCCTTGAATATGGAGCAAACACGAGTATTAACAACTATGTAACATTTCAACATGAGCGTGTTGATGGTTATGTAACACTTTGAAACCTTAAAACTACTTATTTTGCATGAAACATGACCATATTAAAGTACATAGGCATTAATATGGGTGTGTTGATGCCCACGTACTTTTATAGTATCTTTATAACTTCGTTAAAACAACTTTAAATCGCATCCAAACTAATCTCAATTCGTTGCTTTCTCTCTAAATAAGTGAATTACAACCTAAAAGAAAAATATGAACGAATTAAGTACCAAAAACAATAAAAATACTCAAATAAATAAATGAAATGCACTAAATATAAACCTAAACATATGAACAATTAAGTACTTATCAAACTCTTCTACACTTAAGCATTTACTTGTCCTCAATCAAACCAATTTCATTACTCTTAACTTCATAAGAAATAAATCCAAGAAAGCATTAAACAAATCAAAGATATCCAACAAGATTCTTTATTATTCATTAAATTGCAAAGTTTATAATACTTAGCTACTTGCATCAAATTGTAAATAATTTAGTATATAATTCTTCAAATTTCAACTTAATTCACACTATTCCTCTTAATGCATAAAGTGAACATATGTAAGAAAATTGCCAAAATTTTAAATATTTCATACCCCTTATTAAAAGCAAAACTAAATTTTAACAATAAAGGAAAATTTAGAAACTTGTTTGAATAGTTACCTAACCTTTTGACGTGAAGGTAAATATCTTGTCATGAATACCCTCAGTTGCTCAACTAGGTCGCTATCTCAAATAGCTACTAGTATTACTCTTTAACTTTAAGCTAGCAAAGGGAAATTACTTATACTCGTTTATTTACATATTACTATTTTTTCTCTTATTATTTTTTATTATGTGTGAAATAATGAAAATGTTAAAAAATTCATATTTAACTCAATGCTCGTATAAATTATACACAAAGTATAATAATGCAAATCAAATATCTATTCTTAAAATTAATGAACTAAATTGAAATCAACTTATCATAAAAACTCATTATTATTTACCTAAATAAATCAAATCAAAATCACAACTAAACTCATACTGAATCATCTTGATCAACATCCTTTTAAAAAATTCTCGAATCACTCATTTTTAAGCTAATCATAACAAAATTGACAAATTTAACAATTAAGTTTGCCCCTTCACTTAATTGTGCATTGTCCTCAATATGCAAAACATGCAAGGACAATGAAAAATATGAGAAATAATAGAGGAGATGAGGATAATTGATACTCCTTTGATAACAAAAAGTTTTCATCCTTATATAATGATATTATCATCTATCTAGTGTTGGTAAAATCTTCTCTGCTCTAATACATAAGAGTGATGTTGTCCTTATAGCCTATGGAACTCTATCAAATCTTAAGCACAAAAATAGAACCAAAAGACTAAAACTATGAAAAAAAAAACTACTAATGAAAATCCTACAAACTACTCAATCAAAACAAAAACACTTAGTTGTTAGGCTGTCTCCCATTCAACACTTCTTAATGAATCTTTTTGTTGGATTTTTATGCAAGTCTTTTTTTAAACTATATGTATAATCAATGGCTTGTTTCCAATCATCTTCCTAAATAAGGATTTAATAGCCTACAAATAGGCCATATGTTGCAATATAATAAAGACATATAGTATCAAATTAACAAAATCAAGTACATCTGCTAATGCCCTTTTTAGTAATAATTTGTCAACAGAAAAAAAAAACAATAAAACCCCCAAGATTATCAATTGACTATAATAATTTGTTCTATGGATATAACTATCAATAATGCCTTTCATACTTAATAAAACTATCAATAATTACTTGATATCCTCTTTATTTGACTCCTCCTCTTCATCTTCCTATTTCTCCTTTTCCTTCTTTTCTTAAACAATAGTTTCCTCCTTTTCTTCAACCTCTAGCTCCTCACCACAAAGTTGTTGTACTCGTTTATTAAATTTGACTTGTGAATCTAAATAAAACACTTTGATGCTGTTCAAAAATAAGATCAATGAGTTATCTAGTTCGAAGTCATATGTTGTGGGAAGAGATGACTAACTTTTTATTTTTATGGAAGGCAACCTCAATTGTAGCAATGAATTTCAATAAAAGCTCCTCAAGATGTCAATTCTCCTCTTTATGTTGTTGTTACAAAAATTCAGGTGAAACTTTATTGTTTTATGTAAAGTCAGGATAATTACTCAACTCTGAATTATGAGTCTTCCCATAGGGGATATTTTAAGGCCAATTCCTGATGTAAATTGGATTATTTCATATGTAATATAGTGCTTAATATTCATGATTTGGGTGGTCACCACTATAAATATTATAATTCATGGTGGAAACTAGTTGAGCTTCCAAATACAAGTTAGCATGCCTCTCATTCCAAGCTTTCAATACTGTCATAAGCAATGGCATGTTATAATTACCTAAAGAATATTATCCTCTCAATTTTGCCATTGTGTTTAGTGGCAATAGTAATTAATATACAAATCTTAAAAATAAGTCACAAACATAACAACAAAAGAGTGAGTTCTAAGGATAAATAAATAACCATAAAATAAAATAAAATAAATAAATAAGAAAAAATAATGGCTAGATTAATAGAAATTAATTGTTTTTAATATCTTGGTCCCCAGTAATAGTGCCAAAACTGGATGTGATTGATTTATTTTACAACAAATGCATAGTACAATTGCAACTAGCACTACGAATACGAGTTGATCCCGTAAGGACTACAAATACTAGCAATAACCTTTTTCTAATTATCTAACTGATAAATATTGGAGCTAATGATTAATCAAAACCAAAAACAAAATAATAAACTAAAATTAATCAAACTGGAAATTCTGAGAACCAAACGAAACCCCTCTTTGCATACAAGAATTTGTGTTAGTAATGTACAGAGAGAAATGGGTTAGTGCTCGCTTATCTATTTTTCTTTTTCTAAGAAAATTCAATATTATATGATTATAGCTAACTTGTAAGGGTATCATTTATTCTTTGCCATCATTGAAATATGATTGCTAGAAAAGTCATCGCCAATAATAAGTTTCATCACATAATTAAGCCCTACAAATGAGGTAACACAAAAAGTCATCAATATAAAAGTCACATCATATGCCAAGATAAACTACAACCACACCTTTATCTAAAACATCCAAGGTCCATTCATATCATTCAAAATAGTATTAGTGTATCCCCACCAAAAGCAAACTAAACGAATGTGTATATAGACTTTGGTTGTAACATGAAGTTAGGTTCATTTAATTTTGGCCAGTTTTACCGCTGGAATGTTTCTTATTGGCTTGACTTGTTCATAGAACTTTGAATTAATGAAACAGTAGAGAAACTGAAGAAATACTAATTATGTTATGCTCAACGGTTACTGAGAAAAGGAGTAAATGCTCCTATTTATACTGAGAAGGCATACCACAAGCTGGGAGCTTATTAGATTGTATAGAGATGAAATATTCCTTTTGTACAAATTTCCTACAATCATGGATGGCCAATCATTGACAACAGAATTGATACTACAGCAAATCGTTAGCTGTCAATAGTGTCATCATCCTTATCTTCAATTGATGACCTGTCCAAGCCATTCATTCTAACATGCCTACTCAAGCCATGCTGTGATGAGTGAGTAACAACGAGCTTGCCTTTGAGAATTTGAAACTGAGAAATGGTGAGTGGCTTGGTGAGAATATCAGCAAGTTGCTCTTTTGAAGGACTATATCTGACTTCTACTTCGTTGCTCAAAACCTTGTCTCTTATGTAGTGAATATCAATTTCAATGTGTTTGGTTCTTGAATGAAAAACTGGGTTTGCTGCTAGCTATCTTGCCCCTGAGTTATCACACTAGATTACTGCTAGTTCTTTGCAATGTATTCCAATTTCTGAGAGGAGAGACTTCAACCATATTATTTCAGTGCAGGCTTGTGCAAGTGCTATGTATTCAGCCTTTGTGCTTGATCTTGCCACAGAATTTTCCTTTTTCGAGCTCCAACTGATCAAGTTACCACCAAAATACATGCAATACCCAGAGGTTGATTTTCGTTCATCAAAAGAACTCGCCCAATCCGAATCACAGAAGCTTTCGATAGTCAGTGTGGGAGCATGAGTGAATCTGATCCCTTCACCAACTGAACCTGCTAGATATCTTAAGATGTGTTTACAAGCTTTCCAATGGTTTTGAGTGGGAGATTGCAAAAATTGACTTAACTTGTTTACTAAAAAAGTAATGTTTGGTCAGTTCAGCGTTAAATATTGCAATGCTTCAATGATACTTTTGTATAATGTGACATGTTCAAAAGGCTCATTGTCAAGTAGGTGTAGTTTGTTGCTTTGATTCATGGGAGTGGGACAAGGATTGGCTCCCAACATGTTTGTTTTCTTCAAGAGGTCAAGTGTGTACTTGATGCGTGACAAGTGAAGACCATGTAGCCCCCTAGTTGTCTCAAAACCAAGGAAGTAGGTGACAAAGCCGAGAGTCTTGAGAGAAAATTGAGAGCTGAGTGTGGTAATGATAGCAAGAACTTGGCTGGACTAGTTTCAGCTGAGTAATATATCATCGACATAGACCAAGGCAAAGAGAATAACATCGCCATTTTGATAAAAGAAGAGTGAATTGTCAAAAAATGAGTTTTGGAAGTTAAGTTTAAGGAGAGCATACCTGCGTTTGTCAGACCATGCTCTAGGCACTTGCTTTAAGCCATATAGTACTCAGTTTAGCTTGCATACAGCGGTCGGATGTGTGGGATCGACATAGCCAGTGGGTTGCTCCATGAACACTTCTTCTTGGAGTGTGTCATTCAAGAAAGCATTGTTGATATCTATTTGTTGCACATCCGAATTGTGAGTTACAGCTAGAGTAAGAATGCCATGAATGGTGCAAGCTTTGACCATGGGGCTGAATGTTTCAAAGAAGTCTACATTGGGAGTTTGCTAGAATCCTTTGGCGACAAGCCTAGCTTTGTGGCGTTGTATTGATCCATCAGAGTTGAATTTGAGGCAAAAAATCCACTTGTTGTCTACTATATGCATGTGAAGATGGTGTGGAACAAGATTCCAGGTGTTGTTCATGAGAGCGTGATATTCTTCATCTATAGCATGTTTCCATTCAAGTATAGACATGGCTTGATCAATAGTTTCAGGGGTAATAGCTATGTAAACATCAGATTTTGAGTGTTTTAGGAGAGATTCTATGTAGGTTTGGGGTTTGAAAATGCCCAATTTTGATCTAGTGATCATGGGATGTGTGGGGAGAGTGGGTTTGGGTGGTCAGTCAGTGTGTGTGGCTTGTGTTTGGGCTGTTGGCGTGATGTCAGTAGGGCTGGAGTGAATTAGAGATGATGGTGCAGCTGACTTTATGTCAGGAAGCAAACTTGGAGAGTTAGAAAACGATGGGAGTGAGTTTGGAGTCTTACTATAACCATTGGAAGGAGTTGAACTAGAAGATGATGTTGGAGAAGATGCTGCGGGGCTTGTGAAGTGATGTTTTATATCAACTGCAACAATTTTAGAGATATTTTCCTGCAGATTGTGAGACAAAATAGGAAGCCATTGACTGTACTGAATGTTAAAAGAGGATAAGTTTGAGTCAGAATTTTTAAAGAAAGAGTGAAAACCAGCAGAAAAAGGAAAATCAGTTTCATTGAATGTGACACTTTGTGCAACGTAGATTCTTCCTGATGGATGTAAGCACTTATAACCCTTATGATTTAGGTTGTACCCAAGAAATACACATTTGGTTGAGCGGAAGTCAAATTTGTGTTGATTGTAAGCTCTTAGGTGAGGAAAACAAGCACAACCAAAAACTTTTTAAAAATTCAGATTTGATTTTAGCTTCATCAATTTTTCAATGGGAGATTTACGCTGCAAAGTTGGTGTGGATAGATGATTTATCAGGAAGGCAGTATTGTTGAATGATTCCCACCAATATTGGAGGGCCATTAAGACTTGTGTGAGAAGTGTAAGCCCTATTTCAACTAAGTGATGTTGTTTTCTTTCAGATTTTCCATTTTGAGGATGAGTGTGTGGACAAGGGTGCCTGAAATGGATGCCTAAAAATGCTAGGAAAGGAAGAAAACTTCGATACTCACCACCCAATTGGATTAAAGAGATTTGATTTTGGAATCAAATTTTCTCTTTACTAATTTTTGAAAGATTATAAATGTGTCTTTGACTTCCGATTTTAGTTTCAGTGGAAAAATCCATGCAAAATTACTATAGTCATTAATGAAAAACACATAGTATCTAAAACCATCTTTTCATAGAGTAGGGGTTGGTCCCCATACATCTGAATGTATTAGTTCAAGAGGTTTTGATGTTGAAGTGTGAGAGTTGTTGTAGTTTCTGTGCTTGGATTTTCCTATATGGGTGCACCAATTTCATATGCCATAGATCTAACTTAGAAACCAACTTAGCAAACAAAGATTGAAAAGGGTAAGACACATTTGATTTTTATAGACTTGGAGAGACATTTTTGATAATTGAAAAACAATAACTGGTACTTATTGTTGAAGAAACAGCTGGTAGCTAACTGAATTTGAGTTGATATAACCCATCACTGAGCACTCCCTGAAGCAGCTCCTTCTTCGTAGCACTATCCTTCACAACACAATAGTTAGAATAAAACTCTACAAACACTGAGTTATCTTTAGTGAGTTGTGGTATGGACAATAAATTTTTATTGATGGGAGGGACTCAAAGGATATTACTTAGAGTGATGGAAAACTGATTGTCAAGACCATGTAAAATGTTAGAACCTGAATGTGTAATGAGAAGAGGTTGCCCTTTACCTATAAGCAAGCGATTGGTACCTTTATAGTCAAATTTGTGGTGCAAATTGTTTGGAGTTGCTGTTATGTGATTAGTTGCTCCGCCGTCCAAATACCACACATTATTGAGATGAGCTTTAGAGGTGGATGAGTAAAAGGCTTACTGTCTATTCCCTTGAGCTTGTGACTGGCCTGAGGAAGGAGTGGTGTTTGAGTGTTGAAAAGTGGTGTTGTTGTGGCTGGTTTGGCCTTGATATGTGAAGTCAAATCAATGATAGCATTTATGTTGGATCCCGTTTTTAGGATATTTATATTTATATTTATATTTTCTTTTCTTTATTTTATTAAATTATCAAGTATGAAAATAAATTAGAATTTATGAATTAGAAATTTTTGGAGTCTAATAT
>JAOSBN010000005.1:9162961-9210168 GCA_027563595.1 Erythroxylum suave | reverse complement strand
ATGATGTCCATTCTAATGTGGAATTGTCAAGGGGCTGGAGGACGACGGTTTCTGACGATTTTAAGAGCCTATCTACGGGAATAAAGGCCAGGGATAGTAGTACTCGTTGAACTGCGAATAAGTGGTCATCGTGTTGAAGGTATTATTAACAAGCTAAGCATGGACTACTCATTTCGGGTTGAAGCCGACGGATTCAGCAGAGGAATATGACTCCTATAGATGTAGGCATTTCAAGTGACGATTGACGTAGTGTATAAGCAATTTATTCACTCGATTGTTTGTCACGGCAAATCCACGTTTGCATTCACGACAATATACACCATCCCGCAAAGGTCCAATTAGAAATTTCTTTGGCACCTGTTAAGCCAGCTCAGAGCTTAAGTAACGGGGCCATGGCTAGTCAGGGGGGACTTCAAAACAGGGGGGTTCTCAATGTAGCTCGGTGGTGAGTCAGGAGTTCAACGAATGGGTCCAACGATGTGGTATGCAAAACTTGGTGTTTATTGGGTCACGGTATACTTGGCGCCGGGGCAACATACGAGCTCGATTAGATTGGGTGTTCTGTTCACCAGTTTGGTGGGAACTGTTCCCGCACACCGAGAATAAGCATTTCTCGTATCTGGGCTCAGACCACCGGCCACTCCTGGTGATCTTTAATAGTCACCGCGCCTCTCGAGGCAATCCAACCCCCTTTCATTTCCAGTCGGCGTGGATTGCTCATACGGACTTCCCTAACTTTGTTGCTACTCACTGGTCCCCAGATGACACGCATTTGACGTATTCATTAAGTCAGTTTTCGCATCATCTCACACATTGGAATCGGACTGTGTTTGGCAACATTTTTCACCGTAAGCGTTGGCTATTTGCCCGATTGGCTGGGATCCAGAGGGCGATGTAGCAGGGGGAGACTCATACCCTCTCGACCTTGGAGGATCACCTTAGTGAGCAACTCACCCAGGTGTTATGTGAGGAAGAGTTCTACTGGCATCAACAGGCTCGATGTGATTGGTTGGCTCAGGGGGATCGGAACACCACTTTTTGTCACAAACTCACTTTACATAAAAGAAAGACAATAACGATAACTCGTCTGCTTGACGAATGGGGGCAGACTATTCTTGATCAAGCAATGCTGAGAGACATGGCCAGGCACTATTTTGCCCAATTGTATACAGCTGCGGACGAATCACCGCCGTGTCTCCAGTGCCCCAAAACCTTCCCTCATTTACCGGAGGAAGTGCTCCATTAAAACAGCGTTGTTCGGCCTCCCCCCCAATAAAGCACCAGGGGTGGATGGTTATATGGCCCTGTTTTTCCAAAAGCACTGGGACATAGTGTGACCGTCGGTTATGGCCTACATATAGCGAGTGTTCCGTAATGAAATTTGGGAACAGGATGTGAATCGCACTATCCTAGTCCTCATCCCAAAAGTTCCATCTCCTACTCGTCTTACTCAGTTTCGTCCTATCAGCCTATGCTCAGTCCTTTACAAAATCATTTCAAAAGTGATCGTCAATAGGCTGAAACTGCATTTGGATCGACTAGCGGCTCATACGCAATGTAGCTTCATCCCTGGGCGTCATTTGATAGATAATGTTATTATCGTTTAAGAAATCATTCATACCATGCGAAAGAAAATTGGGAAGACCGGATATTTCGCCCTTAAAGTGGATCTGGAAAAGGCTTATGATTGATTGCACTAGCTGTTCTTGCTTAAAACCCTTTAGGCCGTAGGCCTTCCTCATCACCTGCTCAGCGTCATGATGCGCTACGTGTAACACTACGTGGCTATGACATCTATTCAGGTCGCATGGAATGATATGCTATCTGACCCCTTCCAGCTGACTAGGGGCATTCGTCAAGGCGACCCTATGTCACCTTATTTATTTGTACTCTGTATGGAGCGGTTGGGGCATCTCATTGACCACGCGGTGGATCACGATCTGTGGCATCCATTTCGATTGTGATGTGCTGGACCAGCTGTTTCGCATTTGTTTTTCGCAGACGATCTCATCTTATTTGGGGAAGCCACTGTAGTGCAGCTCGAGATGGTCTCGCGAATCTTAGAGCAATTCTGCCAAGCTCGGGCCAACAAGTTAATCGCAGCAAATCTTAGATTTTCTTCTCTAAGAATATCCCTATGCATCGGGCCCGACGCCTTGGCCAGGTGTTACAAGTCAGGTGTACGGATAACCTACGGAAATACTTAGGTGTGCCGTTGATTCATGAACATACTGCTCGGCACACCTACTAGTACATCCTAGATCGCGTCCAGCAAAAATTAGCAGGCTGGAAAGCTAAAGAATTATCCTTGGCGGGCTGAGTCACTCTGACACAGTCTGTTCTAGCGTCCATTCCTCTCTTTACAATGCAAACTGTCCGGTTACCACGGCGTCTCTATGACGACTTGGAAAAAATTATGAGGTCCTTCATTTGGGGATCGACCGCTAGTGGACCCAAAATCCACTTGGTCAACTGGAATGCTGTTTGTCAGCCTAAAAAGTCCGGAGGCCTCGGGATCAAACGAGTTCGGGAGACTAATGATGCTCTGTTAACTAAGCTGGGTTGGGAACTGACCACTCGCCCTTCAGCGTTATGGGTGCAAATTCTTCGCGAGAAATACCGGCTCGATTTCAATCAGATCCCTGATTGCCTGCAGAACTCTTGAGCTTCAAACATATGGCGGGAATATCGGCTACATGGCATTATGTCCGCTAAGGAATGCGGTGGTGAATAGGCAATGGTAAAAAGACCCGATTCTAGCTGGATAACTGGTTCCTAGATTGGGGACCACTAGTCACCCAATCAACCTCTCCGATCTCGTCCGGGATATTGCATTCTCCTGTTCACAATTACGTGGACGAGAGAGGAAACTGGCATTGGGACATGATCACCCCTTATCTTCCTGCCTCAGTGTGCAGCATCATCGGAATTATAACGCCCCCAAATGACCACGGGAGAGAGGATATAATTGTCTGGGGGTCGGGCCCTTCTGGAAAGTTTACGTTGGCCACTGCCTATGAATTAATTGTCCATTTGGACACTGTCCTGCAACATCCTATCTGACAAGCGATATAGAAATAGGCCAGTCCGCAGCGCATTCGGAGCTTCCTGTGGCTCCAGGCCCAGGGGAAATTGTTGACTAATGAACAACGATTAGTTAGACATCTTACGACGGCTACAAGCTGTAATTACTGTGGGCAAACCGAGATTCTATTGCATGCCCTACGAGATTGTCCTAGGGTGGTGACAATCTGGCGCTAGTTGCACCCGGAGATGAACGTGACTAACTTTTTTGGCAGGATAAGGCCATGTGGCTGGAATCAAATATCACCCAACAGCTTACAACACCAGTGGGAGCCTGGTCGAGAGTCTATGGCGTCGCTTGTTAGATGCTCTGGCAATGGCGGAATCACAGTTTATTTGAACCAGAGTTCGAGTGGCCGGGGGAAGGACATCGCCATGTACTAGACTATGTCCAATGGATAGCGAAAGCCCAAGAAGTCTCTGGTAAAGTTGTGCAGCCAGCAGGTTTGCCTGTAGGAGTCGGCGTACGTTGGAGCCCACTGCTGCATGGGTGGACCAAAATAAATACTGATGGAGCTGTGCATCTGGGTACTGGGAGGGGTACGGCTGGGGGGTTACTCTGAAATGTCGATGGGGCTTGGTGCGGGGGGTTTTTCACCAACATAGGCTAGTGCTCATCCCTACAAGCAGAGCTCACGGGGGTGCGGGACGGCCTGTGACTGGCATGGGACTTGGGACTACGTCATGTTATCCTAGAGTCAGATTCGTTGGAGGTAATTAACATTCTATCTTCTTCGACCAATTGTATCACTGAGGTTAATTTCTTTATGCAGGTTATTCGGGAGCTGCTGAATCGAATGTGGACTGTCCAGATTCAGCATGTGTATCGTGAAGGAAACCAGAGCACTGACCACCTGGCAGCCATGGAAGCGCAGGCTAGTCCCTGGCTGCACCTTCTGACAGCTGTTCCACCTGACCTTTGGCAGTGGCTCCGGCGGGACATCCTAGGAGAGTCTTGTCGATGGGGGACCTCTAGTTGTTCCTCCTTAGTTTTTATTTCCTTTGTACACAAAAAAAAGGAAGACACATAGCCACAGACTCATTCTGCCAAAAAACAAGTGATTCACCGAGGAGTCTTCACTAGATAGAATCCTTCCCTTATCCAATTAGCTACAAATCTTATCCATCAGCCACAAAATCTTCACACACACGTTCACTTTTTAGATAACTCACCACACACCCAACCTAGCAAAAAATCCCTTGACATCAATTCAGCCCACTTAAAAAAATCGTAATCTTCTTATCATATCCCACTTAAAATAGAATTCTATTTCAACTAAACCATTATCCAAAAATCCAATAGCCAGCTATGCCCAATTTAAATTCAATCAATTTAGATGTGAAACTGAATTATTTACTAGGTCTAATTATGCAAAAATTCCAAAATTCAATAATAAGCTATATACCATATATCTTAACAATCATATATATATATATATATAGGAGAAGCAACAAGTGAAGAAGAAGATGATAAATAAAAGGCTATATATATATATAGCCTTTTATTTATATATATATAGCCTTTTATTTATCATCATCTTCTTCACTTGTATATATAGCCTTTTATTTTTCATCTTCTTCTTCACTTGTTGCTTCTTCTACTTCAATCACAATATTTCATATATATATATATGTTGGAGCCTTTTATATATATATATATGAAATATTGGGATTGAAGTAAGAGAAGCAACAAGAGAAGAAGAAGATGATAAATAAAAGGCTCCAACATCGTTTACTGTTGTGAATTTCCAGACTACAGTAAGGAAAAGGAGAGGATTTAAAAGAAGAAGAAGATTGCATAGAGCAAAGGAAACAATTGCATAAAACTTTTCTTAAGATACATAGTCATTTCAAGGTATATATACATAATAAAAATCGTATTGTTTCATATAACAACAGTAATAAAAGTAGGAATGACAAAACTGGCTTGGTTGTTATTCCCAAAACGATATCGTTTTGAAAATTTCTTATTAAAAAAATAAATAACTGGCCTGTCTGTGGCCCGTCAGGCTATAACTTGGGCCACGGGCTAATCAGCCTGTAGTCGAGTCAGGCTAGAGGCAGCCCGAGCTTGACTTGGCCCATTGAAATCCCTAAATAAAAGTATCATGTCCTATTATAATAATAAATATTGTATTGTTGTAGTACTACATCCCCTACAAACTTGACATGTTTTTGTACGTAGGTAGATTGGCATGAGTCGAGACATCCTGTGTAATATTACTCTAAGACTTTTTTTATTTTTATTTTAATTATACTAAAATTATTTAAATAAAAATTAAATTAAATTTTAATTTTAATTATGTTATTATTAATTTTATTAAAATTAAAGTTAAAAAGAAAAAAATGAGAAATTTTCTAATTAAAAAGAAAAAAATTGAGAAATTTTCTAATTTTTGTTTTTGTTTTTTATTTTTAAATAAAATTAAAATTAAAATGATAAAAATTAAAAAGATAAAAAACTTCTGTCGCATTGGTGACAATTTTTTTAATTTTTCTTTTTATTTAAAAATTAAAATAATTAAAATAAAAAACAAATTTTGTGTCACAGGCGTGACACCTGTGACAAAATTTTCAAATTTTCAAATATTTTAATTTTAATTTTTAAATAAAAATTTTAAGATAAATTAAATTTTAAAATGGATTAATTTATTAAAATTTTTAATTAATTTATAAATTATAGAAAAATATTAAATTAAATTAAAATTTTATTAATGTTTTTATTATTATTATATTAGCATGCATGTGTATTAATATAATATTAAACTTCTTGTATATTTACGATAATTTTTATACATAGAGTGCTTGTGAAATGCAAATAAATTATACAATATATCATATATGTGGAATAATTTGTTTTGATTTCAACAAGTTATTTTAATTGGTTAATTTACTAAAATTATTTAATTAATTTATAAATTATAGAATTTTATATATAAATAGCTAATACTAAACAACTAACTTTACTAAACATCTTTAATAAACAACTGATGTTATCTACTGGTTAAATCAGCTGATAAAATAAGCTATCAATTAACCACTAATATAATAAGCTATTGACGTCAATAAGATCCTTAAGCTGCCTTCTTAGTTCTGATAGCTCAAAATCATTCTATATAGCGAAAATGCTGGCAGGCTACATCAACACTAAACATCTAATTTTTATCTTATAAATTTTATGCATAAACACTAAACAAACTAAAAATATTTAATAAATAACTAACTTACCAATCAATTTTGCATAATTTATAAATTAATTAAATAATTTTAGTAAATTAATCAATTAAAATAAGTTGTTAAAATCAAAATAAATTATTCCATATATATATATATATATTGTATAATGTATTTGGATTTTACAAGCACTCTCTGTAGAAAAAAAAACTGTATCATACAAGATGTTTAATATTGCATTAATATGCATGCGAGCTAATATAATAATAATAATAAAATTAATTTAAATTTTAAATTTAATTTAATGTTTTTATATTGTTTATTAATTAACTAAACAATTTTAATAAATTAATTTAAATTTTAAATTTTAAATTTTATCTTATAAATTTATTTAAAATTAAAATAATTAAAAAGCAAATTAAAATTTCTTATAATTTTTTTAAAAATTAAAATTAAAATAATTAAAAAAGAAATTGTGTCATGGGCACGACTTACACAATTTTTTAATTTTTATACAATTAATATTATCATAATTAAAATTAAAATTAAAACTTAATTTAATTTTTTATTAAAATAATAATAAAAAATTAAAATTAAAATGATAAAAAATAAAAAGCAAAAAAGATCACGGATATGACTTAAATGTTATGCCCATGACAGTTATGAATGAATGAGTAGCGTAAAAATTTAAATAGAAACGACAACAAATTTTAATTAGAAAGAATAAGACAGATTAATATTATATAGAGAAACTCGACTCTGTTGACATCTCCTCGAGTGTGCTTCTATTATCATTCGATGTGGTCCTTTTCATCATTGTTTTTCATTGCTCTCTCTTCACTTGGGACGTCGTTTCTTGTCTATTATGTTTACTGCTGATTATACGTAACATCCCCTCCTCCTTCAGAATTCACCTTATCCATCAAGTTGATTCCTAAGTAATGACGTTATAATTCAAATTATAATTTCCAAGTGGCTCTTTCTTAGGTTTCTCCTTGCCACTATACCAAGATTTACATTATGGCTCTATTGTGACGACGGAGTATTCTCCTCCCCCATATGGCTTCTGATACCTGCTCTGTACTGGTCATCGACAAAGGTAGTTGTGCTGAACGTAGCACTATTGGGTTTGGGTATTCCCTCCTATGTGGTAAAACCCATTGTTAAGTAATTTCACTTCAAATCCGAGGGTATTTATGTATTTTCACTCAAGGGGTATTTTTTCTTTTTACTTGGGATATATATAAACCCCATTTTCAGCAGTAAGGTTGTGTGCGTGTGAGGCTGTTATTTTTCAAGACCAGAAAGTAGAGAGATAGAGAGAGAGAGAGAGAAGCAAATAAGAAGAAGAAGAAGAAAATTCTAGATTTTAGCTACCTATCTTCCGGCGATGATCCGACTGTGAATTTTGCTCCGTTCGAGCTGTTTTTTAGTGGAGAGGTAGAAGACACTTTGTTCTTGACTCTGAATAGTAGGATTCTATTTTGGAGATCCAAAAGTTGAGGTTTTGTTGTCAAAACCATACTGTTTTTTTGGGCGTTTCTAGCATTGTTGAGCTTCACCATTTTTGACGGTTAGGTAGTCATCCTTTGTCCGATCGAGCTGATTTTTGGTGAGCTTTTTCTTGACTTCCTGTTTTTTTTTTGAATGCTAGAGAATGGTTTTAACGATGGGAACTTTTCCAGAAATTGTTAGAATAGAGGGCTTTTGTTATGATTCTCTCTTAATGTTGTTCTTTAGTTATTGTAGTTGTATGATGTTGAACCTTTGATTTCTCGTTGTTGTGGTTACTGGAAATTATTAAGACATTATTGGTGATAGTGAATTTCGATAGCTTAGACTGACAGGAGGTCTCGTGGTTTTTATCCTTCATGTCGAAGGAGATTTTGCCACGTTAAAGAAATTCTTGTGTTCATGTAGTGAATGTCTTTGATTGATTGTTTTGGGCAGCCTATACATGTTTTAGTTGCTGTAATTTTTGCTCATTGTTACTCCTAGTAGATTCACTCAAGCGGGGAAGGTTTATTGTCTTATTTTTTTGGTTGTAGTGACCGCTTCCTTCCTAACAGAGTGGTATTAGAGCTCAATTAATTTGTTAATTGAGTGTAGTTTGCTTGTGTGAATAATGGAGGTAAATTTGAGTAAAATGATTTGTTTAGATGGCACAAACTATCACAGTTGGAAAGGGAAGATGAAGGATCTTCTAAATTTAAAAAGATTACACTTGGCTATTTTTAGTACTAGTAAGCCTGAGTCCAAAAATGATGAAGAATGGGATTTTGAGCATTTGTAACTTTGTGGCTTTATTCAACAATGCGTTGAAGATAATGTGTTGAATCATATTGCTAATGATACACATGCCAAAACTTTGTGGGACAAGATTGATTCTTTGTATGCTTTTGAGACTAGTAACAATAAGTTGTTCCTACTTAAACAAGCTATTTGTTTGCAGTATAAAGAGGGGAGCTCGGTTTTTGATCATGTGAATGCATTTCAGGGTATCTTTGATCAGTTGCATGGTATTGGTGTGAAATTTAATGAAGAAATTTTGGAAGTTTGGTTGTTAAATACACTTCTTGACTCTTAGGAGAATTTTCAGGTGTCTTTGACAAATTCTGCTCCTGATGGTGTTGTAACCATACAGTATATGAAAAGTGGTATTCTGAATGAAGAAGTGAGAAGAAGAACTCAGGGGACTTCCACATCACAATTAGATATCTTGGTCATCGAAGGCAAGGGGAGAAGTAGAAATAAGAGTCAAGACTAGAGTAATAGAGGCAAAAGTAGGAGTAAATCAAAGTCAAGGTAGAATGTCACTATTGGTGTAAACTGGGGCACATTAAGAAGTATTGTTTCAATTGGAAAAGGGAGAACAAAGGCGACAAAGGCAAGCAAGAAAAGAAGGGTAATGATGACAACAATGATCGGGTCATAGTTGTTACTTTAGTTAATTTGGCAGTTGTTCGTGATGGAGATATGATCAATATTCCCAGCAATGACACTCTTTGGCTACTTAACAATGGTGCTACATACCATGTTGCTTCAAAGAGAGAACTCTTTACATCTTACACTCCAGGTGATTTTGGAGTTTTACGGATGGGTAATAAAACTGTATCCAAAGCAGTGGTCATTGGCAGGGTGACTGTGGAGACCAACCTTAGAATGAAGTTGGTGCTTAAGAATGTAAAAAATGCACCAAATGTGAGGTTGAATTTGATTTCTTATGAAAACTTGTATCATGATGGATATGGCACCAATTTGTTTGAGCATGGCATAGTTTATAAAGGCTCCTTGCTTGTGGCTAGAGGGTTTAGAGCTTTGAGCTTGTATTGGAGTGAATGCAGTTGAGAGTGATAGCTCTTCAGATTTATGGCACAAGAGGCTTAGTTACATCAGAGAGAAAGGGTCAAACATTCTAGCTAAGAAGAATTTGCTCTTTGTTCTGAAAGATGGAGAGCCAGACACTCGTGTTCATTGTTTGGCTGGAAAACAAAAAAGGTGTCCTTTAAACATCATCCTCTTTCCAGAAAGGAAGAGTTGCTTGAGTTGGTACACTCAGCTGTATGTGGTCCTTTGAAAGAAAGTCATTTGTTGGTAGACAATACTTTGTGAATTTTATTGATGATCACTCAAGGAAGCTTTGGGTTCATATTTTGAAGTCAAAGGATCAAGTTCTTGGTGAATTTAAAGAACTTCATGTTGAAGTCAAAGGAGAGTGGCAATCAGTTGAAATTTGTTTGCATTGATAACGGAGGTAAATATTATGGACCTTTTGATGCATATTGTAAATAGCATGGTATTAGACACCAGAACACACCTCCTAAGATTCCACAATTGAATGGCTTGGCTAAAAGGATGAACAGAACATTGATGGAGAGAGTTAGATGTGTGCTTTCAGATGCCCAACTCCCTAATTCATTTTAGTGTGAGGCATTGTATATGGTCACACATGTTATCAATTTGACTCCCACCATTATTTTGCAAAATGATGATCCTGATAGATTTTGGCATGGTAGGAAGCCTTCCATGACCATTTGTAGGTATTTGGTTGAAAATGTTTTGTCTATGTCCCTAAAGATGAAAGGTCCAAGTTAGATTCCCAGACAAGACAGTGTATCTTCATTAGTTATGGTTAAGATGAGATTGGCTACCAGTGTTATGATCCGGTTGAAAAAAACTTGTCAAAAGTCATGATGTGATCTTTGTAGAAGATCAGACTATTGAAGATGTTGGCAAAGTGGAGAAGAGAAAGCCTCAGACTCAAAGTTTGATTGATTTAGATCAAACTCCTTCAGCTCATACACCTGATGTAGTTGATGATAAGAATCAGGTTGATCTGCAACATGATACTCAAGATGCAGGTGAGGTTAATGTTCCTGTATATGATGTTGTTGATGATCATCATGAGGTACTTCGTGTGTAAGAAGAAGTTACAGTCAGGAGGTCTACCAGAGATCGTATGCCATCTACTAGGTACTCACCTAGTGAGTATTTGTTGTTGACAGATACAGAAGAGCCTGAATGCTACTAAGAAGCAATTGAGAATGAGGAGAAGGCTAAATGGGTTGTAGCTATGAATGATGAAATGCAATCCTTGTATGATAATGAGACGTTTGAACTAGACAAGCTTCTTATAGATAGAAAAGCCTTGAAGAATAGGTGGATCTATAGGGTGAAACAAGAAGATAATTTATCATCTCTGTGGTTTAAAGCCAAATTAGTTGTCAAGGGCTTCAGTCAGAAAAGGGGGATTGATTTTAAAGAGATTTTCTCACTAGTATTCAAGATGTCTTCCATTCGAGTTATAACGGGCTTGGCTGCTACTCTTGATTTAGAGATTGAGCAGATGGATGTGAAGACTGCTTTCCTCTATGGTGACTTAAATAAGGATATTTACATGGAGCAACTAGAAGTTTTTGTGATAAAGGGAAAAGAAGACCATGTTTGCAAACTAAAGAAGAGCTTGTATGGTTTAAAACAACACCGAGGCAATGGTACAAGAAGTTTAAGTCTTTTATGGTTCAACAAGGCTACAAGAAGACTACTTTTGACCATTGTGTTTTTGTGTAACAATTTTCTAGCAATGACTTCATCATTTTGTTGTTATATGTTGATGATATGCTTATTGTAGGTTCTAACTCTTCAAGAATTAAGAATTTAAAGAATGAGTTGAGCAAGTCGTTTACTACAAAAGATTTAGGGATAGCAAAGCAGATTCTTGGCATAAGAGTTATTCGTGACAGGAAATACAAGAAGTTATGGCTATCTCAGGAGAGGTATGTTGAGAAGGTACTACAGTGATTCAATATGGCTAAGGAAAAAGCTGTAAGTACACCTCTTTTCTCATCTCTTAGATTCATTGTAAAGAAATCTCCTTCTAATGAGCAAGATAAATAATACATGCAAAAGGTTCCTTATGCATCTGTAGTAGGAAGTTTGATGTATTCCATGGTTTGTACAAGACCAGATACAGCTCATACAGTTGGTACAGTTAGTGGATTTCTTTCTAATCTAGGAAAGGAGCATTGGAATGCAGTCAAGTGGATTTTGAGATATCTCCATGGCATTTCTAGTTTGAAGTTATGATATGGTACTGATGAGCCTATGCTTTATGCTTATACAGATTCTATATGCTGGGGATATTGATTCAAGAAAGTCTACTTCTGATTATTTGATTACCTTTGCAGAGGAAGCTGTGGCATGGCAATCCAGGTTACAAAAATGCATTGCTTTGTCTAACCATGGAGATTGAGTTCATTGCAGCCACCAAAGCTTGTAAAGAGTTGTTGTGGATGAAAAAGTTCATAAATGAGCTTGGGTTCACTCAGAAGAGATATATGTTGTTTTGCGATAGTTAGACTACTATTCATCTTGGTAAGAATCCTAATTTTCATTGTAGATCAAAACATATTAATGTGAGGTATCATTGGATCTATGATGTTTTAGATTCTAAGTCTGTTGAGCTTGAAAAAATGCATATAGATGATAATGTTGCTGATATGTGCACCAAAGCTCTACCAAGAATGAAATTTGAAGTATGTCATTTGAGTGCCGATTTGACATCTTCTTCCATATAATCGGGAAGGGGGAGAATTATTCGGTTTGGGTATTTCGTCCTATGTGGTAAAACCAATTGTTAAGTAATTTCACTTCAAACCCAAGGGAATTTATGTATTTCACCCATGGGGTACTTTTTGTCTTTTCACTTGGGATAAAAATAATTCCCATTTTCAGCAGTAGGGTTATGTGTGAGTGAGGTTTTCATTTTTCAAAAGTAGAAAATATAGAGAGAGAGAGAAGTGAAGAAGAAGAAGAAAATTCCAGATTTGAGCTACCTGTCTTTCGGCGACGATCCGACAATGAATTTTACTCCGTTCGGACTGTTTTTTGGTGGAGAGGTGGAAGACTCTTTGTTCTTGATTCTGAATGGTGGGATTCTATTTTAGACATCCAGAAGTTGAGGTTTTGGTCTCAAAACCATGTTGTTTTTCTAGGCGTTTCAAACATTATTGAGCTTCACCATTTTCGACGGTTGGGCAATGATCCTTTATCCGTTCTAGCTGATTTTTGGTGAGCTTATTCTTGAATTCCTGTTCTTTTTTTGAATGATGGAGATTGGATTTTAATAATGGGAACATTTCCAAAAATTGTTAGAACAACGGGCCTTTGTTTTGATTCTCTCTTAGTGTTGTTCTCTACTTATTGTGGTTGTATGATGTTGTTCTCTACTTACTGTGGTTGTATGATGTTAAACCTTTGATTTCTGGTTGTTGTGGTTCCTGAAAATTGGTAAGACATTATTGGTGATAGTTAATTTCAGTTGCTTAGACCGGTAGGAGGTCTCGTGGTTTTTATCCTTCACACTGAAGGAGTTTTATCTGCGGTAAAGAAATTCTTGTACTCATGTGGTGAATGTTATTGATTGATTGATTGATTTGGGCAACCTATACATGTTTTAGTTGCTGTAATTTTTGCTCATTATTACTCCTAGTAGATTCATTCAATTGGTTGTCTTATTGTCTTATTATCATGACCGCTTCCTTCCCAGCAGGCCCCTCGTTTGAGATAAAATCCTTCAATTGACAAACGTGAATTGAAGAATCTTTGGGAAGTTCCAAAGTATATGCCACACTGTTTATCTTTTTCGTGTTCCAATATGGTCCGTAGTAAAGAGGGGTCAATTTCTAATTAGTTCTTCTTTGCATGGTATGCTACCGGTATGGCTGCGGTTTCATACAGACTTAATTCCCTACTTCAAACTCTCTTTTGGACCTTTTCTTGTTAGCACACTATTTCATTTGGTGATGTGCCTTATTGAGATGAAATTTTGCAATTTTAAGGGTTGCTTCCTGATCCTGTAAATTTTGGTTAATGAGAAGATTCTACGAGTCACTGTAAGGAACATATATCACTGGGGGGGGGGGGTAAGGAACATATATCGCCGGGGGGGTATCTGTATTAAGTCTCAAAGGGAGTTGTATACGTAGCCCTGTGATAAGTGGTGTTATACCACCATTCAACCATCGATAACTAGCTTGCCCACTTTTGAGGGGTATCACAACAAAAACACCTTAAATACATTTATAAGATTTTATTTATAGCCTCTGTTGGTTCGTTCGTCTGGAGGGTGATAGCACATGGAAAACTTCAGGCTAATCCCCTTTAATATGAGGTTTCTTGTTAGAACGAACTTAGGAAAATGGGATCATGATCATTAAAAATGGACTCCAACATCCCATGGAGTTTAAATGCATTGTCAATGAAGATATATGCCACCTCTTGTGTTGTGAAAGGATGTCTTAATGCTACGAAATGGGAATATGTACTTAACTTGTATAGCACCACAAAAACGAAAGCTTTACCCTTAGAGACAGGTAGACCCATAATAAAATCCAAGCTAATTTCTCTCTAGCACCCTTTCGATATTGAAAGTGGTTATAATAACTCTGGATAAGCAGTGTGATCATGCTTGCTTCTCTGATAAGTCTTATAATTGGACTCATATTACCTAACATCTTTTGCCATTTGCTTCTAATGAAAAGACCTTGAATCCTTTTTAATGTGGCAATAACCCTCGAGTGCCCTCCTTAGGGGTCATCATCTGCAATTGATATTATTTTTCTTGTCAGTTCTTTATCATAACTTACTACCAACCTTCCCTTCCACTGTAATAAGTCATTAGTCCATTCATAGTTTCCTGTCATAATTTCTCCAGTTTTTAGCTTGTTAATCAGATCCTTGATAGTGACATCAGTTCTCCACCCCTTCCCTAATTTCATTTGTTAAAGTGTCTTACACCTGAGACACTGTTAATGTTGAAAATATTTTTCATAAACTCAAATTAAAATTAAATGTGTTATTATGTTTAGAAGTCTGTTTAGTTTCTTCAGAGGTCTGTTTCTTTTCTTGAGAAATCTAAGAGATGTCTTGTATTTTTATATAACTATTATTCTGCTGTCATTAAATTTTTTCAAGGAAATACAAAACAAGTTACAAAATATTATGGGGGAAAAAAATCCTAGCCATGTTCTCTAGGAGGAATAGAAGGCACCCTATAGGTGTGGTATTCAGAATGGAAATGCAAAGGTCAAAATGGATCGTTGTATTTGTAAGCCAATCTGCGCAGTGGTTGCCCTCACGATATATATGACAGGTCTTGACAACCTAGTTTCGCACGAGCATCTCGTTGATCCCCATAATGAGGTGATTATGCATCATAGTCCTTGTAGTATAAGAGGATAGGATAATGGCTACCACTTGAGAGTCTATCTCGAGTTCAATGTGACGGTACTCAAGATCCCACACAAGCTTGAGGCTAGATAAGATTCCCTAGAGTTTCGTGAACGTGGAAGAGCAGTAGCCAATATTGTGGACAAATCCTCCATGCCAAACACCGATGCTGTCTCGAATGAGACCTCCTACTGTTGCCGAAGAGGACGGACTTTTGCAAGGACTGTCCATATTCAGTTTCACCTAGCCAGGGGGGTTTAGCCTATCCGATGAGGTGTTCGTGTCGAGGTCTATGTCCCATAGTAGCACAGCCTTTCCAAATTGAAACCTAATCAATCTGTTTGACATACTCAAGAATGTGCTGGGTAGGGTACGCTAGTTGGGAGGAGTGGGCTTCGAAAACGGTTTTGTTTCTCCAGGTCCATAGGAACCAGCAAGCGACCCCGAATATAGTAGGCCAGTTGAAACCAGAAATCAAATGGTAGTTATTAAGGTTCTTGTCTAGCCAATCACGGGAGTTAAAGGTGTAAAAGTTAGGGGAACCATTTTTTAGGGGAAAGAATTCCACACCGTGCGAGCAGTGATGCAGTCGCAGACTATATGAAGTGAGGATTCATCCGCGTTACAGATAGGGCAGGCAATCTCGGTAGTAAGCTGTTTGCAAACTTGCTGTTGGTTGGAAAGTAGCCAATCTTGAGCTAGGAGCCAGAGGAAAGATCTGATCTGTTGGGGACCTTTCCATTGCCAGATGTCTTTCCATAATCCATCCAAATATGGTTCAGGAAAATCCATGATCATGGTAGAAGTTGTAGCTATAGCAGATTGGCCATTGTTCGAAGGTCCCCATATTAGTTTATTAGGCCCAAAAGAGGGCTGAGGGGGCAGAATTCTAGCTATGCGTAGACAAATTGATTGAGGACTGAGAGAGTGAATTAGGTCCCACTTCCAAGTTCCTAAAGAATAAACAAAGTGATGGACTCGGAGGTCTAGTTCTGCTGGAGGGAGATAAGTGGTCCTAGATGGTCCACTTAAGGGTCTAGCCAAAATTGCTTCTTGACTCTATCGCATATCACCCATTTCCGTCCTTGGAGAACATAAGGCCAAGTTGCTTTGATACTCCTCCAAACCATTGAAGCGTCTATGGCCTCCAGAGAGTTGGGTATGTTGGAGGCATCGAAGTGATACTTTACGGAGAGGACTTGTACCTAGAGGGAGTTAGGCTGGGTGAGTAAGGCCCACCCTAATTTGGATAGGAAGGCATCATTAGTTTCTCTGATTTTCCAGATGCTCAGTCCCTTTAGCTCTTTTGGGCGATAGACACTATCCCAATTGACCAGGTGCATTTTCCTCGTGCCGTTGGAAGATCCCCAGAGAAACTGTCTCATAAGTTTTTCTAAGTCATCGCATAGACCACGAGGAAGGTGAACGGTCTACATTGTATATATGGGAAGTGCCGATATGAGGGCTTGAGTTAGGGTGAGTCTTTTGGCAAAAGTCAAAAGGTTGCCTGACCAGCTTGAAAGGTGCTGTTGGACTTTGTCGAGAACATGTTGACAGGTTCTTTTATTGGCTTTCTCATGTAGAAGGGGCACTCCAAGGTAACGTCCAAGATCGTTTGTCACTTGAAAGCCCAATTCTCTGCTTAATTGTCTCGCCATCAAAAGAGGGACATTCTTGGAGTAAAAACATCTAGATTTGTCATTGCTAATCTGTTGTCCTGAGGATGTGCAAAAAGTGCTCAAAAGATCTCGAATTATATGAACTTGGTCCGTAGAGGCCTCTAAGACTAGTATGAGATCACCAACGAAGAAGAGATGTGAAAGAGCTGGTCCTCATCGACTAAGATGTATGGGCTTCCATCTCCTTTGGGAAATGAAGTGTGTTATGAGATGGCCGAGTCGTTCCATATATAGCACGAAGAGGTAAGGAGAAATTGGGTCCCCCTGACGGATCCCTCTGGAAGGTGTGAACGCTTCGTTGAGTTCACCATTCCAATTAACTTGCATCGAAATCGAAGAGACACATTTCATAATCAGGTGAACCAAGGAATTCGAAATGCCAATGTCGAAAAGGTTTTCTTTGATGAAGTCCCAGGAAAGTCGATCATAGGCCTTTTTCAAGTCAACTTTTAGTGCAAGTATACCTTTTTTCCCAGATTTTCTACGCATGGTATGAATGACCTCTTGGGCAATAATTATGTTGTCGGTTATCAATCTTCCCAGCACAAAGGTGCACTGCGTAGGGGCAACGAGCGCATCTAAATGATGTTTCAGGTGGTTCACGATAATTTTCATAATCGCCTTGTAAAGCACTGAGCATAACGCAATTGGCCTGAAGTGGATGATAAACAGAGGGGACTACTTTTTGGGAATAAGGACCATAATTGTACGATTCAGCTCATCGTCCCATAAATCATGGCTAAAAATTTTTTGGATGAAGAGTGACAGTGAAGTCCCCACGGTGTCCCATTGAGATTGGTAAAAGAGAGCAGTAAATCCACCAAATCCTGATGCCTTATTGGGAGCCATTTCGAAGAAAGCCTTCCAGACTTCTTTCGAATGGATAGGACTATCTAGGTCAGTAGTTTCCTGGTGGGAGAGGGGTGGAAATTGGCCTCTGATAGGTAACGCTTGAAGGGTGGTTTGTTCAGACGTGTAGAGGAGCTGAAGGAAGGTTTTGGCTATCTGTTGGATGCTAGTCAGGTCCGAACCAATGCCTCCATTTTCATTTCTAAGTGTGCTTATTCTCTTTCTCTGTCATCTGGCCGATGTAAGAGTGTGATAATATTTTGTGTTCTGGTCTCCTTGGCCTAACCATTGGCATCTTGAGTGTTGATGACAATAAAGTTCCTCTTGGCAGAGGGCTTGTTCTAGTTTCGTGCGTAACTAATTATCTAGGTCACATAGAGAGTCGGACGGGCTGTCTTCCATGATTTGATGGATGCCTTAAAGCCGTGCCATAAGCCTCTTTTTTGATGAAAAATGTTCCCGAAGTTGGTACGATTCCAATGCTGAATATGGTCTGAAACCTCTTGGAGTAAGCCGGGGATACTAGTTGTGTCAGGTCTCCAAATATCTTCCACTATGCTAACAAATCGGGTGTCCGTCAACCAAGCAGATAGAAATTTAAAAGGTCGGGGGCTTGGTAGTTGGTGGTTGGTTAGAGGCAGGGTAACCAAGAGAGGTCTGTGATCTGACATGAGGAAGGGTAGGTAGGACACTGTGGTATGAGGGAAGTCCGACAGCCAGGAATTAGAGCATAGGACATGATCTAGGCGGGCTGGAACTGGCCCCTTTTTCACATGAATCATGGCTCGATGTACCCAACATCATGCAGGTGGCAGTCATTAATACATTGTCTGAAGGGTTCGTTGACAATGGAGTGATGTTGCAATCCTCCTCGTTTATCCTGGAGCTCTAATTTTGCATTGAAATCCCTTCCTAAGATCCAAGGTTTAATGGTGACACTGGCTATCCCGCGCAAATTATCCCAAAGAAAGTTTTGTACGGTATACTAGGGACTAGCGTAAATCGCAGTGAAGTCAAAGGACTTTTGATTCCATTTGATGTTGGTATGTATAAATTGCCTGTGGGATAGTAAAATGCGAACTTCAATGTCGGCATTCCAAAACAATCATATACCACCTGAAAATCTTTCTGTCTCCACCTGGAATGAATGAGAAAATCCTAAAAAGCGTATAGCCTTTAAGGCCTGTGGCCCACTAATACGAGGTTCAACTAAGACAACTAAACGAGAGTTATGCATGCGGATGTATTATTTGAGAATAGGCTAGAATGACTTGCCTCCCACCCCCTGAACATTCCATATGAGTATAGACATAGAGAAAATAAAGCGAAGAGGGAATCTGATTAATCGTGAAATGTTTCCATCTCGTCTGGCTGCATACAATGAGGCATGGAGTTTTGGGACGACTCGACCATTGAGGAATCTTGTATGGTTGGTGCCTTCGTGATCAAGGTGGACTCCTGGCCAGGATCGAGTGGTCGATCAGCGGGTAGCAAATGTGTGGTGGTGGACATCGGTGGCATGGATGTGGTGCATAATCCATACAGGTCTTCTTCCATGTCCTCACCCTCCCTAGTGTTCGGCATCGCCTGCAAGAAGGAAGGGTCGTGGATCACAACCTCTTGGTGGGTGGGGATGGAAATTGCCGTATGTTGGGGTGGATTCAAGATGGACGTTGCAAGCTTGGGTTTCGGGCCCATGTTGGGGAAGGGTTGGTAGAGGTAGGTTAGAGAGGTTTGGGTTGGATTAGACTGCGGTGGGTTGGACATATTTAGGGTAGGCTGGCTTGGGGGACTATTGGGCGAGGGCCCGTCCGTGTGGGTGGGTGTGCTCGACTTGATCTGATTGTTTATTTACTTTGGTGGAGTTGGTGCCAGGGACGAAGAGGAGCATGGGTGCTGGGTCACCTCCTCAGTCTGTAAAGAGCCGTTAGGAGGTGCGTGAGTCTCAGCTTGTGTCAGGATGGTATACCTCGAGCCTTTCGAAGGCTCGTGACCGTTGCTGTTATGCCTATCACTTCTTGGGATAATACCATTGGGGTTCTGGCGACACGTGCAATAATGGACTTGGATCCAAAGGTCATAGGTCACGTCGCTGTTGTTGCCTGCCAGAAGGTCGGAGCACGAGGTCGGTGAATTTTCTGAACTCGGACCTTCAATGTTGGGGTTAGCTTGTGGTTTTGAGGGGCAGGCATTCATGCCGTGACCTACCATTCCTCAGGTGAGGCAGATTTGGGGTAATCCCTCATATGCAACCTTAATTAGTTCCCCGTTTAGTTCTACTAGTGATTGGATGGGGTTACGAATGTTGATGTCCACAACAACTCTTGCAAATTTCCCCTGCTGTGATTATTGAGTGTGGTCGTCGATCTTGATGGTGTGACCTGAAAGGTTTCACAAAGCCTTCAAGATGGAGGGATAGTATCGGGCAATTGATAGTTTGGAGAATCTGACCCATGCAACAACGTGGGATATTTGGCCAGAAGACAGCCTAAACTCAGGGGTCTATAGTTGAATAGATAGAACGTGGCCGAAGATCACCAATGGCCCCTCGGTGAGAGCATACATAAAGTCTTCCGCTTCCATAATTTGATCAGGTAGAAATCATTGTCTAAATCAATGATCTTTTTTGGCCCTTTTAATGTCCACAATACATTCAGCCTGTTCTTGAGCATGTTAAATCCCATTCTCTGGCTGAGTAGCTTGACTACTACGACCTTTTCCCATTGTTTATTGAGTCTATTTCTGAATGTATTTGAAAGTTCAATGCCAGTGCCATGGGTGCTTGTTATTAGGTTAATGTCACCCTCTGTAGTCTCAATTGGGTCCTTTTCTGGCCAAGCGAGATCTTTGTCATCAGCAGCCTGATTGGTGCAGCCTAAGACGACCCCGCGATAACTTTGTTGGATTGTAGGGGGGTTATGGGATATGGGAGGTGAGCCTCGCGTTCTCGGAGGCAGACTTTCTTTGCAGTATGCCTGTCAGAATTAGCGGAGGTAAGGTTCGGACACATTCTTTCCAGGAAGCTCAAATACTGAGATGTTAGATGTCTGACGTTGAGCCAAATATGTTTTTCGTTTCATAAGCTTCAATGTTTGGCACCATCTGTCTTTGTTTTTGCTAACAAAGTGGTATCAGAGCACTTGCCTAGCTATCAGTGTTTTTCTTCTTCCTCTAACCCACACGCACCCACCTCATAATAAAAGCCACTGTTAGAGACAAAAGAGAGTCTCCTTCACTGCCAAAGCTAGAACCAGTAAAAAGGGAATTTGTTGGCCTATACATTTGCTCTTCTACACTGCTAAGAATACCAACAAAACCCTAAAAAATCAAACTCAAACGTTCTAGAGTTTGAAAGATCTGAAGCAGATACAACGTCTCTTGACTAGTAAATTCTAGAGAGAGAAATAAGCATTTAGAGAGAGACAGAAACAAAAAAATCCTACTTGAATCTTCCATTTTTTGAATTTTGACATTGGTCCTTCCATTTTTCACAAACTAGGGATTATGTTGTACATGGTCCTTCATACTTTGTGGGTTCCAAAGATCCTTTAGGAAACCACTAAATTGTTGGGTAGCCCCAAGATTCTTGTACTCGAGCATAGGTCAGTACAGATGCGGTTAATAAAGCTAAAGCTCCGACTAAGACCCAGATCTGTTGGTACTTCTCCATTTTCTTGAATAAGAAACAATGATGAACGGAGGCATGTTTCCATTTCAATTCCCAAAACTCACCAAAGAAAATTATGATGATTGGTGTATTCATATGAAAGCCTTGCTTGGATTGCAGGAAGTATGGGATGTTATTGAGAAAGGACTTGAAGAGCCTGAAAATGAAGATGATGTGATGCAAGCACAGAGGGATGCTTTATATCAAGCTCAGAAGAAAGATCAACAAGCTTCGACTCTCATTCATATATGTTTAGATGAAAACATGTTTGGAAAAGTATGGAGTGCTTCAATTGCCAAAGAACCATGGGAAATTCTGCATAATTCTTTCAAAGGTAGTGATAAGGTGGTCAAAGTACGTTGTCAAACCTTGAGAGCTGAGTTTGAGTCTCTCAAGATGAAAAGTTTAAAATCAATTTCTTCATATTTTTCTAGAATTCAGTCAGTTGTTAACCAACTCAGACGATATGGAGAAACTCTACAAGATTCTCGTGCCGTTGAAAAGATTTTGCGATCTTTGGATCCAAAATTTGAGTATATTGTAGTGGTAATTGAAGAATCAAAGGATTTAGATTTAATGTCTATTGATGAGTTGACGAGCTCAATGTAAGCTCGTGAAGAATGGATGATAGAGAAGGAACCTCAATATGATGAAATTCTTCTTTCGAAATTGTCTTTAAAAGACAAGGATAAAAAGAAGGATTTCACTCTAAGAGGAAAAGGAAGAGGTAGATTTCGTGGTCATGGACGTAAAAATTATCAAGGTAGAGGGAGAGGAAGATTTAATAGAAACTCTATCAACTTCGAAGATTCAAATTAGAGACAGCCAGTAAGAGAACGTGGCAGAGGAACTTGGCACAAATGGGTATTAAAAGAGCTAATGTGTAGTGTTATAATTGTGAAAAATATGGTCATTTTGGCTCTGAATGTAGAAATGGAGCTAAAAAGGAAGACAAAAATTATTGCATAAAGGAGACAATGAAGAAGAATCAGCCTTTTTGTTAACGTATAATGAAGAAAAAGATCAAGAAATATAGCTTTTGGATAGTGGTGCAAGTAACCATATGACAGGCAAGAAAAAATTATTTGCTTCTTTGAATGAATCTTTTAGAAGAACTATTTCTTTTGGAGATGACAGAAATGTGAATGTTGAAGGGATAAGTAATTTTATGATTTTAGTTAAAAATGTATCTCATCAATTTATTTCCCAAGTATATTATGTGCCTTTGCTCAAAGAAAATATTTTGAGTTTAGGCCAACTTTTAGAAAAAGGTTATGATATTCGATTGAAGAGTGGTGGATTAAAGATTAGAAATTGTGAAGATAAGTTGATTGCTATAGTTAAAATGTCAAAGAATAGAATGTTTTCTCTTAAACTTCAAACTGATAATGTGAAGTGTTTGGAAGCTTGTGTGATGGATTCTTCTTGGCTTTGGCATCAACAAATGAGACATTTGAACTTTGATAGTTTGAAGCAATTGGTGAAAGAAAAGGTGGTGCATGGCTTGCCTCTTATTGATCATCTAAATTAGATTTGTGAAGGTTGTATTTATAGGAGCATTTCAGAAATAGCTTTCCAAAGGAATTATTTTCAAGATCATCAAAGCTACTCCAACTTGTACATGTTGATATATGTGGCCTAATTAATCCTCTCTCTCTCAGTAAAAAAAAAGTATTTCTTATTGTTTATTGATGATTTTAGTCAAAAAAATTATGTTTATTTTTTGAAAGAGAAATCTGACGCTTTTGAGACCTTAAAAAAATTCAAAATGTTGGTGGAAAATGAAAGTGGCGATTTGATTAAAACCTTGAGAATAGATAGAGGTGGTGAGTTCACTTCCAAACAATTTGATGATTTTTGTGAATCTTATGGAATTAGAAGATTCATGATAGTCCCAAGGTCACCACAACAAAATGGTATTGTGGAGAGGAAGAATATAACCCTTCTGGACATGACTAGAAGCATGTTAAATAGCAAACACATACTTACAGAATTATGGGCAGAAGAAGAAAATTTCAGCTATATATTTAAGCAACATATGTCCATACAAAAAGCTTGCAGAAAATTACTCCTTAAGAGGTATGGAGTGGTAAAAAACCAACTCTTTCTCATTTAAGAGTTTTTGGTTGTGTTACGTATGCTCATGTTGCTGATGAAACAAGAGTAAAGCTAGATGACAAAAGTGAGAAGCTTGTGTTTATTGGCTATGGTGCAAAGTCTAAGGGTTATAGACTTTATAATCTTAGAAATAAGAAGATTGTTGTTATCCGAGATGACAAGTTTGATGAAAATGCTTGTTGGAATTGGGAAAATCAACAGGAAGATTAGAACGTTCTTCCAATGTTTGATGCTGATTTTATTCAAAATGAAAATGAACAACCTATGTCTCTTAAAATATCTTCTCCAATAATAACTCATGTTGTTTTGAGTCCTTCAAGCTCCTCCAAAAGGCCTTAAAAGATAAGAAGCCTTCAAGACATTTATTCAGACACTAATGAAACCAACGTTTTTGCTCTCTTTTATTTGTTTGCAGCTGCAGAACCATTAACCTTTAAATATGTAGTAGAAGATCAAAAATGGAGAAAGGAAATGGATGAAGAAATAAATTCCATTCGCAAAAATGATATGTGGAGATTGGCAATTCTTCCAAAAAGTAAGCATGCTATTGGTGTCAAATGGATTTGCAAAATCAACTAAAATGAAAGAGGAGAAGTTCAAAGCCAGATTTGTTGCTAAGGGTTATAACTAACAACAAGGCATTGATTATGATGAAGTCTTTACTCCAGTTGCTCATTTGGAAACAATCAGATTAATCATGGCATTGGCTGCACAAAAAAAAAGGAGAAATTTTCAATTGGATGTCAAATATGCATTCTTGAATGGACACTTAGAGGAGGATGCTTATATTGAACAACTTCCTAGATATGTTGTCAAAGGTCATGAAGATAAAGTGTTGAAGTTGAAGAAGGCCTTCTATGGTTTAAAGCAAGCACTAAGAGCTTGGTATAGCCGCATTGATAATTACTTTGTTCAAAAGGAGTTTATAAAATGTCCACTTGAATATGGTCTTTATGTGAAGAAAAAGGAGAATGGTCATACATTACTTGTTTGTTTGTAAGTTGATGAATTAATTTTTACAGGAAACATTTCAGCCTTATTTGGTGAATTTAAAAAGGAGATGACTGGAGCATTTGAGATAATTGATATAGGGCTTATGTCCTATTATCTTGGAATTGATGTGAAACAATCAGATGAAGGCATTTTTGTCTCACAAAAGAGTTAAGCAATGAAGATTTTGAAAGAATTCAACTTGAAAAATTGTCAACCAATTTCTACACCAGTTGAACGTGGAGTAAAGCTATCAAGATTTGAAGATGGTGAAAAGGTGGATTCAACTATGTATAGAAAGCCTATTGGAAATTTGAGGTACTTGACTTGTTCTAGACCTGATATTCTTTATGGAGTTGGAATTATTAGTCGATATATGGAGTCTCCAATTGTCACTCATTTAAAGGTTGGTAAGAGGATTTTGAGATATGTCAGGGACTCATGATTATGGCTTGTTTTATTCATCTTTCATCAATTGCAATCTGGTTGGGTACATCGATAGTGACTGGGGAGGTAATGTTGATGATAGAAAAAGTACTAGTAGTTTTCTGTTTAGACTTAGAGATGTTGTATTCACTTGGAGTTTAAAGAAGCAACCCATCATAACTCTTTCAACATGTGAAGCAAAGTAAGTGGCTACTACTGCTTACGTTTGTCATGCTCTATGGTTGAGAAAATTATTAAAAATCATGTCTATGTCACAAGAAGAATCTAATGAGATTTTTGTTAATAACAATTTTGTAATTGCATTGGGGAAAAAAATCTTATTTTTCATTATAGGGGCAAGCATATAGATAAAAGATTTCATTTTATACAATAATAAATCAACAAGAAGGAAGTGCGGCTCAAGTATGTAAAATCTCATGATCAAATTGCAGACATATTCACCAAGACATTGAAGGCTGAAGATTTTGCTACACTGTGAGCAAGACCTGGTATAACCAGATTTTGAGTTTAGAAGGGAGTGTTGAAAATATTTTTCATAAAATCAAATTAAAATTAAATGTGCTATTATGTTTAGAAGTCTGTTTAGTTTCTTCAGAGGCCTGTTTCGTTTCTTGAGAAGAGATGTCTTGCATTTTTATATAACTATTATTCTTCTGTAATAAAATTGACAGACGTTAAGCTAAAGAGTTTTTTCGTTTTACAAGTTTCAATGTTTGGCACCATCTGTCTCTGTTTTTGCTAACAATTAATGCCAGTATCTCCTTACTTGATATCCACGGCAAGGTATCTTTGGCCACTTTCTCTTTTCCACTTTTATAAACCACGTCAAAGTTATAGCCAATAAGCTTAGGCAACCAAGTCTATTGAATGGCATCGACACCCTCTATCTAGCAGGTACTTCAGACTCTTATGGTTCGTTATCAGTCTAAAAAATATTCTTTTCAGATAATGGTGACAATGTTTCACCTTTTGAATCAATACTAGGAATTCCTTCTTTTAAATCGACAGTCCCTGATGCTTGGGAGCTAATGATTTACTGAGGAACGTAATCGAGTATCCCTCTTGTTGGAGAACAAACCCTATACCTATTCCACAAGTGTCAGCTTTGACTATAAATTGTTGAGAGAAATATGGAAGTGTAGGCACTAATGTTGATATTAACGAATCTTTTGAATGCTTGTTATTATTTTGTGCTCCATTCTCAACTTCTTGCAATGTGATTTTTTAATAACTCATTCCAAGGTTTAGCATTGATTCCATAATGTTTAATGAACCTCCAATAATATCCTGTGAACCCAAAAAAACCTTCGAGTTTCTTCAAGGTTTGTGGTAAGGGTCAATTCTATATGGTATGGATCTTGTTGGCATTCGTAAACACCCCTATTCATGAATTGAATGGCCTAAGTACTCGATTTGTCTTGCCCCAAACATTGCATTTTTTACCTTCAAGGAAGAGACAATGTTGCTTCAAAACTTGTAATACTTTATATAAGTGATCCAAATGCTGCGTGTAATCCCGATTGTAAATGAGGAGGTGATCAAAGAACACTAGCAGAAACTTCCGCAGGTATGACCAAAAATTTTCATTTATCAAACTTTGGAATGTCAACAGTGCATTAGTTAGGTTGGATGACATTACTAAGAACTCAAAATGTCCTTCGTAAGTTTTGAATGTTATTTTTGGATTGTTATCTCCCTTCATTTGAATATGGTGATACCCAAACTTGAGATCCAACTTTGGGTACCAGTTTGAACCCCTTAACTCCATTAATTCTCCGATAACCAAAATTGGGAACTTGCTTTGATAGTGTGCTTATTTATTTCTTTGTAATAGACGCACATTAGTTAGGTATTATCCTTCTTCTTAACTAGGATTACAGGCAAAGTGTAAGGGATAATGCTTGTCCTTTTGAATCCCTGCTCTAACTACTCCTGCATCTCATGCTCGATTGCCTCCTTTTTTTTTTTTTTCAAAATACTAGTATGGCCATATGTTCACAGGTTCCACTCCTTGCTTGAGTAGGATACTGTGATCTTAAGTTCTCTTGGGTGGTAGCTGCTTGGGCTCTTGGAAGACCGCTCTATAATCTGCCCAACAAGCCTTCTGATTCTTTTTTGTATTGGAACAATTTTCCCAGGACAAGTTTTGTATAAGATACTCAACCGAATTTTTCAACCTTAATATAAATAGAGAGCTTTTATATGAGTACGTAATCAACTTATAAAGTCCTTCACTTGAGATGTCCCGTGCAAACTCCTTGGGATTACCTGCCAATCTTGTAGTTCTTCCTCTCTACTGAAACTCCATTGTTCTCTCCTTAAAATCATGGAGTACATTATTAAGGGTAGCCAACTAGTAGATTGGAAGAACTAAGTCACAACCCTCCTATTTTGATAAGTAATGCCTTGGTAGTGAAACCTAATCCCTGAATCTTCCACGTGAACTTCTTATATATTCTGCGGCATTTGAGCTTAAGTCCCTCTCCTACTATTATACTTAATGTAGGATTCTTCGTCACCTCTAAGTGTCCCTTCTTAATTGACCCCCCTTCTAGAAAGTTACGGGTGCTCCCACTGTCAGTGAGGATATGCAAGGGTCTTGTAATGGCTGCCAATTAAACGCATTTGCTTGAATTCTCCTAAGTCCCTTAACCACCACATTGCCTATATGGAAACCATTGGATTAATTGAAATTTTTGCTTCATTATCTTTGTTTATTTATTCATTTCCTGCCATATCTTTTTCCTTCACCATGTAAAGTTGGAATTGCTTCTTTTTTAAAATTATGTCCCATAGTGTATTTCTTATCTCACTATAAACACAACCCTTTCAATCTCTTCTCATCAAAATCCTTACCATTCAAGGATTTGGTGCTTCCTATATTCTAATTGAAGCTAGTTTTATTGATGTTACCTGAATGTCCCAGAGTGGGAAGCAAGTTTTCTTCGAAATAGTTCCTTGCTTAAGAAAGGATAGAGATAGCACTTTTGTTTGCTTGATTCACTCCCATACCACCTAATGGTATCGATGTCTTGGTTCCTTTTTTTGAAATAAACCAATATACTAGCAACCACTATGGCCACCTACTTCCTCACAAGTGTATACACTTGTTGTAGGGATTACGAGTCTATCATCTTCACTATTAGCTCTAATTCAGGTTTCAAAACTTTCAAAAAAATCCTATCAAATACGTCTCTAGAAGTGATAGCTTGTTTGAATATTTTTCGAATTGGTAGCAATAATCCATCACTGATATGTATTAAACTCAGGTTTTAAAATCAGGTTAGACATAAAAATGGTCAAAAGAAAGGTTTAAGATTTAAAGGTTTAACCTGTATTAAACCATTATAAAACTGATATGTAATAAATAAGAATAAAAATTATAAGAGTAACTAAAAATAAAATATTTATTAAAATAGAAAATACATTAATGTTTTTTTAATTTTGATCAATAAATACTAATATTTTTACTATGATAAAAATTTAAAATTGACATCTTCATCTTATTTTAGAATTTTACTATTTATTTCAAGTATAATCTTTTTTATACTAAACTTGTCACGACTCGGAACCACATCAGGCACATGACAACCGCTACATACCCGGGCTAAAGATACTCATTGTACCCTTAACCCGACCATACAAGGCTAACTGGGAATCTTAAAAAATTTAGGTAGCACAATGGCTATATTTTGAAAATCCCAAAATGAAAAACACTTGTACATTAATTTCAAACACACCTCTATATTCACATTAAACTTTAACAACAATACAAAACGTTCATACATCAGGTCATTTAAAAATAAAAAATAAAGAGTTATTTTACAAAATTATAAGCATACCAACATGATCATGAGCCACTATACGACAAAAGTATAAAATAGAGACTATCCACGTGCGGTAATACCCCGAAAATGTTAAAAGGCTGCACGAATCACTCAGAGCTTCAATCTCACTAAATTAACCTGCATGGTTGGAAAGCAGAGGGATGACTACACTATGTACTCAGTGAGCAGGTAAAATATATATCGCAAATATAACCCAGTACACACAAAAATGGTCTAAATAACTTAAGGACAATTTTATACATCTATCATACATGTGACCATCTATAAAGTTAATATGCATGACATAAAAATACATAGACCTAGTCTATGACTCAACCCATATTGGTTAGGAATCACATAGGCCTAGCCTATTAATCACTTATTCAATGAATATAGGTTCCAGTTCTAGTACACAAGAGCAGAAAAATATCACATGTAAATCTCAAATCTTAGAATAAGCCAAAATAGTTGCGTGTATCACCACTAGTCAGCCAAACTAATGTGCACACCCACCAATTCTTGGTGTTGGCTCGACTTTCATCTGTGGTGAATCCAGACTATTGTCGAGAAGAGCATCATGACCCTAGGTGATGACCTTGATGATAACCAAGCCTCTAAGTGTCCAATCACCTGCGAGTCTTATAGAAAGGCGTCATTACAAGGACTTAACTTTTATGTACCAATGTCAAGGGTATAGGGGCCATTTAATCTGATGTGCCCAACACACGATTGGCTAATCGTTTCCTCCCCAATCACAAAAAAATCATATACAAATATTTAGTACTAAAATCAAGCAAGGTACCATGCATTTATTTATCGATCCAACCAATAAAATGGAACCTTGCCATGGCTCTAAGCCAAAAGAGGACATATACATACAACATATATGACTCAGTTATGCATATGTAAATTCCAAAACATTATTTTGGTGACCAGACCATTAGGTATGCAATCACCCACGAGTCCTGTAACAAGATATCATTACAAGGACTAGACTTTTATATACCAGCGTCAAGGGTACGAAGGTCGCTTAATCTGATGTGCCCAGATACAATTGGCCAACTGTTTCCTCACCAATCACAAAAATCATAGACAAATATTTAGTAATATAATCAACTAAGGTACCATGCCTTTATTTATCAGTCCAACTGATAAAATGGAACCTTATCATGGCTTTAAGCCAAAAGAGAACATAAACATGCAGCATACATGACTCAGTTATGCATATGTAAATTCCAAAACTATATTTCATGCAGTAAAGTCATCTTTTGCACTCCAAGTGGAAAGTTATTCAAAACAATGTCATTTATTAAATACGTAAGTATACTAACATCTATTTGATATTCAATTCTACTATGCATTACCTAGGTTCAAAATTCACATACAAGTCATTATGCATGTCTTGTGTTGTCCTAGTCCCATTTGAGAGATATGTTTTCCCCAACTCACCTCAAAAGATGGCGTATACTCCTTTGACTTCAACAATCCTTAATACGAACTCTTTGATTCACAGTTCCTGAGCCTTTACAAATATAAATGCAATATATTTACTACTCAAACATATATCTCAAATTTATACACCATCATATAAGTGAATAAAACATACTATCACAGTTTTTAAGCTATAGGGTTCGGCCATGAATCTTCTTATATTTTTACTTCCCTTATTATTCACACAAGCTTTCTTTTGCATTTTCCAAGGTGTATAATGCCTTTGATCTAATACTTACAACTTTGAAATCATAATTAAGCATATTTTTATCCAAGCAAATTAGGCCACTACTCATCAATCTCAACAAAAGTTCAAGTTTGATCTAAGCATACATGAAAGCCTCTTTCTAATGCACACCATTACAGTCCTTAAATCCTAAGCCAAATTCACTTAGGCATTTTATCAAACACCTAAATGCATAAACTTGAAAACCTCCTTCTAACATACTTCTTCGTCACTTTTTCATCATCAATTCATATTATACATACACAATTAACATCATATAATTCATTTAAACTATCAATTTCAAAAGATATTCAAAATTCATCAACTATCACCAAAGAGAGGGCATTTCGATTTTCACTTAAGGAAGCTTCTCTATGACTCATTTCATTCATCTAAACCATATTTCATGCATATTCAAGCATGGAGAACAACATATCCGAACACCAAAGTCAAAATCATAATGTAGAGAGATGAGACAAAATTTACCTAAACTTTCCTTTGGTAATATTTTAGGATCCTTTTAGAATTTCTCAAATATAATGATAGATTTGAGTTCCTTGATCCCAAATTAACTTAAAACACCTTGGTTTGAGTTGGAAAATAAAAAATTTGGTGGAGATTTAGGTGATGGCCGAAACTTTCTCTTCTCCTTTCTTCTCCTTTCTTTTAAATAAAACAAAGTGTTTTAATGTCAAATAGTGAGGTGCACGACCATACACAAAGAGAAAGGTCTAGAATGTTGACTCTTCGTTGACCAAAAATGGTGAAATTACCTTTTTTTTCCTTAGTTTATATGAAATTATCATTATATCCTTCAAACTTTTCCTAAATTTGCAATTAAGCCCAAAATTTGGGAATGATCAAAGATTTTATTTTCATGATAGTCCCTAGACTTTTGAAGGTTATCATTAAGTCCTTTAACTTTATAAAATTAAATATTGGTCCTCCAAGAATTGAAAAATTACTTTTAAATCCCTTACGTACATTAACTTTTTCAATTAAGCTTTCTAAGTGTCCCATAAATCTATAAATCATGTCTAGTCACTTTTAAAGCATTAGAACACATTTAACTAGGCCACCATGGCCATATCCATCCAATGAACTTAGTTTTACACACTTAGAAGCTTATATGTTAGAAATCTCTAAGATTTTACATACCAAATGAACTCTAAATTCATATAAAGGCGTGTATACCGAAAGGATTCAAATACGTTTTTGAGCTCATATACATCCATATATATATATATATATATCAATATACTATAATATCTTTGAGTATAGACCAATATAAAAAGGGCTCAAGAGTCTAGCGTTACAAGTCCTCCCCCCTTAAAAGAGTTTCTTCCTAAAAACTGCTAAGTTGAGGATACAAATAGATGGGGGTACTGATGTCTCATAGCTTCCTCAGGCTCCCATGTCATCTCCTCGATCTTGTCACTTTTCCAAAGAACTTTGAATGGGGGAACTTCCTTATTGCATAACCTCTTTATCTGCCGATTCAGAATCTGAACTGGTTTAACCTCAAAACTCTAGTCTTCTCTGAGCTTCACTGAAGGTGTCTCCAAAATATGAGATGGGTCCTATTTATACTTTTTAAGCATCGACACATGAAACATATTATGGATCCTATCCAAATCAAGAGGCAATTCCAATAGATATGCCACAGTCCTGATGCGCTCCAGGATACAAAAAGGTCCGATATATCATTGGTTCAGCTTCCTTAGACTTATAAAATCGGATTATTCCTTTCCATGGTGATACCCAAAGCAAAACCATATCACCAGCAACTGCAAAATCCAATGATTGTCGCCTCTTATCTATATAACTTTTTTGACGATCCTAAGTAGTTTTCATTTTCTTCTAGATGAAGTGGTAATTTCTATCAATTTGGCTCCTTCGACTTTAGCTGTACCAACCTCATCCCAATATAGAGGTGTGATTAAGTGTAATTTGCGTAATAATCTACTCGTTTTATGCTTGAAAATCGCAAGTGTACTGGTCGTGACATGTAGTTAAAAAGCAGATATTGATCCCACAAGGATTGATGCCCAACTATCATTTAATTTATATCAAACTTTGTTTAAGAAAGAAAATTGTTTAATGGAACTAATTTGGAAAATTAAATTAAGATTGAAAGACTAATAATGAGCAATAGACAAGCAAGAAGCAAAAATTTAGAATCAAGAATTAAAAGGTTAGAGATTACTTTCTTCCTATTTCATCTCCCTCCTATTTTATTAATCAAATTATGTCTCACCCAAGATTTCTAAATGTATTAACTATCCTCTCTCAAGGTGTAATTAATTGTCCCCAATCAAATTAAATGAAATCAATTGGACGATCTCTCGACCTCCTTAATCACTCAACCAATTTAACTAGTTGTTAAATTATCCTATAGGTGATCAATTTATCTAGCTGAGACCTCTCTTTTAACTAATTAATTAATGTTATGATTGTAAATCTATAGGTCGCCAACTCTCACTGTACAATCCTACATAAATTATCTTACTCACTATCTCGATTGGTTACAAGATAGAAAAAAAATCAACAATCATCAAAGACACTTTCATTTAATTCAACAAGATAGGAGTTTTAACAAAGTAGGTCAAAACCAATCCCTAAAAATAAATCAGCCAATTATGGTCTATATGAAATCATCAACATTCAAATAAACCATTTTACAAAGAATAAAAGAAGTAAAATTGACAAAAAATTGAATAAAGAAACTCTTTCTATTCTTTGCCAAAATCTGGAAATTTTGGTGTTGATGAGCTATTTTCCTCAATCTTGATGATTGTCCTTGAATTCATTCCTTCCTCAAGACTCAAAACTTATGTTCCTCACTCAAGGAGGCCTTTTTCTACATAGGGTTTCATCCCCTGAGCTGTGGAGCCTTTTTCATGGCCCTTTTCTACAAAGGGTTTTGTCCCCTCAGTTGTGGAGGCATTTTTATCTTCTTTTGTCCCAAAACCCTGAAGTTTACTTTAAGCCCATATAATGTCTCGAATTAAAGTTCCCATGATCTTGGGATTTGGCATGATTCCAACGATCGTGGGAATTTGTAACAAAATGTCTCCCCTTCTCTTCTCCTTTTTGATCTCTAACTCAATCTCCAAGTTGCTTAATCTTCCTACACACAAAAAAATCAATTCTTACCCTAAATTAACATCAAACACAAATAAACAACAATGAAGATCAAACTAAACAAAAACATACAAAATGGATCCTAAACTACAACAATAATCTACTATTATGCAAGAGACACTTGCCAATTACCTAGAAAAATATAGACTAATACACAACTACTAACATCCCCACACTTAAATCTTTGCTTTTCCTCAAGAAAAATAAATATAACCAATCAATTCTATCACTTCATCTTCATAAAGATCAAAGCATACAATCTCTCAAATTTTGGCTAACTTAAATATTAAGTTAATACACATATCATGACTACTTTTTCATTAATGTACATAAGCAAACTTAATAATTGACACCATCACTTAAAGATAAGTATATATGTAAAATGAATCTTCCTCACGGTTTTCACTCATTTCTCTCAAGTGTTTAATGGTAAGTGTTTTGCTCAAACTTCCTATAGGAAACTACACTACCGTAGGCTTGCTAATACACCAATTCTCCTTTACAATTACTGCATGCAGAAATAGATCAAAAGGGCTTGTATAAGGTTGTAATGTGGTAAGGGTTAAGGTGGGTAAAGAGGGCAAAAGGTTAAGCACAAGCATTCGTAAAATAAAAAGTAAATGAAAAGGATAACAAACATACTTCAAGACATACAGATGTAACCAATACTCTGCTCTCATTGAAGCTACTTAATTATTTTTCCTTTTTCTTTTGATTTCTTTTTTTCTCAACGAATTTTCTTTTTTTCTTATATTTTTCCTTTTTCTTCATACATGGAAGAACTATGAATCAAAATAACAACATCTACAATGTAATTCGCAGGCAGAAGTATCCTCAAATCATCTCAGTAATAATTTTCACAATGATCCATACTAATGTATTACATAATACTCTACTTAAGCTTATGAATGGGTAGATTAATGGGGTTCTGGGTTTCAAATTTTTTTAGGTATTTTCAAGAAACAAAAGGTTAAGGCTCAACAGGGGTAGCAAGGGATAATCAAAGGTGGGTCATTTATGCCAAGAGTTAACACAAAAAGGGCCTTAATCATCTCTATACTCAAACCAATTCAAAGCAAGTTCCGAAGGTAATAACCTAAGGAAGTATCACTTAACAAAGAAATAGAATGACTATAGATGGAGTTATATGGCTCAATCCTCACATTGGCTCAAATGAAAACTCATCATGTATCTCTATACTACCTTATTGCTCAAATGTCATTTTGTGAATAAGCTTATGTAACCAACTACTTTTCATCACTTAACATGGTTCACTTTCTATTTAAGTAGCCTAATCCAAGTTTAATCATGCATTCAATCTAATTCAAACTAGCATAACAGAATCTCATGGAAATATCTATCAAAATTATTCAAGTGTAGTTTTATTGCTAACACAAAGCACATGATATACCTAAATATGCTTCTTATTTAACAAAATGTGAACAATGCAATTGAGAAAGTCAATGTCACCTCCGTACACTTAAAGATCACATTGTCCTTAATGTGACAAGACAACCACCAATTAAGGAAAAATGACATCAAGCTAAACAAAAGAAATTGAAACAAACAAATGATATTAAACCAGATAAAAGAAAATGAAATCAAACCAAACCAAAATAACATGAAACCAAAAAAAAGAAATAATACTAGATCCAAAATATATAAAACCAAACAAAAGACATAATATAAACAAAAGATCTTAAACCAAACAAAATAAATAATAAAATTGAAAAGTTTAAGGTAAGAAATGGCTAATGGAGATGATGGTGGTGACAGTATTAGAGAGGGAGCTTTAAAATTTTTCCTCTGATAGAATTTGAGGAACCTCTTCTTCAAGCTGTGCTATTCCTTGTGGACTTGCCATATTTAGGTGCCAAGCTCATTGATTTGGGATGTCATTTGTTGCTGATTGGAGGCCATCTAGTTAAGGATTTGTTGAAATTTGTTACCCTTCATTGGTGCACTTAGTTCCTCCTCTACTGCTTCTTCTCTTGGTTCTGGGACTATTTAGGATGTGGAGGGGTCGAGTAGTGACTATATCTTTGTCCCTCCTGCTCCTCACTGCAGTACTAGTTTGAGGATTTCGGAATTCTGTAGAATGGAACTCCAAAATCTCAGACCACCTTAAATAAGATATGTCAAACATACAGTATGGAGTTATATGCACATCTTCCACATTAAAATTATAAAACGAAGCCAAAGTAGTAACAATATGAGACATGCTAAAATATGAACTCTTTTTATTTACAGCACTTACTATTGATCAAAAAATCCTAAAAAGCGTATTGATTTTTATTCTCCGATCCAAGCACTACAAAAAAAGTTCCTTAGCTAAGCATTTGTTACTTTCAGATTTATTAAACACAGATAAGCATGTAAATTTAAGCAAAAGTAAATGCTTGGCACTATGGATTAAAGAGTTGGGTTCATTCCTATAGTCAAAGTTCTCTTCCCCTGCTAGAGTTTTTCAATAGTTATCTACATCAAAATCATCGTGATCATCTACAATTTTTGTATTTCATAAATCAAAAGGAGCACGCATGATATTATAATCCAATTTATAAACATTGCTGAATAACCTAAATCAGAAATCATCCATTTTAGGGTTATATTGGACAGTAGTAAAAAACTCTATGGTCATCATAGGGTAAATAGGTACATCGCACCAAATGAACCTATTCCAACCTATGTTTGCAACTAGTCGCTCAATTTTCTACCTCACTCCTATGGTGTCTAACAATTCAAATTCAAAACACCAAGGAGTGCCTATTTCTCTAGCCCTAAGGTCTCGAAAATGTATACCTTCTTCCTCTAAATAAACTGGGAATGAAGCACGATAAGCTACCACTAAATCGGGCTCACCTTTATCAGAGACTTGAAGGTGGAGTTCGTCAACTAGTTTTGGAGTCGTTATCTTCTTTGGTGCCATTGTAAGAAAAAATATGTAAAAATGAGAAAGAGATAAGTGAATTCAATTTTTAGAGAGAGAGAACAAAATCTAACCCAAATCCTTGTGGTTTTAATGATTAATGTATGAAAACAGTACAGGATTGTAGGATTAACAAAAATAGATAAAGAAAATAACAAGAATCTAGAAGAAAATGAAGAGTTTTAGAGAGTGGAAGGAGAGTTTTCGTGGGTTAGAGAGAGAAGCATTGAAAATTTCAAGAGTGAATGAAGGAAAAAAAAAGGAGAGGGAAATTTAAATTTCCTTTTAGATGGAATCGTGGGAATTCCCACAACTCCCATGATCGTGGGATTACTCTCCAAAAAGTTTCTAGAGAGATTTTTCAAAATCATGGAAATCACCTCCATTCCCACAGTCGTGGGTAAATTTCGAACGATCGTGGGAATCACTCCAATTCCCACGATCGTGGGATGGGGTGATTCTTCTACTTCTAAATCTTATTACAACCTTAGCGTGTATTCTCCATAATCCTACAACCTACAACCTACAAATGTAGTAAGATAATGTTATCAACAAGAAATTCACAAGTTGAAATTCAAATAAACATCAATCAAACCCAGAACAAACCTAAACATAACTAAATGAATCAAATGAATAAATAAACAAAAACGATCAAAACCAAGTAGAATTCCATGGGTTGCCTCCCATATAACACTTCTTTTAACTTCGGTAGCTTGACTCTCTATCTTTTGAAACTCAGTCAGGATCAATTATAAGTGGCTTGCTTCCACCTTTTTCGTTCAACACTAGTTTTGTAGCCTGTGAGTAAGCTACAAATTGCAAAATAATCAAAAGGACAATATGGATAACATTATGAAAATCAATTAAGCTCAATAATGTCCTTTTTTCAATGAACTGTCAACATAATAGGGAATAACAAAACTCCCTGAATCTTCCATTGACTCCAACAGTTTGTCCTGTATGAAAGTTAGTTGCTCTCTTTCTTGCTTAATCATCTTTATATCCTCTGCTTCTACTTCCTGAATAAAGACTTTTATAACTTCTTCAAACTTGATGTCTGTTGTCATCTGTTCTTCATCCTTTTGTTCTTATGAAGATTCGAACGTATTAATTTTTCTAAAAGAGCTACTATCCTTCAGATTCTTTAATACATAATTCATATTGAATGTCACTTGATTATCATCAATCCAAAAGATTTCTTTTCATGAGCATCTACCCAATATTTTTCGATGTTCACACATGGTATATCAAGAATTGCTGAATAATAGGGAAGGTTTTCATCCTTTTCTTCATTCTCTTTCTTAATTTCTTAGTCTTCTATAAGGTAAGGTTTAGTATGGTCTTCCACTGGTTCATTTTGTTCTTCCTTATTTCTAAGTGTGATAGCCTCACATTGCTCTTGTTGATGTAATTCCATATTGCTCATAGAGTCTTCCACACTTCTCTTACAAAATCCATGGTAAAGCTATCTTACTTGAATCTCTAGGTTGTGAATAGAAGCGATATGATTTTCAAAAACTTGATCGAGTTTCTTTTCTCGTCTCTTCTAACTTTCCTCCTGGTTAGAAAACATCATCTTCTGGTTCTCTTCCATATCTGTTAGCTTCTCCATGATTTTGTCGAATTTGGAATCCCAAGAACTGAACTCATCTTACTGAAATTCAAATAGGTCTTGATGTCCCATGCGAGTACTTGCACTGTTAGACTAATAAAAATACGGGTGGCTCTACCACCGCGGAGTTTGCATATTTCAATAAGAATTGGTACTTCCCCAATTGTACTGCGCCTTATTGTAATTTGCAAAAGTTCTTTGCTCTCTGTAATATCTATCTTCCATCATTGTTCTTTCTATTTCTTCTAGGCAGCTAGCTCTTCAAATGTCTCATTCCTCATTCTAAGATGTCTTGATGTGTTTTATGATACAAGATAGTTTGTCTTTACCAAATTATATCGATCTTCTCGTACTCCTTATGTTTATGCATCTGCAAATACACAAGGAAAAGTATATAAAATTCTTATATCAAAGTAATCTAATCTAAACAAGATGCTAAATAGTTAATCCTCGGAAATGACGCCAAAAACTTAATCGAGTGTAATTTTCACAACAATCTACTCATTTTACGCTCAAAAACTGCAAGTGTACAGGTCATGACTTGTAGTTAAAAAGTGAATATTTATCCCATATGGATTGATGCCTAGATGCCATTTAGTTTAAATCAAAATTGTTTAAGAAAGAAAATTGTTTAATTGAACTAATCTGGAAATTTAAATTTAAATTGAAAGACTAATATTGAACAATAGACAAAACCAAGATGTAAAAAATTGGAATCAAGAATATAAAGAGTAGAGATTACTTTCTCCCCATTTTGTCTCTCTCCTATTTTATTAATCGAATTATGTCTTAACCAAGATTCCTGAATGTATTAACTACCCTCTCTCAAGGTGTAATTAATTGCCCCTAATCAAATTAAATGAAATCAATTGGACAATCTCTTGACTTACCTAATCACTCCACCAATTTAACTAGTTGTTAAACTATCCTATAGGTGATCAATTGATCTAGCTGAGATCTCTGTTCTAACTAGTTAATTAATGTGAAGATTGTAAGTCTATAAGTCGTTAACTCTCGCTGTATAATCCTACAAAAATTATCTTACTCACTCTCTCGATTGATTACAAGATAGAAATAAAATCAACAATCATCAAAGACACTTTCATTCAATTCAATAAAATAGGAGTTTTGACAAAATAATTTAAAAACAATCCCTAAAACTAAATTAGCTAATCATGGTCTCCATAAAATCATCAACATTAAAATAAACCATTTTACAAAGAATAGAAGAAGTAAAATTGAAAAAAATTGAATAAAGAAACTCCTTCTTTTCTTTGCCAAAATCTAGAAATTTTGGTATTGACGAGTTATTTTCCCCAATCTTGATGATAATCCTTGAATTCATTCCTTCCTCAAGACTCAAAACTTGTGTTCTTCACTCAAGGATGCTCTTTTCTACAAAGGGTTTTGTCCCCTTATCTGTGGAGGCTTTTTCATCTTCTTTTGTCCCAAAATCCTAAATTTGAATTTAACCCTGCTTAACGTCTCAGATTAAAGTTGTCACGAGCGTAGGAATTGGCTTGATGCCCACAATTGTGGGAATTTGTAACAGTCTATCTCTCATTCTCTTCTCCTCTTTGATCTCTAGCTCAATCTCTAAGTTGCTTAATCTTCCTTCTTACATAAAAATAATCAGTTCTTGCCCTAAATTAACATAAAAAACAAAAAGAACAACAATGATGATCAAACTAAACAAAAACACACAAAATGAATCCTAAACTACAATAATAATCAACTATTATGCAAGAAACAAATTCCAATTACTTAGAAAAGCATAGATTGATACACAATTATCAAGGTGTCTTGCAGTTTCTCCTATAAAGTGCTTCATATGTTGGCATCCCGATACTTATCTGATAACTATTGTTATAAGCAAATTCTATCAAAGGTAAGTGTTAGTCCCAGCTTCCTTGGAACTCCATCACCTATGCTCTCAGCATGTCCTCCCATGTCTAAATATTCCTCTCTGACTGACCATTAGTCTGGGATGAAATGTAGTACTAACTTCAATTTAGTCCCTAAGGATTCCTGAAAATTTGGCCAAAATTGGGACGTGAATGTTGGATCCCTATCTGATATTATAGAAACTGGCATCCCATGCAGTTTGACAATGTCACTGATATACCACTTTACTAACCTCACCAACGAGTAAGTTGTATGGATAGGTAGAAAATGAGCAAACTTTATATCCACTATAACCCAAAGAGCATTGTGACCCTTTGATGTACAAGGTAGTCCAACTACGAAGCCATTGTTATGTGCTACCACTTCCATTCCGAAATAGGCAAAGACTATAACATACCCGCTGGCTTTTGATGCTCTACTTTTATCTATTGACAGGGAAGGCATCTGGCCACAAATTCCGCTATCTCTCTCTTTATCCTTGGCCAGCTACAACTCTCTTTATGAGTTTGATACATCTTGGTGCTATTAGGATGCATAGCATAAGCCGAATTGTGAGCTTCTTCCACGATAGCTCGCCTAAGACCTCGGTCATTCGGCACATAGACTCTGTCTTGAAAGATTAATAACCCATCTTCTCTCAGTCGGAACCCCTCATCCTCTTTGAATGGTAATTTCTCTCGAATGACCTTTAACTCAGGATCTTCAGTCTGTGATCTCCTAATCTCATCAAAAAGTGTTGGCTGAACTTCAAACTATTGTAGCAGCGTCCCATCATCCTTAGCCACTGAGTGTTTAACCCTAAGGCTCCATATGCTCATCAAATAAGTCATATAAGGATTGTGCCTAATAGTTACTATCGAACAGGAATTACGACTTAGTGCTTCGGCTACCATATTTGCTTTTCCGGTGATAGTCAATTACTAAGTCATAATCCTTAATTAATTCTAGCCATCTCCTTTGTCTGAGGTTTAGCTCCTTCTGTGTAATTAGGTACTTCAGACTCTTGTGATTGGTGTATATATGACAAGTCTCCCTATAAAGATAGTGTCTTCAAATCTTGAGTGCAAACACCACCGCTGTGAGTTAGAAATCATGAGTAGGATAATTTAGCTCGTGTTTCTTTAATTATTTAGAAGTATACACAATCACTCATCCCACCTCCATAAGTACACAACCAAGTCCTTAACGACTGGCATCACTGTATGCCTTATACTCAACCCACTGGGTAAGTAAAGCAAGTACTGGTGTGGAAGTCAATTGTCACTTTAGTTCCTAAAAACTTGTCTCATATTTGTCATCCTACTAAAATTTTACCCCCTTCCAAGCAAGCCTCAATAAAAGGGCTGCAAGTACTAAGAAGCCCTCAATAAATCTCCAATAATAACCAGCTAACCCCAGAAATTTACAGACTTCAGTCATATTCTTAGGTTGTTCCCAGTCAAGTATAACTTCCACTTTTTTTTAATCCATATAAATACCTTCTCCTGATACCACATGCCCAAGGAATCCAATCTCCTTCAGCCAAAATTCACGCTTTGAAAACTTTGCGTAAAACTGTCTTTCGCGAAGTATTTCCAGCACAATTCAGAGATGTCTAGCATGCTCTTCCCTATTCTTAGAATAAATCAAAAGATTATTAATGAAGACTATGATAAACTGATCTAAATAAGGATGGAACACCCTGTTCATGAGATCCATAGGTGTTGGAGGTGCATTTGTCAATCCGAGCGACATCACCAAAAATTTGTAGTGTCTATACCTCGTCCGGAAAGCAGTCTTGTGCACATCACTTTTAGCAATCTTCAATTGATGGTACCTCAGATTTATCTTTGAGAATGTTGTAGCTCCTCTCAACTGATCACACAAGTCATCAATCCCGAGGAGTGGATATTTATTTTTAATGAAAACCCTATTTAACTACCGACAATCAACATATAAGTGAAGGGTCCCATCGTTCTTTTTAACAAATAGTACTAGTGCTCCCTACAGGGAATGATTTGGTCTGTTGAAACCATTATCCAACAACTCTTGCAATTGAACCTTCAGCTCTTTCAATTGAGCTGGTGCCATGCGGTACGATGGTAAAAACATCAGTGTTGTCCCCAAGACTAAGTTAATCACAAAATCAAACTCCCGACTAGGTGGTAATCCAGGTAACTCCTCGGGAAAGACACTAGGGAACTCATATACAATAGGAACATCTCCAGGTTTGACCCTCCGTACCGAAGTGTCAATCACATGTGCGAGGTATGCATAGCATCCCTGACAAATTAACTTTTTATCCTTGACCACTGATATTAAATAGCTCGTGAACACCGTCAGTCACGTCTAAATTTAATCAGGACTCCACTCTAAGTGTCAAATTCCACCTCTTTCTTAAAACAATCAATCCTGGCGTGATGCCTCTCTAACAGTCAATCCCTGATATCACCTTGAAATCCTGGAGATCAAAGGGAATAAGATTAGCCTCTATCACAACATCACTAACCTTTATCTTACAGGTCGTATATGCTTCATCACGAGCCACTTGCTCTCTAAGAGGAGTGACTATAATGAGAAGGGGATCTAAAGGTGTTAGCGGATGACTAATGTCCTCAGCGAAGGTTGCACTGATAAAGGACCTTTGTGCGCCAATGTCGATCAAAACTTTAACGTGTATACCGAGAATACACATAACACCTAATAACTCTATGTGTTAGTAACTCATACTACTTATAAGTTTATTGGTACTACACATGTATCTTAACATAGCAATACAACAACATAAAAATGTTACTTCCATTTCCTCGTCCAACCATGTTATTACTATAAAATCAAAGAAAAAGAGACATTATTTAATAAAATAAATCGAACTAAGCCTAGCTTATCCGATGTCCCTTACACCCTGAGGAATGTCCACAAGTACTCGTACCGAGGTCGAAATCATCCGACCATTAAGGATGTCAACTTAACGATCTGAGACTCAACTTTTTGACCAAAGACTATCGATACCTAGACTCAACTCCTAAGGCTCATGAATCTTTTGAAAATGGTAACAACACTTTTGAAAACTTAAAAACCTTACTTTGATAACTATTTAATTTTAACGACCCAAAACCACGTCAAGCATATGACAATCGCCGCATACCTGAGCTAAGGATACTCATGGTACCCTTAATCGGACTAAGCAAGGCTAACTAGGTATCTTAAAAAATTTCAGTAGCACAAGGACTGCATTTTGAAAATCCCAAAATGAAAAACATTTGTAAATCAATTTCAAACACACTTTTATATTCATATTAAACTCTACCACAACTTTTGGACTTGGAAGCCCATTTAAGAGCAATCTCAACAACAGTATAAAATGTTCATACCTTAAGTCATTTAAAAGTAAAAAAAATCAAGAATTATTTTACAAAATCATATGGCATATCAACATGATCATGAGCCACTATACAATAAAGTATAAAATAAAGACTACACACATGTGGTAATACCCCGAAAATATTAAATGACCGCACGAATCAATTAGAGTTTCAAGCTCATCAAATTATCCTACATGGCTAGAAAGCTGAGGGATAAGTACATTATGTACTCAATGAACAGATAAAACATATATCGTAAATAAAACCCGGTACATACCAAAATGGTTTAAATATCCTAAGGATGGTTTTATATATCTATCATACATGTACCCATCTATGAAGTCAATATGTATGACATAAACATACATAGACCTAGTCTATGACTCAACCCATACTGGTTAGGAACCATATAGGCCTAGCCCAATAATCACTTATTCAGTGAGCATAGATTCCAGTTCTAATACACAAGAATAGAAAAAAATTACATGTAAAAATCAAATCTCATAATAAGCCAAAATAGTTATATATGTCACCACTAGTATTTCAAACTAATATGCACACCCATCGATTCCCGATGTTGGCTCGACTTTTATTAGTGGTGCGTCCAGACTACATTCGATAAGAGCGTCATGACCCTAGATGATGACCTCGTTGGTGACCAGACCATTAGGTATGCAATCACCCGCGAGTCTTGTAACAAGATATCGTTACAAGGACTCGACTTTTATATACCAGCGTCAAGGCTACGAGGGTCGCTTAATCTGATGTGCCCAGCATACGATTGGCCAATCGTTTCCTCACCAATCACAAAAAATCATATACAAATATTTAGTATAAAATCAACTAAGGTACCATGCCTTTATTTATCAGTCTAACTGATAAAATGGAACCTTATCATGGCTTTAAGCCAAAAGAGAACATAAATATGCAGCATACATGACTCAGTTATGCATATGTAAATTCCAAAACTTTATTTCATGCAGTAAAGTCATCTTTTGCACTCCAAGTGGAAAGTTATTCAAAACAATGTCATTTATTAAATACATAAGTATACTAACATCTATTTGATATTCAATTCTACTATGCATTACCTAGGTTCAAAATTCACATACAAGTCATTATGCATGTCTTGTGTTGTCCTAGTCTCCGTTGAGAGATATGTTTTCCCCAACTCACCTCAAAGATGGCGTTCACTCCTTTGACTTCAACAATCCTTAATACGAACTCCTTGATTCACAGCTCCTGAGCCTTTACAAATATAAATGCAATATATTTACTACTCAAAAATATATCTCAAATTTATACACCATCATATAAGTGTATAAAACATAATATCACAATTTTTAAGCTATAGGATTTGGCCATGAATCTGCATATATGGTTATTTCTCTTATTATTCACACAAGCTTTCTTTTGCATTTTCCAAGGTGTATAATGCCTTTGATCTAATACTTACAACTTTCAAATCATAATTAAGCACATTTTTATCCAAGCACATTAGGCCACTACTCATCAATCTCAGCAAAAGTTTAAGTTTGTTCTAAGTATACATGAAAGCCTTTTTCCAATGCACACCATTACAATCCTTAAATCCTAAGCCAAATTCACTTAGGCATTTTATCAAACACCTAAAGGCATAAACTTGAAAGCCTCCTTCTAACATCCTTCTTTGTCATTTTTTCATCATCAATTCACATTATACATACACATTTAACATCATATAATTAATTTAAACCATCAATTTTAAAAGATATTCAAAATTTCACCAACTTTCACCAAAGAGAGGACATTTCGATTTTCGCTTAAGGAAGCTTCTCCATGACTCATTTCATTCATCTAAACCATATTTCATGCATATTCAAGCATGGAAAACAACATATCCGAACACCAAATTCAAAACCATAATGTAGAGAGAGATGAAACAAAATTTACCTAAACTTTCCTTTGGTAATATTTTAAGATCCTTCGAGAATTTCTCAAATATAATGATAGATTTGAGTTCCTTGATCCCAAATTAACTTAGAACAACTTGGTTTGAGTTTGAAAATTAAAAATTTGGTGGAGATTTAGGTGATGGCCGAAACTTTCTCTTCTCCTTTCTTTTAATTAAAACAAAGTGTTTTAATGTCAAATAGTGAGGTGCACGGCCATACATAAAGAGAAGGGTCTAGAATGTTGACTCTTCTTTGACAAAAAATAGTGAAATTGCATTTTTTCCTTAGTTTATGTGAAATTACCATTAAACCCTTCAAACTTTTCCTAAATTTGCAATTAAGCCCAAAATTTGGGAATGATCAAAGATTTTATTTTCATGTTGGTCCCTGGACTTTTGAAGGTTATTATTAAGCCTCTTAACTTTATAAAATTATATATTGGTCTTCCAAGAATTGAAAAATTACTTTTAAATCCCTTATGTACATCAACTTTTCCAATTAGGCTTTGTCCTATAAAGCTATAAATCATGTCTAATCACTTCTAAAGCATTAAAACACATTTAACTCGGCCATCATGGCCATATCCATCCAATGAATTTGATTTTACACACTTAGAAGCTCATATTTTAGAAATCTCCAAGATTTCGCATACTGATGAACTTTAAGTTCATGTAAGAGTGTATATATCAAAAGGATTCAAATACATTTTTGGACTCACATACATTCATGTATATATCAATACTGTAACAGCCTAGACCACCCGCTTGCAGATAGTGTCCGCTTTGGGCCTTGGCCTCTCGGGCCTCGCACTCTCACGGTTTTGTTTTTCCATGGCCTTTCCAGGAGATCACCCATCCTGATACTGCTCTTACCAAGCACGTTTAACCTCGAAGTTTCGATGGGATTCGGTGCGTTAGGCCATGAAAAATGTGTCTGCAAGGGAGAGGTTTCCACATTCTTATAAGACATGCTTCGTTCTCCTCTCTAGCCGATATGGGATACCCCTAAGTATCCACCACCCTTCGGGAGGCCCAGCGTCCGCGCTGGCATACCACTCGGGTACTGGCTCTGATACCAATTGTAACAGCTCAGACTACCCGTTTGTAGATATTGTTCGCTTTAGGCCTTGGCCTCTCGGGCCTCGTGCCCTTACGGTTTTGTTTTTCCATGGGCCTTCCCAGGAGGTCACCCATCCTGATACTGCTCTCACCAAGTACGTTTAACCTTGGAGTTCCGATGGGATCCGGTACGTTAAGCCATGGAAAACGCGTCTGCAAGGGAGAGGTTTCCAAATCCTTATAAGGCATGCTTCGTTCTCCTCTTCAGCCAATATGGGATACCCCTAAGTATCCTCGCCCAAGCACATTTAACTTCGACCCTTGAATAAATCTGTTTCATTTGGAGGAGGGCCGGGGATATCCGATAAAATTGGAACGATACAGAGAAGATTAGCATGGCCCCTGCGCAAGGATGACACGCACAAATCGAGAAATGGGCTAATATTTTTGGTATCAGAGCAAGAAGATGAATCGATAATGATCAAGAGTTGGACTTCGGAAACGAGGTCCAACAAATACACTATAATATCTCTGAGTACAGACCAATACAAAAAGAGCTCAAGAATCTAGCGTTACAAAACTAACATTTTAAAAGAAAAAGAACTAATTATATAAATCACCATTTAACTAATTATTGGTGATTTTTATCATTTTATTAATAGATTATTTATTATTATTATTATTTCCACGCAATATCAAATAAAGGTTTGTTTCCGTTTTACACATCAAGCAATTGCGCTGGGCCTACCTACGACAAAAAAGAGTGTGTAAGGGTAAAATGTTTGTACTTTGTAGGCGAGTTAATCCTTTTAAGTTTAAAATATATTATTTTTAATCTCATTTATTCCTCTGGTTAATAAATTTAATAAATGATTGTTCTCATCCTCTTCTCTCATCTGTGTATCGTCCCTCATCTCTGTACTCTCTCTCTATTTCCAGAATATTACCCTCGGTGGATATCTTGTCTCAAGAGTTCCTCTACTTTTCATTTGTCTTTGC
>JAOSBN010000005.1:9142823-9154661 GCA_027563595.1 Erythroxylum suave | reverse complement strand
CGGAGATTGGTGGAGTCCCGTGGCCGGAGCTGGGGATCTGATCTGTGAGTTGGCGGCACTCCGGCGAGGATAGTCTTGTTTGGAAAATGCGTCGGTGAGAATTGTCGTGCTGTTGTTTTATTCTAGTATAAGGTGAGTTTAACAATGCCGTGCATTTGATCCACCTAGATTTTATTATCTTTTGTTGGATTTTGTTTGTGTGCTCCGTCCAATTTTTGTTCCGGTTTATGTTTATTGAGGATGGTGTGGACTTGGAAGTGCAAGATCTGATCCGGCTGCCGTGTAATTATGCTTTTCAGATCCTTATTTGTAGGTTTAGTTTTGTGGTTGTGAGGTGGAAATCTGATTTGAACTTGGTCAGCTTGTGGAAATTGGTTAAGTTAGTTGGTGGCTGGGAAATGGAACTGTGAGCAATGGTATTCTGAATATTGGGAAAAATATTTGTTAAATCAAAGTTAAGTTGCTGTGGTTTTATTGGATATTTTAGTTTAAGAGTTTTGTTTTCTACGTGTTTGTAAGGCAATGCTTTGAAGTTAATCAATTTGTTCTTTGTTTTTTTCACAGAGTTTTGGAAAGGGTGGATTGTGTCGAGACAGAAAATGAAAAACGGCATGATTGAGTGCAGTGTATGTCACTCAAAGTTAGTTTCCCCATCTGCCAAAACTATTTCCAGGGCGTATGACCAACATAAAACCAGGATATCATCAAAGCAACGTGCCCTCAATACTTTATTGGTTGTCGGTGATTGTATTTTAGTTGGTTTACAGGTGATTGTTTGTCAGTACTATTCTTGTGTAGATTGCATCTTGTTTAAAGGCATTCTAAGAAATATGGGATTCACTATCATTCTATGTCGTACAAGTTGACACATGTACATGAAAGATCCTCTGGCTGTATTGTGTATGATATTTTACTATTGATAAATTTTGTTCGCGTTTATTTTAGTGGATGTAGAGCTGGTTTATTCCAATTAAGTATAAGTTCTTTCTTTCATTGATGCTAAGTTTGTCTAAGGTCAAGTTAGTTTGGATCTATTATTTTTTAGGATCCTTCCTTTGGACACTCAACACATGGACCTATATTGGACAGTTCAATGACTAATATTTCCCTACATTCAAGATTAGTAACGCATGTAATCACTTGCGACGGACATCACATTAACACTTTAACTCTGCATTTAGAACACATTAAATAGGTCAACATGTACCTCTTAAAGTTAACCTTAAGAGTCATCTTGCTTGAAATCTAAATTATATCCTTTGACAATTGACTAAGATGCTTTCAATAATCTGTGCATATTTTGCTTGTCATTTTGACATTCTCATGTCTCATGGTCTTCAGTGTAGCTTTTATGCTGAAGGCGCACAGGAAGTCAGTTTTGACAATTCTATTCGTTCTTAGACTTCTTAACATGACCAATTTGATTTTTCTGCCAGCCTGTTTTGGTTTACATGTCCAAGGTGGATGGCGGATTCAAATTTAGTCCAATCAGCGTTAACTTTTTGACAGAGGCGGCAAAAGTGCTATTTGCTATTTTCATGCTGTTGTGCCAGGTATAGTTGATAGTATTTCTATGCTCATAATGCTATGCGTCATAACATATTATTCATTCCATTTTTCACATGGGTATGGGCTTTTAATAATTGCAACTGGTTAGAGCTAGCTTAAGCATTGAGATCATACATTTTATGTTGTTTCTCAATATTCTCTTCAATATTTCTTCTCCAATGGAGTTGTAATTAGTTAATCACATTTGCATTGATTTCCGTATTGGGAGTGCAACTACAGTTTCTTTCTTTATCTTTTTCTGGAAACAAGTGACCGGTTCTTAAATGGCAGCTTGTTTTGTGATTTTCCTATCATGGTAAAAATGTAGTCACTTGAGATACTTTTGACTCATGATATACTCATTTTAGTGCTTGTTTGTGTGTGAGAATGAGAGAGAAGGGCTACGGAGATTGATCATTAGAAAGTGGTAGATATTTTCTCTGTGTAGGACAAAGAATCCTGTCCTGAAGAAGATCCTGTCTTATGATTCTTGTGTATGAGAATCATAAGACCAAGAAGATTCTGTCTTATGATTCTGTCTTATGATTCTTCAGGCAAGGCATCAGAAAGTTGGAGAAAAGCCCCTTTTATCTATTTCTACATTTGTACAGGTACAAGTATTTGACCAGCTACGTATTCCTGATGTTATTATGGCATATGTTTACTAGTTAGATAATTAATTGTTCCTTTGATCAAAATATTCACCTTAGCAACTTATCTGAATTTTCTTGATCTCTCTTAATTTCAATCTCTAGTATATGATTTTGATTTGTAATCGTGATGTCCTGTTGAATATTTTGTGCGGCCTTATATCATGATTTTTAATTCTTCATTTTATGCTTTGCAAAGGTTATGTGGTATCTTGATATATTTTCTTAAATACCTGGATTATAGCTGTAAATCATGATTGCTGAGCCAGCACATGGAAAATATGGGTAGCTGATGCTTGATGGCTTCTAATTCTACTAATTTATTACTTCTTTGCAGGCAGCTCGTAATAATGTTCTTCTTGCTGTTCCAGCTTTTCTATATGCTATTAATAACTATCTGAAGTTTGTCATGCAGGTAATAATGTTTTGAAGGATCTTCCTCTCTCTTTATCCAGTATAGTGCTATATCTTATTTGCTTTGTAGATTCCTTTCGATTGCACATAGGCACCGCAAAAGGGAACTTTTGGTCTGATAAAAAAGTTGGGGATCAAAGTCGCGTAAAGATAGGGAAATATGTTTTGGGCTGACAGGAGTTGCTATAAATTCAATGATGAAATCGGATGCTAATTGAATTTCTGGGGAATTAAGCAACACAGGAAGTATGTTGAGGGACTGGTTATAATAAGAAAAAATACTTTTAAATGAACCCACATCAATGTTTTAGCACATTGAGCAAACATTTAATTAATTATTTCGAATTCGTTCTCTAGGTAGGATTGTGAACCTGGGTATTTTTAAGACCAAAACATGTTGCCTAGATGTTATTATTTGATTTAGAACTCACATAATTCTTACATGTTGAGAGGATGTGGAATATCCAATTTGTCTTTCAAGATTGATTCAGACTTAAGAGCGAGTTAGTTTTTGGTTTCTCAAAAAATGCCGGACATGCCATTCATTTTCCTTACCTGTGGCTGCTGTTTGTCCGTTGTTAATTTTTCATGTTTTCTTCATTGGTGATTTGCTGCAACAAATGGGAATTTAAATGTTTGCTTGAAATTATTAAAGCTAATTGTATTTTGGCAGTTGTACTTCAACCCAGCAACTGTAAAGATGCTGAGCAATCTGAAGGTACTTTCTTGCTCTAGGATGAGAGTTAGAAGCTACCATCTTATTCTATTACATCTATCCTATTTTTCAAGACGCAGATTGGAGTCATAGAAATGCGATTTTGTTTTCTACTTGTCTGAAGCTTGTATCTGGAATTAAACATGCAGGTTTTGGTAATTGCTGTTTTACTAAAAATAATAATGAGGCGTCGATTTTCTGTTATTCAGGTAAGTTCAATATTCTTATTGATACTGTAACCATTACTTAGACATGAGCTCAATTTCCACTCTTGTCTGCTAATTTTGAGTATGAACATTTTAATGCCATCTGAGAAAATGTCAATTGGTTGTGATTTTGTCGACAGTGGGAAGCTCTTGCATTATTGCTTATTGGCATTAGTGTAAATCAGCTGCGTTCTTTACCTGAAGGTACTTCTGCTATGGGCCTTCCAGTGGCAACGGGTGCATATATCTACACTTTTATCTTTGTAAGTGACTGAAAACTTCCCAGCAATTTTGAATCTGTACTTTGTTTTTCACCTTAGGAGGATGCTATGAAAGCTGTTTAGACATAAATGTTGGACACTTATTTCAGGAATTTTTCAGGTAACTGTGCCCTCTCTGGCTTCTGTCTATAATGAATATGCTCTGAAAAGCCAATATGAGACGAGCATATATCTCCAGGTAATATATACTGAGGTTAAGAACATTGGTTTCTTTTTGGATCAAGGAAGTGATCTCCTAAACTTGACAAAATAAATATTCAGTCTGCCTAACAGATTTGGAACCTTTGTAATTCTGTATCGCTGTCAAGCAACACATTCTTGATAGGAGTTGAAGTATGGTATGGGGCTGTCTATAATTTGGCTATAACCTGCGTTGACTGAATCCTGCATGTAGAAAAAAGAAAGAAGGTTGATGCATTTAAGAGAAATATTTCAACTATTTGTCCTAATCTAATGTCCTCTGTTTTCCAGAATTTGTTTTTATATGGCTATGGCGCTATTTTCAATTTTCTAGCCATACTGGGAACTGGCATTTTCAAAGGTATGGATATTGATTCTTATAAGAAAGCTATGATTATATCTGGAGCAAAGCCTTAAATCGTGTAGTTATAGGCTTTCTATGGCAAACTTTCTGGTCGAAATTGATGTCTAATTTCCTTTCTGATATGAAATGTTGTTGCTGATAAAATTTTAAAAAACCCTTTTCTTTATGACGAGTGCATATACATTAATCCTAGTATATACTGTTTGCTGTGACATCAAACTTGTTTTGCTTTTCACCAAGTTAGTTCATATATTGATACTTAGCTTTATAGTTCACCCATTTTGGTGTCAGCATGCTTGTCTCTATATACTAATTTTCCGTTGTTATCAGCGAACTAGTTTAGGATGCCTTCACTTAACTTTCGCTAAACCTTTGCCTTACTGAGGGTTTTATATTGCATGTCTTGATAACATGTGTATAGATCGTTTATAGTGTGATAAATGTAGTATTGGTTGCATTTCTTATTAAATTAGAAGTTTCTTTTAATATATACATTTTCCAAGAATTTAGCCTGGTCAATCTTTTTGTGAGAGTAGATGCTTTGGAATTTTGTATTTACTTGGACATGATCCTGTAACTCTCAAGTGGCTTAACCTTGTGAAGAGTGTTTAAATTAAATTATCATTCTAGTAGAATTCAAGTAATTGAACATTTAAAACTACAAAATTTGTGTCGCTTCTTTTTTCTGCTGATATTAAACTTGCAAATTTCTTCCTTGCATCTTCATTTCTAAATTAAATGTTGCAGATCCCAGTAGCTTTGACATCTTGCGAGGACATTCGAAAGCTACAATGCTTCTGATATTTAACAATGCAGCTCAAGGAATCTTGTCCTCCTTTTTCTTTAAATATGCTGGTGCGGTGATGTGAATTTATTCTGTATTTTCCTTGGCAGTTGGCGTGAAACACTTTTGTTATCTTATCTAGTTAAACATATGGATACCGTTTCATGAACAAGGCCATAATGCTTCCTACTAACATCTACGTGTTGGTGGCAACATATACTGTGAACAGATACAATTTTGAAGAAGTACTCTTCCACAATTGCTACAATCTTCACAGGCATTGCATCTGCTGCAATGTTTGGTCATACTTTGACCATAAACTTTATGTTAGGAATTTCAATTGTGTTCATCTCAATGCATCAGGTATTATGGAGTTATTTTGAGTAACCTTTTGATGGATGAAATAAGGGAAAAAAGAGAGGGAAACATGATGGTTCTCTTTTCTTCTGCTTCATTTGTCATTTCAGTTTTTCTCACCACTCTCCAAAGTCAAAGAGGAAGAGCAGAATGGTATTATGGAACTAAGGGATGTTCAGGAAGGCCACAGGTATGATGCATTATAGGAACTTCACTTCAAATGGAGACTCCATTCTTAAACTTGGAAGTTTATCTCCTCCGTATATTAAAGTGCTTGAAATTCGTTGTTCAGGTCAAAAGATTCATTCATAAATATGGCTGCTGGAGCTAACGAAGAGGTGGGAATTATTAGTTTTCTTGTTTTCTCCTTGGTTTTTGAATATTATATTTGTAGTAACCATGTCCTTTCCATGACTACAGACCAGTCATCGTTTAGGACATGATGATAAAGAGCCTTTACTTCCCAAGTAGAGTTTTGTAGAGTATGATACACAAAAAAGGTTAGGTTCGGAAGAACGAAAGGTTCATTTTTTGATTTTAAACAACAAATATGAAGATTTTCTAGTTTTTTGATCTGCTCAGACTTGAAACATACTGGATTTTCTTGCAGGATTTTTCTTAGAAGGAATTCTTTGGCTGGACCATTACCGGTGATAAGGAAATCACGAAAATAAAATGCAATTTGAAAAAGTAGTCTATATTACACAAATTGAAATGCATTTCCTGCTTCTTTTGTTCAAACACTAGCTGGTAATGCTAAGCTGCTGATCGCACAGCAAACATGCTGCAGTCTTGAGTCTCAGAAAACCGATGGGTCGTTGTTACATTTGTATTCTTTTATCTGGTAGATCCAGCAACATGATTTTGTCCCTCAAACTTTATTTTTGCTTTCGCTTATAATGTCTTCTGTTTATAAAAACTAGAAGTTTGATACGAGATTACAGTTTAACAAACAAGAACCTCTCTTTTGAAACAAGTGGCATAAATATTTAAATGGGTTCAAGGTTTTCCTCTTGGAACATCGTCTACTTCCAACTTTTCCGTTAATATTAGATCTGTAAGGTTGGTACAGAATTTTCCTTCAAAGTTCTCATAAAAAAGTCATTAATATGAGAAAAGTTGGATATAAAATAATAATTATTTACAGGAAAACTAATGTTAAAATTAATGATTTTTATGTTTTATAGTAGAAAAAAATTTAGGAGCGTATTTAACGAAGGACAAATGGAAGTAGTATTAACCAATTGCGAATGATTCACTAAATTAGAAAACTTGGTGGATATGTTGAAATTCTAGATTTGATAATGTTGGATTTTTAGGTTTTGTTTGCTGAAAATTTTAGGCTAGGATTTTTAGGGTTTAATATGGCTAGAATTTAGGGCTTTGATTGTCGGAATTTTAGTTTAGAATCGTCAGAATTTAGGGAAAAACACAAATAGTAGAATATAGAAATATGAAAGTCACTCATAAGGCTTAAGAATCACTTTTAGAAGAATGCATCATACCTTCTAATTAAAAACTCATATTTGTAGAAGAATTTAGGATTGCAAAAGCTATGAATTGCTCCTTAACGTTTTCTAAATGGTTTAAGTTACTCCTTAGCATTATCAATAATATGACATTACACCTTAACATTTTTAAAATGGTACTGGCAGTACCTTAATGTTTTCAAAATGGCATTAGTAACACCTTAAATCCTAATTGAGTTATGTTATAAATTTAGTCTATCTCATGTCACAACTAGACAATTTAAACCTATCAGGCATTGACGTGATCTTAAAAATGATTTCTTTAAACAATAGCTAAAGGTGTAATTTTTTTCTCATTTCATTTCATAAACCATAATTTATAATGTAGCATTATATCCATCATCCAAGGTTTACACCATATCAACTCAAAGTCCACATCTCTGTTTAAAAATTATGCTACATGTACGGGGATTAAACAAAAATTAAAACTGATCCTTCAGTCCTAGCTGACCGATCTTTGAGCCATAATCTTCTATCCAAAAGATGTACAAGATTTCTTCTAAGCAGTCTTAGAAGCTAAGGCATCGCTCTCTCGAACCTGAAAAAGTCAACATTGCAATTTGGTTAAGTTTTACGAACTCAATTGAATAACCATCCTCGATGGTTCACTCTTGTCATGCAACACACAATTTTTGATATCATATAATTCACATCATCTCAATTACCATAATGTAATATCAAAAAGCACTTTGTTCACGATTGTCACATTTCAAAATCAATACAATTTATCATTTCATTGTGATCATACAGAACATATTCATCAATAAGCATTCACAACTTTCATACTATAAAAGTCCTCAAAACATTGCAATTGCTCAATTTATTCATTTCATATGTGTATGCAATATTTATGAGACTCAATTTCATTTATTACGTTGTTGTGGTTGAGTATTTCTTTTAGTGTCCCGTGTCTGTTGTGAATACTAGGTCATACTGTCACATATTTGTTGTGGATACTAGGCTCTATCATACAAATTGAGCCATAGGCTCTTACCACTGATGTCTGAGCTTTAAGCTCTTTTTCATTAGCAACTCCAGTCATAACTGCTTTTATATTTCATGCATTCATGGAACAAATGCATTTCAGATTTTCAATCATCATATTCAGTAGACTGCATTCACATTCACAATAATCTTTGGATTTAGCCCGGCATTCAACATATAAGTTGAGAACACATAGTCGATCATATTCACATTCAAGTAGCACTTCCAATATAGTCCCGAATACAGAACTCCTCGGACAATCAACTGTCCGGAATCAACACAATCACATTCACATAATAATTCAATACGAAATGTAAACAACAATATTAATGTGAGACCATCTTAGGTTACTCACTAATGCTCCCTTTAGCTTATTGCCTTGAAGTCCCAACAATGTTCGGAAGCGGTCGCTCAACATGCTCTTCTGTATGCAATCACATTCATTTTCATATTACTACACTGTGCATTCAGATGAATAAGCACATTTATATATGTATCATGTATTATACATGTTCAATGACAAATTCTCGGGTATGTTTCTTTAATACACTTGATTACTTTCAATTGATCACTCATACATAGACCACTCTTTTTCGTAGGATTATACATTCCCACTATTTCCTAGTTCTTATTCAATGAGTCCCAATTCATTACTTACATACTTTGAATCACATTACATTGATGGGAACATCTTTATATCATTATCAACTCATATTTTACACTCACACAATTGGGACTTTATATCTGAAGTTTTAGCAAGCTACATCTATACATTTACCAAAATTTTCCAGCAACATATACTCATTCATTCACCCAATTTCCAGTCATAAATACCCTATGTTCTTCAATGCTCATTCATCCATACCTTATACACATTTCTCATGTTCATAAGATCATGTTTGCATCAAAGAACTCATTTATTCCTTAAACATATCCAAATTTCCAGATTTGAACTCATTCTTATCAAAACGGCATTATTTTAGGGTATGACTTCAATTAATTACATAAACTTATCAAGATATCTTCTGGACAAATTGTTTCACATAAGCATTAATAAGACATCAACAATCGTTTTTCATGTTTTATAATCTGACCAATTCGACCTCTAAAGTCCCCAAAATGTGGAGATAATATAAGGTTCCTGTACAAGGGTCTATCACAGGCAGTATTAGAAAAACAAGTATAACTCAAGCTTTAGTCACTATTTTATTAAGCCACTTTCACAAAGGTCAAGCTAAGACCTGTATCTACAACTTTCATTCTTTGAGTTTCTTCAATTTCATGCCCTAAAGATATGTAAAACAGTTCAAAAGAGGAAGATGAAATTGAAACCAAAATTTCGACTTACACCATTATGACCTAAAAACTGAGGTTTTTAGGTAACACCTTCTTCCAGTCAAATGTTCCAAAATGTCTTAAGTTTCTAATGACATCAAATTCATACATTTTGGTTCAGTATTATGTAAGTTATAACCAAATTATTACAGACTATTCTCATACCTCAACAAAACACAATTCTCAACTTTAAGTCAAATTTCAAGACTCTTAAGGACGGATTTCAAATTATATTCCTACATTAAAAATGTAGCCATATGTTTCTAGTTTACTCTAAATCAAAATTCATCAAATTTGGATGTCCACATATCAAGGTTTGTCCAAAATACTTATGCATGTTCAGTAAAAACACTACAACCAATAGATTCTAGAACACTTTAATCATCAACCCTACATGCAATACATCCCAATTCAAGTATCATTCTTTTACCATTAATAATGCAATAAACATCAAATATTTACTTACTTGTTTAACCCCAATTCCAGCTCAAAGAAACTCTAAATCAGTGCTCCAAAAATGCAGAATCATCATACATCCAAGGTGGAACTTGAATGGATTTTAGCTAGGACAATAAGACAACTTCAAACTAATCTTTTACTTAACTTTGGGAGGCTAAAACATGGATTATTTGTGCAACAATTAGGCATAACCATAAGCAAGTCCAGGGAGGTGAAAGAAAAGAATTTCAGGGATGTGATTGAGAGAAGAAAGAACAAGAAATGAGCTGAACCAAGTTTGCTCCTGCTGAAGTTTACACCTAAGGTGTTAGGTGTCATCTAATGAGAAGGCCACATGTATAAAGGCATGTTCAACATGTGTCAAGTATAGGTGCTGCCATATGTTATCATTAAAGCTAGGTCATTGGTCCACTTGTGACACAATAATTTGTCCATTTATCACACAGTTAAGCTACCAAATGTCATACTTCCATTTATCTCTTATTTCTAATTTTTTCCTTAGTCTAAAATACCCCAAATTTTCGATAAATTTCCAAAATATCACCAAAAATACTAAATCAATTCTAATACTCACCAATTAAATTTTCAAGTCAAACAATCCACAATCCACATTTTAATCATATTAAAATCACTTATACCTAGAAAATGTCAATGAATGCATGTGCAATTTTTTTTAATGAATATCAACATTATTCACATATATGTGTATGTCATATGATGTATGAAACGCACTTCTAAATTCTCAATAAACTCTCATATATGGTATCCTAGGGTTCTAACCCTAATCACGGGAGAATGGGATGTTACATCAATTCTCATGCTCCACCTCACCAAATTAAGGCTTGTGGTTGACCGTTTTTTATTTTTATTTTTATTTTTGTATAGATTTTAAGCTCTTTTGCATTAATTCTCCATAGCTTGTCTAAAGTTGTCATCGATGTAGAATGTGATAAATACTGATCATATAAGTTTGGATTTAATTTTAGAAATTCAAATTCTAAAATCTAAGGACTATCATAAATTAATCTTCCTTTCCATTTGACAAGAATTTATTGGTGTCCTTCATTTCTTTTGACGACAATTGATCCATCAAGAACATCATCTATCTCCTCTTTAGGATGAGAAATGATTGGAATTGTCACAGCTACAATAGGAGATTGTGTATCGTTATATCCATGATAAGTTTGCAATTTTAAAGATAGGACTAATTTATATGTCATTTGGTAATTTCAAACTATAAACATTAGCACTTATCTTCTTGATGATCTTATAATGTCCAACACTTCATGAATGGAGTTTCTTTTTTTTTTTTCTTTCAGAAAATGCTCTAGATGAATCCTAACCATCACTATATCCCATCATTAAATTCCATCTACTGATAAGGTTGATCAATATGTTCTTTATAAGACAAGTTGCTGGTTATTATCTTTTGTCGTGTCTTATCAAAAATGTCCCTCATGTGTTACACTAACCTCTAGCTTCAACACTATCTAATGTTGTTTATGGTAAAGGAACCAAATCAATAGGATTTCTTAGTTGAACTCCTAAGACTATGTTAAAAGAATCTTACCAATTGACTTATTTATATAATTATTTTGTGCAAATTTGTCCATAGGAAAAATTAGGCCCCAATTTTCATATTATCTCCAACTAAACATCTTAATAAGTCCCCTAAGCTTTTGTTCTTCCATCAATTTGGAGATAGGAAGAACTTAAAAATTAAAGTTTAGTGTTCAATGTTTTTCTTAATATTCTCCAAAAATAACTCATAAACTTCACGTCACAATCAAAGAAAATAGTTAAAAGTAATATATAAAGATGTACAATGTAGTGCCCTACTCTCATAAGGCATATTTCTGAACATACCGATGGCATTCAATAATACACTCTACAAGGGTGGTGGGCTAGGACGGTTAGTCAAACTCAATACAAATTTTTTTCAAACATCACACGCATTTTTAGGAAAACCAATAATCATTAATGGTCTATTTTATTTATAACAATTTCAATCACAACTGTCACAAACAATATA